>CM053609.1:41846062-41873049 GCA_028646535.1 Procyon lotor | reverse complement strand
CACAGTCCACAAAACAAACAGGCAACCCACAGAATGGGAGAAGATATTCGCAAATGACACTACAGACAAAGGGCTAATATCTAAGATCTATAAAGAACTCCTCAAACTCAACACTCACAAAACCGATAATTACATCAAAAGATGGGCAGAAGACATGAACAGACACTTCTCCAAAGAAGACATACAAATGGCTAACAGACACATGAAAAAACATTCACCATCTTTAGCCATCAGGGAGATTCAAATCAAAACCACACTGAGATACCACCTTACACCAGTTAGAATGGCCAAAATCAACAGGACAGTAAACAACATGTTGGAGAGGGTGTGGAGAAAGGGGCACCCTCTTACTCTGTTGGTGTTTCCATTAATTTTTATTTTTTAAAGATTTTATTTATTTGACAGAGACACAGCAAGAGAGGGAACACAAGCAGGGGGAATGGGAGAGGAAGAAGGAAGCTTCCTGCTGAGCATGCAGCCCAATGTGGGGCTCTATCCCAGGACCCTGGGATCATGACTTGTGCCGAAGGCAGATGCTTAATGACTGAGCCAGCGAGGCACCCTTGTTTCCATGAATTTTTTTAGTTCTTTAATTTCCTGGTTGACCCATTCATTCTTTAGTAGGATGCTCTTTAGCCTCCATGTATTTGAGTTCTTTGCAAAATTCCTCTTGTGATTGAATTCCAGTTTCAAAGCATTATGGTCTGAAAATATGCAGGGAATGATCCTAATCTTTTGGTACTAGATGAGACGTGATCTGTGATCCAGGACCTCATCTATTTTGGAGAATATTCCATGTGCACTAGAGATGAATGTGTATTCTGTTGCTTTGAGATGGAATGTTCTGAATCTATCTGTGAAGTACATCTAGTCCAGTGTATCATTTAGAGCCCTTATTTCCTTGTTGATCTTTTGCTTAGATGATCTGTTCATTTCAGTGAGGGAGGTGTTAAAGTCCCCTACTATTATTGTATTATTGTCAATGTGTCTCTTTGATTTTTCTTATTAATTAGCTTATATAATTTGCTGCTCCCATTTACGGGTATAAATATTTACAATTGTTATCACTTCTTGTTGGATAGACCCTTTAAGTATGATATAGTGTTCTTCCTGTTTGTTTTTTTTTTTTTTAAAGATTTTTTATTTATTTGACAGAAACACAGCGAGAGAGGAACACAAGCAGAGGGAGTGGTAGCGGGAGAAGCAGGCTTCCTGCCGAGCAGGGAGCCCGATGTGGGGCTCGATCCCAGGACCCTGGGATCGTGACCTGAGCCGAAGGCAGACGCTTAACGACTGAGCCACCCAGGCGCCCCTCTCATGTTTTATTATAGTCGTTTGTTTAAAATCTAATTTGTCTGATATAAGGGTTGCCAACCCGGCTTTCCTTTGTTGTCCATTAGCATGGTAAAATGGCTTTCTACCCCTCATTGTAGATCTGGAGGTGTCTTTGGGTCTAAAATGAGTCTCTTGATCGATGGGTCTTGGTTTTTTATCCAATCTGATACCCTGTATCTTTCAATTGGGATATTAGCCCATTTACATTCAGGGTAACTATTGAAAAATAGGAATTCAGTGCCATTGCATTGCCTGTAAGGTGGCTGATACTGTGTATTGTCTCTGTTTTCTGTGTTACCTTTGGGCCCTCTATCTCCTTAGAGGACACTTTTCAATATTTTTTGTAGGACTGGTTTGGTGATTGCAAATTCTTTTAGTTTCTGTTTGTCCTAGAAGCTCCTTATTTCTCCTTCTATTTTCAATGACAGCCTAGCTGGATAAAGTTTTCTTGGCTGCATATTTTTCTCATTTGTTACCCTCCTTTCAGCATTTTTGAATAAACCATGCCACTCCCTTCTAGCCTGCAAAGTTTATGCTGCAATACTGCCGGATAGCCTTATGGGTTTTCCTTTGTATTGACCTGTCTTTTCTCTTGTTGCATTTAAGATTTTTTTCTTTATCATTACTTTTTGCCATTTTAATTACTATGTGTCTTGGTGTGGCACTCCTGAATTGATTTTTTGGGGGAGAAGAGGTGGGGAATCTACGTGCCTCTTAGATCTAGATATCTGTTTCCTTACTCAGATTAGGAAAGTTTTCAGCTATTATTTCTCTAAATAATTCTTCTCTCCCCTTTTGTCTCTCCTCTTCTGGCACCAATATAATGTGAATGTTATTATATTTAATGGAGTCACTGAATTCCCTGTCTATTCTTGTCTTGCATAATTCTTTTTTCTCTCATTTGCTTAGTTTGGTTAATTTCCATTACTCTGTCTTCCAGGTCATGAATTCATTTCTCTACTTCATCTAGTCTGCAATTTATTCCATCAAGTGTATTTTTAATTTTATTTATTGTGTTTTTCATCTGTCATTCTTTTTAATTTCTTTTTTAAGGGTCTCACTGATGTCCTCCAGTATTTTTCTCAAGGCCAGTGAGTATTTTTATGATCACTACTTTAAATTCTCTATCAGACATATTTACTTATATCTGTTTCACTTAGGTCTCTTGCTGTGGTTTTGCCCTGTTCTCTCATTGGGACATATTTTTTTGTTTCATTTTGTCTCTGTTTCTGTGTGTTATGAAAGTCAGCTAAGTCTCCTGCTCTTGAAGTTTAATGTTCTTATGAAGAAGTCCTATAGTGTCCTGCAGTGCAGTGTCTCCTGTTGTCCACGGACTGGTGCTTCAGGAAGTGTTTCCTATGTTTAGTGTCATGTGTGCTGTGTTGTTGAGTCCTAGCTTCTTTTCCCTTCAGTCCAGTGATCTGCAGAGGCTCTCTTTGCCTTTTGTAGACAGTGTTTGGTCCCTGGCCAGTGGGGTGTATTTTATTAAGGTGTATGCTTGGAAAATGAGACCAAAGCATGGGTTGGGGAGGTAGGGCTTGGTGTAAGAAAGTCAGGTAATGAACGTTGATGCTGGGCTAGTTCCCACAGGTGACTGTTGGGGGGCAAGGGAGGGAAATGGTGTATCCAGCTCATTTGTTCCTGGGGGGGTTCTCCTTGTAATCCGCCTCTTGGGACCGTATTCTGAGATGAATAAATCACTATAAATCACAAAGAAATCACAGTAAATCAGACTGTCCCTCCCTTCTGCCCTCAGCATTTTTCAATCTTCTGCTTCCACGTTGGATTTTCACTACTGTTTATTGTATTGTCCCTGAGAGTGCAGGGACTCCACTTCTTAAATGTCCTTGGGGCTCTCCCAGAGCTGAGCCTGATTTTAAAAATTCTGGGCTTTAAATCCCATAGTTGTAAGAACTTGCAAGACTTGGCCTCTCTCACTTTCAAAGTCAAATGAAATGTGGATTTGTCTTCCTAGTGTGATAGTCTGTTTATCAGCTTTCTCTGCTCCACCAGCTCCCTTGGGATGGATGGCCAAGGTCTGTTTCACTCCCAAACTGCATCTTGGCCCTCCCTAACTTCTTTGATGGGGTTTCTTCTCTACTTTTAGTTGTGGAGTTTGTTCTACCAGTCTTCTGGTTATTTTCTGGATTATTTATGCTGATGTGAGTGTTACCTAGTTGGATCCATGGAATGAAGTGAGCTTAGGATCCTCTTACTCCACCATCTTCCCTTCGGGTCCCAGACTTTAATTATATTTTTTACTTCCATTCTGTGTAGGAAACCCAGAACACATATATTGGGTGGTTTAATGGTTTTCTTCAACTCCCTGAAGCTATTTATTTTGTTCTAGTATTCGTTCTTTTGGGAATTTCTAATATATTTTCACATTCAGTACTGTCTTCTTCTGCAATGTTTAATCTGTGAATCCCATCCAGTGTATTTTTTCATCCCAGACATTGTAGTCTGTAGTCATTTCTAGAAGCTTTGATTTTTCAAAAATGCTTTGGTCGGTCCAGTTAACCTGTCTAAAGACATATAGTATGTATTTAAAGCAACTAATTTATTATCCTTTTTTGTCACCTGTTATTTCTGGACCATTTTCCAATGGATTGAATTTGCTCAGTAGGCTCATATTATCCTATTTCTTTTCATGCTTGGTAATTTTTATTAAACATCAAACACTGGAATTTTACCTTGCTGGCTCTTTTGTATTCCTATATATATTCTGGAACTGTGTTCTGCATTGTAGTTTATTTGGAAATAGCTTAATCCTTTCCTTTTTAGATTTCTTAGGTGGGACTACAGCAATGTCTTTCGCTAATTTTGTCTCATTACTGCAGCAAAACTCTTATGAGTACCTAATGCCCTATGAATTATGACGTTTCCTGTTTGGTTGGTTGGAGTATGAACTATTTCTAGTTTAGTGTAATTCGACTGTTTCTTATTCTTCCAGGTGGTTCTTTTCCTGGCCACCAGTAGTTTTCTCCTACAGATGCACTGATTTATGTTCAGCTGAATACATGAAGAGGATCTTCTGTAAACCTCTCTCACCCTCTTCTCAGCCCTCTATAGCCACTCAAGATAGCCACTCTATCTTGCACTCCCCAGATGCCCCAGTTCTATTTGGTAACTCAGACCATCAAGCTTTGCCTGGTTTTCCCTCCTTGCTTGTGGCCTGGACAATTTCTTCAGGTAATAAGTTGGGACGATAATAATGCTTGCCTCTGAGGGATCCCTCTCCTCCACTGCCTGATGTCCTATGTCTTAAGAACTATTGTCTTGTATAATTTTGGTTTGTTTCAAATAAGCAGGTAAAACTAGAACTTCTTACTGCTTTGAGAGTAGAAATTTCTCTCTCCTTTTGAAATTTCTCAGAGCATTTAGGCTTGAAACCTCCTACTCTGGGTGGATAGTTGGGTCAGTTTGTTTGTTTGTTTGTTTGTTTGTTTTAGGGAGAGGGGTAATAAAATCTCACAAGCTTTTTCCCTCTGACTCTTCTCATCATTGTGTATATTCTCCTTTACTCTGGAGCAACATAGGACCCAAGACTCAGATTTGAGTTTTGGGTGGGAAGTCAAAAGGTTTTGTTTTTGTCTGCTTCAGGTGCTAAGCTTTTTGTACACATAGCTTATGTTAAAGAATCTCCCATGAAGTTCAAAGTTCCACCTAGTAATAGATGCCTAGCTTATGTTTCTGTGAGGAGCTTCAGGAAATCTGTGCAGAGGACTTCAGGAGATCTGTGAGGGATGTTCACAATATAATGTAGGGTTAAGTGGGCATGAACTCTGGAGTCAAACTAATTTAGAATCCTTATACTACTGAGATATTACTTAATTCTCTAAGTCTCAACTATTTTTTGTTTGAAAAATAGGGATTTTTAAAATGCAGTATCTCGGGCCCCTGGGTGGCTCAGTTGGTTAAGCAACTGCCTTCAGCTCAGGTCATGATCCTGGAGTCCCGGGATCGAGTCCCACATCGGGCTCCTTGCTCCACGGGGAGCCTGCTTCTCCCTCTGACCTCTCCCCTTTCATGCGCTCTCTCTCTCTCTCTCTCTCTGTCTCAAATAAATAAAAATAAATCTTAAAATAAAATGCAATATCTCTAACAGACACAATGCCTTATAGGTTTGTTTTGGGAGTGAGATGATCTATGTAAGTTGCTTAGCCCAGGGCTAGTGTACAGTAAGTAATCCATAAAGAATCATCATTTCCCTGGAGAAAATACCATCATAACTACATCTCAGCATCCTCCAAAAGCTGCAGTTGATCCCAAATACATAAGTACTCTCGGTACATAACATTGAGTCATGCAAATGTAACTTTATATAAATTATACCATGGCACAGTAAAATTTTAGTTATAAAAACAGTTGATAATGTTTACAGAAACACAAAGTAGAACTTCCAGTTCAGCCTGAATGTATAGAGCTTGGAAGTCCTCATTCCTGTCCTTATCCTAAGAAAAAAGCACAGACTATAAAAACCAACATATTTTCTTAGACCCATTAGAGGATGTGAAAGCCCAGTGAAAACTACCCCTCCGAACACTGAAGAGACCTGCAGATACAGGTAATGACAGCCTACTTCGAGGAGAAGTTGCTAGAGCCAGTCACTGGTAGGAACACTTAAAAGGTAATTAAGAAATTCCTGGAGGCTAAGTTAAGGGACTCCACATGTTTGTGGGTTTTGCCACCAGAAGCCCACCAGCTTCTTAAGGTAAGGAGAGGAACAAGAATAAGATTGTGTCATACTTCTTTTCAGAAACCATGGACAGAAGAAAAGAGTGGAGTGAAATATTTAAGGTGTTGGCAGGGTAGGGGTGGAATTCTGTAGAATTCTGTATCCCATAAAGTTATTCTTCCAAAGTGAAGTAAGGACTTCCTTAGATCAGGAAAAAAGGACTCTTTTTCCCAGTAGGCCTGCTTTATAAGAAAGGTTAAAAGAAGTTCTTCAGAGAGATGGAAAATTATATGGGACAGAAACATCTACATCAAGAATGAAAGAGCATTAGAAAAGAAATAAGTGAAGGTAAAATGAAACTGTTTCATTTTACAATGAAAAACTTTTTCATTTTCATAATTGATCTAACAGGTAACTTTTCAAAGTAATAACGTTGGCAATGTATTGGTTTATAGACAAAGAAATAAGTGACAGCAGTGTTACGGTGATGGGAGGGAGCAACTGGGAATACTGTGTTAAATTGTATCTGACTCCCTATGATGTGTAAGGTGACCTGAAAGTAGCTTAAATTAGTTTTTGAAGTACACTGCAAGCTCTAGGACAACCACTCAAACTCCTTTTAAAAAGTACAATTGATAGAATAAGAGAAAACAAAATGGAATAATGTAAAATGCTCAATTAAAATCAGAGGGCAAAAAGAATATGAAAGTGCAACAAAGAAAGTTATGAACATAGTAGATATTAATACTATATCAATAATCACTTTAAATGCAAACAGTGTAAGTAAACCAATAAGACAGTCGGCTAGGATTAAACACCAACATCCACTTAAAATATAAAATCACAGATTAAAAGAAATAGAAAACTAAACCATGTTAACACAAATCAAAAAAAGCTAAAGCAGCTTTATTAATTTCAGACAAAGTTGACTTTATAACAAGAAAATGATAAGAATAATGAGAAACATGACATGCTCAAGAAGTCCATAATCCTTGATATGAATGTGCCTCACAGCACAGCATCTAAAGATAGGAGACAAAAACTAACAGAAGGGAAAGGAGAAATTGCTAAATCGTGACTATAGTTGGAAGCTTCAACCCCGTATCAGTATGTGACAAAATCAGTTAAGAATATAGTTGAACTCAATAGCACCACCAATACTGGATCTAACTGACATTTAAAAATTAAATCACCTAACAGAAAACACATTCTTAAGTAAATATAGAATATTTACTAAGATAAATTTTGGTTTGTAAATCTCACCTTAACAAATGGCAGTGTGCAGAGATCAAGCAGAGTATCCTCTCAGACTAAAATGAAGTTCAATCAGAAGTCAGTGACAAACACAACTGGGAAGTTCTAAAATACGTGAGATTAAACACACTTCTAAATACTCCAAGTCAATGAAGTCTCAAAAGAGTAAATATTTTGAACTCAATGAAAATGAAAACACAACTGACCAAAATTTGTGGGGCTTGGTAGGAGTACTGCTTTTAGAGGGAAATTTACAGCACTGAATGTATTTATTAAAAAGAAGAAAGAGCTAAGATCAATTATCTAAGTTTCGGAAACTACAAAAATAACAAAAGTAGAAGAAAAATTAAAACTTGTATAGAAGTCAATGAAATTAAAAACAGGAAATCACTAGAGCATGTCGATAAAACCAAAAGCTGGGTCTCTGAAAAGTTTAGGTAAAATGATAACCCTGTAGGGGCACCTGGCTGGCGCAGTCCGTAGAGTATGCAACTCTTGATCTTGGAGTTTCATGACTCCGAACCCCAGATTGGGTGTAGAGATTACTTTAAAAAATCTTTTTTAAAAAAATGATAAACCTGGGACGCCCGGGTGGCTCAGTTGGTTAAGCAGCTGCCTTCGGCTCAGGTCATGATCTCAGGGTCCTGGGATAGAGCCCCACATCAGGCTCCTTGCTCAGTAGGGAGCCTGCCTCACCCTCTGCCTCTGCCTGCCTCTCTGCCTACTTCTGTTCTGACAAATAAAAGCTTTAAAATGATAAACCTGTAGGTAGGCTAACTAAGAAAATAAAAAAAAAGTACTATGTCAGAAACAAGAGAGGGGTCATCATTACTGATCCCATGTACATTAAAAGAAAATAAATATTAATAACCTATGCCTATAAATTTGAAAATTTAGATGAAATGGACCAATTCTTTGAAAGATATAATGTACCAGAACTCATAAAATGAGAAAGAGGTATCTATTTAATAGGCTTATATCTATTTTTAAAATTTGTTTTATTTTGTGTGCGTGTGTGCATTTTTTTGGTTTTTATTTTTTCCCTAAATATGTTAATTTTTTCACTGTTACAAGATTAATTGTTCATGCACCACGCCCAGTGCTCCATGCAATACATGCCCTCCTCAATAGGCTTATATCTATTAAAGAAATAGAATCAACAATAACCTTCCAAAAGGAAAGCCCCAGGCTCAGATGGTTTCATTGGTGAATACTACAAAATATTTGAAGAAATGAGACCTATATAGAATCATTGAGAACACTGAAGCAGAGTTTACTTCCTAACTCATTCTATGAAGTCAGTCTTAATCCCAAAACCAACTAAAGACATTATAAGACAGGAAAACTAAAGACCGATTTCTCTATTTTGCAGAGAGGCAAAAAATCTTCAATAAAATATTAGCAAACTGAATCCAGAAATGGATACAAAGAATTATAAACTGTGGTTGAGATTTCCTCTAGTTTTTTGTAACCCTGGTTCAATGTTTAAAAACTAATTAATGTAATCTATCATATTAGGCTAAATAAGAAAAATCACAGATAAATCAATAGGTGCAGAAAATGCTTCAAGATTTACTATAAAGCTACAGTGTGGTACTGGCAAAAGAAAAGATAAACAGATCAGCAGATTAGAGTCTAGAAATGGGTCTACACCAACGTAGTCAACTGATCTTTGACAAAGGAGCAAAGACAATTCAGTGGAGAAAGATAAGTCTTTCTAAAAAATAGTGTGAGAACAATTGGACACTCACAAACAGAAAAATCAATTTAGACACTGGTCTTTAACAACAGTTAATTAAAAATGGATCATAGACCTAAATATAAAATCTAAAAGTCTAGAAGATGAGAAAGCAGGTAATCTAGTTGACTTTTTTTTTTTAATGGGTTTTTACACATAACAGCAAAAGCACAATCCACAAAAGCAAAACATGAGTTAGAATTTATTAAAATTAAAAGCTTATGCTCTGCAAAAGACCCCATTCAGAGAATGAAAAGCTAAGCCCCAGACTGGAAGAAAATATTGGCTAAACACATATCTGGTAAAATAATTTGCATTCTAGATACACGGAGAACACTTAAAACTCAATAGTAAGAGAACCACCCAATTGAAAAATGGGCGGGGCGCCTGGGTGGCTCAGTGGGTTAGGCCTCTGCCTTCGGCTCAGGTCATGATCCCAGGGTCCTGGGATCGAGCCCCGCATCGGGCTCTCTGCTCCGCAGGAAGCCTGCTGCTCCTGCTACCAATCCCTCTGCTTGTGTTCCCTCTCTCGCTGTGTTTCTCTCTGTCAAATAAATAAAATCTTTAAAAAAAAGAAAAATGGGCAAAAGAGCTAAAGAGACACCTCATCAAAGAAAATAACACAGATGAAAAGATGTTTAACATCCTTTATCATTAGGGAATCGCAAATTGAAACAATGAAATACCATTGTATGTCTTCTATAATGGCTAAAATCCCAAACACTGACAATACCAAATACTGATGAGGATGTCAAATGGGACCTCTCAGAATTCAGGAACTCCCAACAGAATTCACTCACTGCTGGTAGGAGTACAAATTGGTGCGCTTTGGAAAACAATCTGGCAGTTTTTCACAGAGCTAAACCATCTTACCATAAGATCAATCTCTTGGGTATTTACCCAACAAAGCTGAAAACTTAGGTCTACACACAAACGTGCAGCTGAATATTTATAGCACCCTTACTCGTTAACCGTGGAAAAACTGGAAGCAATCAAGATATCCCTGAAAAGTGAAAGGACAAACCAGGATATTCATAGATGGAATATTCAGTGACTTTAAAAAATGAGTTAGCAAGCAAGAAAGATATAAAGGAACTTTAATGCATGTTGCTCCATGAAAGGCGACGATCTGAAGTGGCTGCATCACATAGGATTCCAACTATAGGACGTTCCAGGAAAGGCAGTAGAGAGATGAGTGGAATGGACAGGTGAGCACAGGAGACTTGCAGGGCAACGAGACTATTCTGTATGATTCTGTAATGGACACATGATAGTCTACATCTGCTAAACCCACCGAACCGTACGGCACAAAGGCTGAAGTGTAATATAATCCCCAGACTTTAGTTAATGCATCAGTACTGGTTCATTAGTAGGAGCAAATATCACACGAATGCAAAATGTTAGTAAGGGAAACGGAGGGGGGAAGGGAGTAAATGGAAACCCTAGTACTGGCTCCATCTTTTGGAAACCTAAAACTTGTAAAAATGTATTTGAAACCCTTTAAAACTTGTAAAAATGTATTTGAAACCCTTTAAAAACTAAAAGTTATTATGACACATGGCAGATTACTGTAAAGTAGTAGCTCAAAGAAGGTGGCAGCTACTGCAAGAGTCTGAATTTCAGTTTCAGAATTCTTCTCTCTTGCAGATGGACTGAATCGCCCGGTACTACTTTAGTATGACAACACGCACAGCTTATCATATCCTAAACTGTGGTAAGTGTATGTATATATTTGCCATTTCTGTCACACTTGTGTTTCTGTGTACTCAGACATCCTCCTTCCCTCACCTGGACTCCGCATAAGCACCATCCCCAGCTCGGCTCTTTGACCGGGGTCAGCAGCACAATTAGCATTTAGTTCAGTAGGCGACAAAAGGCACGGTCGCGTTAGCTCTTACCCAACTAAACCCCAATGCTGAGTGCCTTCCGGCCGGCTCACCACTACGTCCCCTTTCCTAGAATGGCTTCTGCTACAGAAAAGTACTCAGTAAGTATCTGAATAATGAACAGCCCAGTAGCTTAAAATTTCTTTTAACAGTCAAATATTTACTCAAATTTAAAATAAGTAGTTAAAAATAATCCTAAAGAAGCCAGACCAAACTAAGGTAAAACTCTAACAAATAACATTTATTTTTCTTTTACATATATATTTCACAGCCCAAACATCACAACGCCTTCAGAGAAAGGTGCTTTTATGCCATTATATTTTTACTATTTACCACACAGGCATTAAACATTCTCATTAACATGATGAGACAATTTGCTGGTAAACATTTAAACACAGAGACATGGGTTTCAATATCTCAAGAACATTTTTTGGTCATAACCAAGGAGGTACATCAAAATATGACAATATTGGCTAATAATTTATAAGCAAATAATATTTTACTCTGCATAGTTTATACAGTAGGCTGTGGTAATAAATAATATCACCGATCTCATCAACTATTAACTGGCCACAAAAAGCCTAACATTCATTTAAATTATGATATGAAATGCTCTATTGGTGTAGTTTCAACATAGCCTTAAATGTGGTAGGTGTTTAACCCTGAAAGAAAAAGTACTAAACTGGTATGTTCAGTCAACTACAAATATGTCATGTTCACGTATACATTCCTAACATGAAGGCAGATATTTAAATAGAAAAACTAGCAGTCCAAAAAATGTGAGTGTGCAAATCGTAAGGAAAACGTTGCATTTAAATTTGCACTCATTTGCAAGTTACAGTACTAGCTCAGTAAAAACACTAACAGGAAAAATAATCAGCAGGAAAGAATGGAAATGACCTCTCCCAGCAGAGAACTAGTCACCGCCCACTGCGCCACAGCTCAGAAAGGGCTTCTGGTGATCTAGACCTCCTCCCACCCTGGGACTCTCCCTCCCTGAACACAGGAGCCTGCGGGCATGCGTCCATCAGTGGTAAGACTAGGAAAAAAACCTGAATCAGCAACATTTTCCTCCTTAATTTGGTATAAAGGTCCTTCCCATTATTATAACTAACATGCCTTCTAACCTCAAATGTTTTCTGAATCAGGTTTGCTAAATGCTGTAAAGAATAGCTACCCTTCATACAACACTAGGGTTTTATTTTGTTTTAAAGTATGTCAGCATGATAACAAGGTACATGCACAGTCATTCCACCATCCTGTATGGGCGACTCTCAGCTTGAGTCAACCTCAGATTCTACAACAGAGATTCTCTGCATTGTTTTCCGTGTGTGAACGACTGCTGGGGAAGCAGAAATGCCTATTCGTTACTACAGTGTATTTTAACTGAAATGTTTATAAAAATAAAGCCCCAATCTGGAAGTCTAGAGAACATCTAGAATTCTGTTGGGGATGTTAAAAGCATTAGGCAACACCCTGGTTTTCAGTGTGCCGTCGGCCCCGCAGGAGAAGATCCGGTTGCCTGGGATGATGTCGATCTGCATAACCCCGGCCCCAAGGTTTCTGAATATGGACTGCTTAGCATGCTCATTTTTGAACGAATGAATCAGGCCATGGCCTGTTAGTCTCCAAACCTGGTGGAAAAGAGTAAAAACACAGAGGGTAAGTTGTTAGGAGAGAAAGAGGCCAAAGATCAGTCTTGACAGCATATACGATAATAGCCAGCACCTTCCAGCTTCTCGTACTGACTCACCTTTATGTTACCTTCTGCTGACCCTGTAGTAAAATATTCCTCGCAGGGATCCAGAGCCAGAGCCTTAATAGCAGAGTCATGTGCCTGGAATGTGTGAATCAGCTGTCTCTGCCTGATGTCAAAAATGCAGACATAGCCTTTCCTACCTCCAGAGATTAGGAGCTGCTGTTTGGGCGCATACTGAAGGACCGTGGCACCATGATCGTGGCACGTGAAACCTGAAGAAGGAAGACACCAGACATCGCTCCCAGATGACTGCTATCCTGACAGTGCTGGTAATGTTTAAATGCATATTTAAATAACTGACAAATCGTTCATTTTAATTTCTGTAATCCTGATCCAAGTATTAAAAAAAGATCCCAAGCAATGACAAAAAAAAAGGTTCTTCTCCAGCATCTCAATATGAAAACACATGCAGGAAGTTTAAAGGTTAAGCCCAGACTGAATTATGCTGCCTCACAAGAAGCCTGTAGAAATGAAAAGTGCAGAGGAGACCAAGCTTCTCAACAATCCGCTCAGCCCCCACGTGAATGCCCACCAGGACCAGTACCTACCCTCTTCCAGTTCCTGCCCATACGGCCTCAACCCAAGGTCTTGTCAGGTAAGTCACAAACTCAACAACAGTTTTGTGAAAATGACCAGCTACAAGGTAAGGAGTTAGCCTTCCCAGGATTGTCTGCATTTTAATGTAATTAAAGCCTTAAACCTAGTATGTGGTAAATCTTTAAGAGCTGTTAATTATTCAGAGAAAAACAATTTGCAATCAAATAAAATTGAGAAATAACTATAAAGACCAAAAAATCTTTCTGTAAAAGAATCCACCTAGCTATGTTTAACCCCAATGTTCTGGAGCGTGAAGCCTTCTCTCCACAGCATTGGGATACCAACTGGGAAAATGATCTTAAAAGGAATAGTTAAATAGCATTGTTTGTATTTCTTGTTCTTAAAGGTTAACTTTTATAGTTACATGTAATCCTTTAAAATACCTTCTTTCTACTGAGCTCAAATACTTCGCAACTAATTGCTAAAAAGCTTTGTTAGTAGCACCAATCTCCATTATCGTATTTTCCAAATAGAATATAAAGACTATTCTACGCTAGCTGGATAGTTACCTCAGCAAAATAGCCAGATATTAATTTATAACCCGTGAATAAAAATCACAGACCTTAACTCACTTACCATGAATGAGGCTGTTTCCAGGGGATATCAATGTGTCCCAGAGGCATACATTTCTTACAAAGAAAACACAATGGTTTATGATGTGCTTTTTGTTACTGGCTTCAGGTCAAATATTTTTACTCATCTTTTTTGTTCACTCGTATTTATAAAGTGAAGCTGGGGATACCTCTCTTTATCCTTTTCGAGCTGCACAGTTCTGCCTCTGCCATTTCATCTCCCAAACCCTCATCTTTTCCATTACCACTCCAGGGAAACTGAGACACAACTTCCTGAGAAGGGGTAAGTCTGACTCCCCGGCGTAAGCACTGCCAGGAAATGAGAGGTAGTATTCATGGCAGATGTTGCTAGTGAAAGCAGTGTCACTTCCAAGAAAGTACTGAGCACAATGGCTAGAGTCTCAAGAACCTGACAGTGTGAATGGGGGAAAACAAAAGTAAGCCTTACCATAAATACATATGCTCATTGAGAGCCTACATTACGAGTACTTGCTTTTCTCTTCCTGACAAGGAAAACTACTGAGATAAGAATTACGTAATAGAAAGTTTCCTCTTTACAAGGTGGAAAAACTCTACTAGGTAAAAAAGACCATAGTTTGCAGCAAGAATACCTTTCTGCGTAAAATGGGCTTATTCCTCATGATGCTTCTGTCAACCTACCTATTGTCATTGGACTGTCCAGATGTGGCGACTAGACTCGAAGAGGTAATAAATGCAAAGTCACTTGTGGCTTTACTGTGGCACTGCCAACTCTACAAGAAACAAAGTGCAAGTGATGTTACCTAGAAGCCCAAGACAAGCCAGAATTGTGCACACACACACAGTTCTGCTAGTAGTATATGCATGAACTAAGTGATAAGAGGATTAGCTAATATACGATATTAGCTAAATACTTGTATTTTAAAATTGGAGTCGTAAAAATATGGAATTAAAGGGTTTTTTATGTTTTAGATTACCTAACAAAGGCCTTTAATTACATTTAACTAAGTCATTTAATTAAGGGCCCATTCAAATTTGGTGTTAATGATTTCAAATAGATTTAATAAATTCTACTTAATATAAACAATAATAACCCAAGGAGGGAAACTCCTACAGGCCCAACTTGTGGTCTTAGACTATAGTGTGAAGAGCTCAAGTCAAATTAACTTTGTAACCTAAACACAAATATGCACCTTCCTAACCATCTCTTTCTTTCCACTTGAAGACCTTTAGCAATAATAAAAAGAAGGTCAAAAGTGGTCCTGCGAATTATCTACAGGCTTAAGGCTGCCCCAAATCACTCCTAAGGATGTTCCACGACAGTAGGAAACCATTCACTGAGCCGGTATAACTTTGTTGGATCAGGCGAATGAATAGAAAATTGGAGGCAAAGACCCAGGAGGGTGTCCAGGTAGGAGTGAAGCTGATTCAACATCACTTCCATTTCTGTCAAGACTTTATGACAGTCTACAGGGCACTAATTTAAGAGAAATATCTTATGTATATAATCTAGAAAAGAAAATCAACATATATGAAGCCTGCACAAGACCTGAGCCCCCACCAAGTGAAGCAACAGATGTTTTAAATATGACTTGGATTAATGAATGAAGTGAGCTATCGGGACTGGTTAATGTAGTAAGAAGAATTCTGGAGCAAATCAGAATACCAGAACCTGTTAGAATTCCATGTTGATTCATTTTAGGTACTACATCAAATATCTATCAAGAAGTTAGTTTTCAAAGCAGTAGGAACACATACAGGGAAAGCCTTTGAACATTTTCAAATATAATGGTCATCAAGTTCTGAAAAAGCAGTAATTGCAGTTTAAACTAGGGCAATAATGGGTGCTGTGCTGCTGGGCAGAGAAGCCCCCTTTTCCACAGCTCCAAGGAGTGACTCTCCACTGAGATTTAGTGTCTGAAGCAGACACCTCACCAACAGAGCAGTCTCTCTATGCACGGGGAATGCTGAGTGATACTTACCAGGTAAGGTTTAGGATTTGATGCCGTTTGGTTTACTTGCCAGATACTCAGGAAACCCTCTCCATCTGCAACACCACACTGGAAGAATGGCATAAATTTAAAGACAGCTGCCGAGTGAGCCTACTGAAGGCAAAGTCATTGATGGAGTCACTCAAACCTCACTTAACATTCTGCCTCCACCTATTTCTATTACTGTAGTTTCTACGAAATTCAGGCACTATAAATATCCTACAGCCTTTTAAATACTTTTCCATACCTATTTCATTTTCCTCCAAATGTCTCTGAGATAATTTAGTAAGAAACTGGAAGATTTCTTGCCGGTGCTTGACTGGGCTTATAGGTACCACTAACACACTTAACAGAAAGAGCTCTTTACCGGCACAGTATTCAATATCTTTAAAGGGATAACTGATCCATACAAAATTCTGAAGACCTGTGCTTTACTGGGAGCTGAGAGGGGTGTACAAGCAGACACCAGTAAATTGCCTGCCCAGCTTAAATCCAGGTCATTGAACTGGTTTGCAGATTCATTGCAGATGGTTTTACTAACCATCTACTCATATCTATCTTTTTCAGAAGAATTTAGCAGTGAGCCCCCAGAGCCAACCTTGTTGCCTTGTGAATTAAAATATAATCTGGTAACTCTTGCGTTGCCGGCTTGACGGAAACAGACAAGTTGCTGAGGTCGCGTCCACTCAAACATTCGCACACTGCCATCCTGAGCTCCTGTAAGATCTGAAACACAAAAGAAAAAGCAGAAAATGAAAAAGGTACAGAGTTCCAGTATTTCGCATTCTATCAATGCATTTCAAAATGACAGAGGACATTTCCACAACACACTTACAGTACTGATGGACTGGGTGGGAGGTCATTCTCTTAACATTATGTAGATTCCTTTTCATAAGCTTTAAAAGAAGATAAAAGGCAAATTCATTTTGTGCATCAGAGAAGAGACAAGAAGACGCTTCAGGCCAACTCTCATTCTCATAACCTGGATTCGTACTAACATACGCCCTGAACCACTTCCTACAGGACACTTATCTGAACAGGCTGCGGAAGCAGTCACTTACTGGCATGGCTCTGGCCGGTACGGACCAGGCAGATACCAAGTGGCTTCACTGGGTGATTAAGGGAACTCCCCTGCAAGTGCCCTCCCTGAGGACAATGAGGAGTATCCACAGATTCTTCAGAGTAGAACATGCGGACGGGACCCTTTAACTACAGTGACTAGCAACAACATTATAGACACATTTTTTAAAGATTTTATTTATTTGACAGAGAGAGAGGGGGAAGCAGGCTCCCTCTGAGCAGAGAGCCCGACGTGGGGCTCAATCCCAGGACCCTGAGATCATGACCTGAGCCGAAGGCAGAGGCTTTAACCCACTGAGCCACCCAGGCGCCCCTAGACACATTTTTTTCAAACACCTGTAGTAGACACAACAACTCTTTGTCTCTGCGCTTCACCACTTGGTGCCTCTCACTTTGCTTGTCCATAAAAAGATAACGGGAGATGACGAAAGCACCTATCACGTGGGGCTGCTGTAACAGAAAGCATGTACCCGACACGAAGAGAGTCCCGCCATCTTAGCCATTATCATCACGGTGTACTAACTCGTCACTCCCCTTGACCTTCAGGATTGTTCCTAGGTCAAAGTGGGTGAGTCCATATCCAGAAAGCATCCCTAGTAGCAGGTAACTTACCACGCTGGCTCCAGTGCTGGTCTGCCCACTGCCCAGCCAGGGCAGAGACGAAGGTGGGTGCGCCTGACTTGCTGCATAGGACGCTGCACTGGGCTGATAGAGAGTTGTAGTGGAGCCACGATAATCAATATCATCTGAACTGTGAAAGACATTCGTGAGTTACCGTCAAAGTCTCATTTTCTCCTAAGCAGCTCGGTAATTGGCATTTGTGTTATGTACCCACAGGTCTTCACTTACAAAGAGTGAATAAATATCCCTAAGAAAAATGTAGGTGTAATTCCTAACCATAGGTAACTTTAGTACTGGTTAGCTTTTTCCCTTTAGATAAAATTCATAAATTTAATGTTCTTTGGGGTCAATTTTACTGCTGCACAAGTTGGAACAAATGTTTGTTTTGAAAGATTTAAACGTATTCTTTTTACCATGAATAGAAAAAGATACTGAGGTCTTTACAATACAGTTATCCCGTGTATCAGATTCATACATTTTAAAGAAATTCAGTTTAAAGATTTCTTCAAGTATTAGTAATAATCACATAAAAATGTTAATTTTTATGATGGACTGTATCATATTACATGGTTACATCAACTCTGTAGTAATATTATATGCTAACAGAACATAAAACCCGACAGAACAAGGAGAGAGGCTGTGATGCACCATTTCCCAACTACATAAAATGTCCAAGAGTCTGGAGAAAAGCAAGAGGGAGGGAAAACATGGGGAGAAACCCCAAAACAGGACAGTGTTGCAAAACACTGGTGGTGCGGTATCCATAGCATCACTGAAAAGTAGTCTACATTTTTATCTATAAGAAACGTATGCTTGTCAGGTGATATGAAGAAACACTGAAAATTAGTAAATGTGACTAATCTCTCAGTCTAATTAATATATTAGTGTATTGTACTTTTTGCTTTAATTATCCAAGTCAGTCGAATTTACTGAATACTATAATTCCTGACATTTTGTGAGGTTAAATGTCAATGCTGCAGTTAGAGCATTAGGTGTTGGCAGTGTGGAATATTCTGACTCCAACACTGTGAAGAGTTCCATGTCTAATGGAAACGTATGGGTAATTTGTTGATTGATTTAAGAACCACCTTTTAATGGCAGCTAAACCAATTATGTTTTAAGAACCACCTTTTAATGGCAGCTAAACCAATTATGTTTGTCTCCTACCCAAATAAAGGGAGAGACATATATACTTTTCAAGACAATTCAAATCATGTGCATAATCACTTAGTGGGTTCTTAAAACCTCATTTTAAATGGACTACACAAGACAGACTAACCTTTTGGATTCTCGGTCATATTCTTCTCCAATCCATATATATGATTGACAGGCCAACAGAGAAGTAACATCGAGTTCTTGTACATCATGTGTTGAAGCCAAGACAATTTCATTACAGTTTGCCTATAAAGCACAGTCAGTAATTTAAGCAATTTCATTTAAAAAGAAGTATAATCTTTATAATGACTAAAACTTTTACCTTATTAATGGAAAATGCCATGATCATATCTGATTCCTTATGAATGATTTTCGCCTTCCCACCTGGATAGCCCAGATCAGCTTCAACCTACAAAATGTTTATCGGCAGTTTCAGTTGTCATGGAGCAACATGTGAGACACACACACATTCCACAAAATTTAAAAGAAGGGTAAGAAGAAAATGTAACAGCAGCAGCAGCAAGAAAAAAGGTATCAGTAATTTTAGTATGTTGAGACTTAGCTTTGCAATTAGCTTAAATTCTCTGGTGCCCTGTAATCACCCCAATTAAAAGATTTCCATTGTGATCAGAGGATACTGAATAACTGTCATCACGGAAAATGGATAGCATAGTTTTCATTAGTATTGTAACAGCAGTATGCTGCCTACATCTCTTCCAAAAGTGTGCAGACACTGTAGTAAGAATGTGTATGCATCAGGAGGCACAGAGTAGAGGAAAAAGTAAGACAAAAGAGTCATGTAAGAAATAAACATTTTAAAATAGGGTGCTAAGACAGGAATAAGGAAAGCTGGAAAGAACAAAAAGAGACAAAGGAGATGAATGAGAAGAAGGTGCACTGGCTTAGAGTCAACAGTGAGGGACAGCAAAGAAGATGCAGAATCAACGAGGAAAGATAAAACCACCAGGTCTAAGAACTGATTGGAAAGGGGGAGACGGGAAGCTGCAATAGGAAGAAGTAAAGAGAAGCATCAATGCTGAGGAAGAGCAAGTCAGAGACGGTGGAGAATTCCCTACCGGAGGCCACTGAGGTGCAGGGGAGCAATGAGTAATCTGATGAGCCAACATGGTTAGTATCAGAGATGAAGGTTAGCTCCTTGAACTCTGAGAACGAGCGAAGTACAAGAGCATGGAATACTACCTTGCTGCGGGAATCTTCCACTATGCAGTTTTGTTTGACCTGTTCCACACGTTCTTCTACAGACTAAATACCACACCGTCACAAACACAAAACACATGCATGAAACGAAATCATAAAGAGAATGAAAAACTTCAAACTGAAATGGTCAATCCATAACTTAAAAATGAATGTGTAAACTTTCCTTTTAAAAGCACAAAATCAAGAAAGAAAAACTGAGTGAACTTAGAATTTTTAGGATTAATTTGTCAATTCATGGAATTTATCAAATTTACAAGTACCAAGATCCCATTTAACGATTTAAAAAGATCAACCACTCTTACTGAATGGCTAGTTTTGATAATTGCTCCATATTTCTGAACTGAGTGATCAGCTTTAACATTTTTTCAATTTTTCTCCTTAATGAAAAATTTTCAGCAGTTGTGTGCTATTCAGTACAACAGCCACTAACCATCTATGACCATTTAAATTAAAGAAAATTCAGTCACACTAGGCACATTTCAAGTGCCCGGTAACCACATGTGGCTGCTAACTATTCTGTTATAGAAAACAAATAATTTCCATTATCATAGAAAGTTCTATTGGATAGCAGTGGACAAAAAACAGTAATTCCATTCAGAATTTGAAATTGAAAAGGTACAAAAGGCTACATGATAAAAATTCTTCCTGCATCCCAACTCCCACCAGGTACCTCCCATCTGTGGAGCCACCAAATGCTAACCCAGCATTTTAAGAAATGTTCAATTTATCTCTATCCCACCTCCCTCCTCATGGAGGCCCTCCCTCTGCTGGTAGAAAATTTGAAGAGAACACATAGTGTGGGCTGCTGATCCCAAGAACACAGAGACTAAGGGGCAGAAAGAGGGAGAGGCTTGGTTGAAGAAGAGAGAAACCTGAGAGAACAGATCTTGAAGGACAAGACTGAGCGTCCCAGCAACTTCGACCTCGGGCTTCCCACAGCGCTCCCGCTCTGACAATACAACCAAACCACCACTACAAACCGTATGAAGGATTAAAATATGTTTTCAATGAGTCATTACATTTAATAATTCGAAGAACTAAACACTCAAAGAAAATTGGTCCTTCAGTGAACGGGCTTTCTGGAAATAAAAGACTCCTAACTGAGCAAGTGTCTTTTATGTTAAATCTATTTCTTAGATTTCTAGATCTTATTCTAGGGAATTTGGACTCAGCATCACTCCAGGAAATAGTGTAAACGGTGGGCTGAATGAACGAGAAGAATTTGGTTCTGGGATTTCCCTAACAAACCCTAAGAAACACACCAAAGATTTCAGTATCATCTGGATCTTTCCTTACTGAAAAAAGCTTCTAAGACTTCAAAGAATCCCCACAGCTCATTTCCCCTACTTCTTCATTTAGGTACATAATTTTAAATCCATACAGAAAATAAATGACTATTCACAAGGTCTGACCACAATTACCATCTAGATATGGGTGACTAATGAAAAGAATGGGTTGGGTAAGTTCTGCTACTCCAAGTATGAGGGAAAACGGAGACGCAGTTACATATTTTACCCTGGGAAACCGAGCTATGTAGTTTTTGCTTTCCTAAGTGAAATACAACTCGATACTCTTTTCTCATACATTTTGTTTGCCAAATCTTTAATCTCATTTGAAACTCTACTCCGAACAATGCCCATTACCTCACTGAGTAGCCAAACGGACTAAATTCTCATATAACAGATCTGTGCACCCCTCATTTCATAAGGAAGAGATAACTTTAAGTTCTCAAATCCCAGGCTCTCAAATTCCTGAGTCTTCTTGAACTTTGTATGGCATTACATTATTAATTTATATTTAGCCTCAAAATCACTGTGCAATGCAGGATCTCTGCCTCACTTTGTAAAAGCAAACTTCCTTCATCTCGTCTTGGTATTTCTGTAGTTCATTCTCTTTCACAAAATTATTTTGAATTTCTTGCTTCTAAAGTTTATCCTGTTCATTTCTAAGTGCTAAATAAATAAGATGCTTTTAAAGGGCTATGTTAGGTTTCCAATCAAATGATATTTAAAGACTATAATATAGAGTACAGTCATTTATATATTAAATTACCCAAATCATCCGTCACAATATTTATTTGTAAAAACCCAACGGAAAGTATTGCACAGGAAGGACCAATTTTCACTTGGTTATACATGATTTACCAAGGGCCCCGTGTTGTTTCACTATTCTAAAATGAAAATTAAAAGATTTTATCTTATAAAAGAAATTCACTATAGTCTGGTAACTATTACCCATATAGTCTGGTAACTATTACCCATAAAGTATGAAAGATAATACGTTCCAACCGAAAAGTAAAACAAGCACTGACTTCACTAGAAATGTTAACACGAAAACTACAGCAGAAAACTTTTTTTCAAAATACCTCACTCTGTTTTCTTTTCTTTGTGAAAATATATCTAATAAATGTCTCTTGAAGGACTTCTTGTTTAACGAGGAAATGCCAGAGTCGTTTCACTGGGAGTGCAGAAGAATCCCGGGATCTATTAGAAAAAATTAACATATCTTCTTTTACTCTGAGGAAAATATGCTTCATGTTTGCAGAAACTTTAAAAAAAAAAAAAAACCCTCCATTATCTATTGCAAATAAGTTCTATCATTAAGCTCAACAAAATTTTATAATTTCTTTTAATTTTTAGTTTGATTAGTTTCTCTGAACAGGTTGAGCTGAGAGTCAAAAAAAGTTCTTATTCTCTTTTTAAATTATACTGTAGGGTTGGTTCTGTTACATAACATCACCAATAAATATAAAGTCATGGTTTTTTTTTTTTTTTAAAGATTTTATTTATTCGACAGAGATCGGAAGCAGGCTCCCTGCTGAGCAGAGAGCCTGATGTGGGGCTTGATCCCAGGACCCTGGGATCATGACCTGAGCAGGTGCCCCCATAGGTTTCCTTTTTAATAGCCCACCTAAAAAGCCTTGCGCTTTCCTGCTTATCAGCAATACTTTTTTTTTTTTTTAAAGATTTTATTTATTTGACAGAGAGAAACACAGCAAGAGAGGGAACACAAGCAGAGGGAATGGTAGCGGGAGAAGCAGGCTTCCTGCAGAGCAGAGAGCCCGATGCGGGGCTCGATCCCAGGCCCCTGGGATCTGACCTGGGCCGAAGGCAGACGCGTAACGACTGAGCCACCCAGGCGCCCCTATCAGCAATACTCTTAATTATGGGACAGGTGCCTCACAAAAAGCATGCTGCTTATCCAAAAGAAAGGCAGGAGGGCAGGTAGAAGTTCAAAACATCAATAAAAAACCTTAATATGTTTATTGTTAAATTACTGCCAGGGGGTAGCTCAGTGGGTTAAAGCCTCTGCCTTCGGCTCAGGTCATGATCTCAGGGTCCTGGGATCGAGCCCTGCATTGGGCTCTCTGCTCAGCGGGGAGCCTGCTTCCCCTTTTCTCTCTGCCTGTCTCTCTGCCTACTTGTGATCTCTCTCTGTCAGATAAATAAATAAATAAATAAAATCTTTCAAAAATAAATTACTGCCAAAATGTCAGTAGCACCTTGTTTGCATATGGAGATTATTATTCCAAAATATTTCTGTATAAGTTTTTAATAAATGGTTTTTTTCTGATTATAATAGTAGTAAGTCTATTGAAGTATAGGTAATGCGGGGAAAACTGTTTTCTATCCAGATTTCTAATGTTTTCCTTAACAATACACTGCTAGTAATAGAACTGCAATTCAAATAAGTGTTTTTATATAAACATAATATGGATATATTTTCCAAACTATCTTCCAGTAAAGTTAAGCCAGGCTACACTCTCATGAGTATTATGACAGCATCCTTACTTGAATGGAGTATTTTCCGGTTCTAGCATTGCTTTATTTCGAAGAAGAGCTGGTCCAGCTCCTAATGAAAGGTCAGTTGGGTATGTGTTGATATAGTTAGGGGGTGGACCTTCAAACTGATCCATTTTCTCTTGCAAGATCTGTTCCCAGTTCTCCAAGTTTTTAATCACAGCGATACCTAATGGTGATGTCACAGGCAACTCTAAAAGGCAACCGACAATGTCATCTTGTTTTGATAAAAAAAAAGTGATCATCATCCACCCTCATCATCCACCTATTTTAAAAATCTGAATTTTCAAAGCCAAAACCTCTGAAAACACAAACCTGAAAATGTTAATCTTATACCATTTGGATTCTTAGTGCTTTTAACAAAACAGAAGGCCCGCTCTCTAAAATGAACTGAGAAAATGCGTAGCTTCTATAGTCTGATTTCTTGCCTTTTCTTTCAACCCTCTGGGTAAACAGTGGTTCTTGCTAGGAATTAAAATCATAGACTGGGGCCTAAAAAACACAAGACCTCATAAAATCTTTAATTTTTAGTACCAAATGCTCTTTTATAGAGATTTTCATGAAGAGAAACTTGATACTAATTTATTATATTTAAGAACATTAATTACTTACCAGAGAATTCCAACCCAGCAATGGGAAAGAAATTCTTGACATTGTGAAGCACTAGCTTAACCATTGTCAAATGCAGAAGAGCCCAGCTGTTCAAGGGAAACAAACAAACAAAGTCTCCTTCACTGAAAATAAGCATAGTAATGATTCCTGACAACTGTTTAACCCGATCTCTAACCCAGAAAAAAAGTTTTTTTTTCCTAACGACTTGAATCTTGTAGTCTCTGAAAATAGAAAATATGTAACAATATATCACACTTACAAAAATTACCTAATGGAAAAAGATTTACCACACAGTCACATGGAATCTAATAGCATATCAATGACTATATATTAAGCTCTAATAGCACATCAATAAATTACGTATTTTTCTCACTGAAAATGTTTGTTTCCACTCTATATGTAAGCTATTTTTTAAAACTAGATGTTAAAGAAATACTCTATTGTCAAGAAATTTACCTCAATGGTACAGAATTACTAACCTGAAAATATACATCAGTTCTTGTATAAATTCATGACATCACTTAAAATTACTATCATCAGGATTTTTTTATTAAAAAAAGTGAATCCTTATTTACCTATAAGAATTTGGATCTTGGTGCTCTTGTATTTGTATATCTGAAAAAAAAGCATCATCTTCTTCTTCATCACTATGAATGCTTTCATCAGAATCATATATAACACCACTATCAGACAAAGGAAGAAATGGCTGCAATAAAAGATAAAGTTATTTTTTGGTATATAATTGGGTTGTTTTTGTCATAACTTAATATTGAATATTTTAAGTGGTGTCTAAGCAAAAATTTCCTTTCACAAGTGATACAAGACCTAGAGAAGTCAAGAAAACTAGACAAAACTCTCAGATTCCATTAAATAACTGACAGCTAGCTACAACAGAAGTATGTCTACAGCATTAATTACAACAGCCAAGTTATGGAAGCAACCTCAGTATCCACTGATAGATGAAGATATAAAGAAGATAAGGCACACACACAGAGAAATATTACTCAGACATGAAAAAGAATGAGATCTTGCCATTTTTGACAACTTAGACGACCTGTAGGGTATTATGCTGAGTGAAATAACTCAGAGAAAATAAAGACCACATGATTTACTTATATGCAGAATCTAAAAAACAAACAGGGGTGCCGGGAGGCACAACTCTGGAGTGAGTTAAGAGGCTGACGGGCTCAGGTCATGATCTCAGGGTCCTCAGCTCAAGCCCCACTCAGCAGGGAGTCTGCTGCTCCCTCTGCCCCTCCCTCTGCTCATGTGCACTTTCTCTCTAAAATTAAATTAAAAAATAAATGAAAAACAGAAACAGAATCATACAGAAAAGAAACTGATGGTTGCCTGAGGGGTGGGAGATGGGCAAGATAGGTGAAGGGGGAAAAGAGGTACAAACTTGCAGTTATAAAATAAATAATTCACAAGGATGGAAAGTATAGCATAAGGGAATATAGTCAATAACACTGTAAAAATATGTATGGTGACAGCTGATGACTACACTTATTGTGGTGAGCACAACACTGTGTATACAATTGCTGAATTGTGTTGCACACCCAAAACTAATATAACATCCTATGTCAACTATACTTGAATAAAAAATAAAACCCATGTCACAGAAATACTAAAAATCAAGCGTTTTTCTTAAGTATCAACATAACTAGTTGGAAAAGTCTAAAGAAACATAAATACCAAAGGAAAAGATTTATGAAAACTGTCAGAAAGCTAGAGTGAAGGAAATCACAAATTCTTCTAAAAGCTATATAAGGAGACTGAGACATGTAAAACCAAAATTCTTTACAAATTATAGGTTTTAGGTTAATTGCAATAAAAATCTCCCGGGGCAGGGGGCACTTGGGTGGCTCAGCTGATTAAGTGTCTCTGCCTTCAGCTCTGGTCATGATCACAAGGTCCTGGGATCGAGTCCCACATCAGGCTCTTTGCTCAGTGGGAAGACTGCTTCTCTCTCTGCCCCTCAGCCCCTCACTTGTGCTTGGTCTCTCTCTCTGATGAATAAGAATAAAATCTTTAAAAAAATTTTTTTTAAATATCCATCCATCTTCTCTTGCTCTAATTTCATGGTGACTAAAAGAACTACTGATAATGAGACGAAGGGAACCTAGATGGCAGACACAAGTCTTCCAGTCACTAGAAAACCATGATGCTGACTACATGTTAATAAATCTGACTTCTGTTTTAGACCTAAATCCCATATGAATTTCATTTGTTTCATATCAAATATTTGATAATCAAGTATCTGATCATCCCTAAACAACTATTTAGTTTCTGAACTTAAGAAATTAAATATCCAAAGTGTAGTTGTTCAGGGCGCCTGGGTGGCTCAGTCAGTTAAGCACCTGCCTTTGCCTCAGATCATGATCCTGGGGTCCTGGGATCCAGCCCTGCATGGGGCTCCCTGCTCAGCAGAGTCTGTTTCTCCCTGTCCCTCTGCCCTTCTCCCCCCTACTCGTGCTCTCTCAAATAAAAAAAATCTTTACAAATATAGAAATAAAAAGCAGTTATTCAAACCACAAGCTGCCTCATCACGTGATGAGGCACACGTGAGGTCTACCTAAGAATTAATATAATACATACATACAAAGCTTGTGCTCCTCACACCCCTTACCTTTGCAACAAAATAATCCCACATACTAAGTTCGGGAGGAATAAATTTTTCTTTGTAAGATGGTCTCTCTGCAGGCACCGGTG
>CM053609.1:41826837-41845562 GCA_028646535.1 Procyon lotor | reverse complement strand
ATAATTTTTTAAAAAAGGCATTTCAGTATGTAGAATTACGTTAAAGTTTCCTGGTAAACTCAGATACTTCCTTTCCTTCTAAAGGTTTAATTTATTTTCCTTTAAAATTTTTAATACTATTTATTAAAATATTTCTTCTTTATAAAGAAGAATGTAAAAATAGGTCCCTAATCTCTTTGTAAGTCTTTTTTGCATTTAAAAATATTATGTAACAAAATTTTTTTTTCAAGTTTTTATTTAAATTCTAGTTAACATATAGGTTAATACCAGTTTTAGGAGTAGAATTCAGTGATTCATCACTTATATATAACACCCAGGGCTTATCACAAGTGCCCTCCAAGTGTTAATACTCATCACCCAATTATAACTCAGCAAGGACAAAACACAAAGTAAAACCTTGGATCTCCTCACACCTATTCCCCAAAGGTAATCAGTAACCAGTATTCACTTTCTTTTTTTCAAATTCTTTTTTTTTTTTTAGAGAGAGTGAGAAAGAGCCTGAGTTGGGCAGGGGTGGGGGAGAAGCAGAGAATCTTAAGCAGAGAATCTTAAGCAGTTTCTTAAATGGCACTGAGCCCAGCACAGGGTTGGATCCCACAACCCCAAGGTCATGATCTGAGCCAAAATCAAGAATTTAGAGACTTAACTGACTAAGCCACCCAGGCGCCCCTGTATTTTCTCTTGATTTATTCCAGAAAACAACAAAGAGAGGAGAAGGAGACTAGACCCAGTAGGTAAACACACACATTTGCGACATGCATACGTAAATAAAATGCAACAAGAATCACACCGTTCTGCATCTCACTTGTTTCACTTAATAATACAGCACATACTAATACATCAATCTACCTCATTTTATAATGGCACATTATTTTTGTAGTATGGATATACTATAATTTATTTAACTATTCTATTGACAAACACTTAGACTGTTCCATTTTTAAAAAGTTATTGCAAAGAGTATTAATAAATGCATTCCAGACGCTTTAAAAAAATCTAAATTATTTGGGATACCTAGAGGTAAAGAAAGCTTATCACACAAGAATAAAGGTCCATGCACTAAACCAGTGTGTGCAACAGCCAAAATTTCTACTTAAAAAGCAAAACAAAACAAAACACACCAGTTGTATGATTATATGGAAAGAGCAATACAATGTGTAAATGTCATGTATGCTTCAGTTCAATACAATTGGTTTTTGTTTTGAATTTTTTTTTTAAATAAACATCAAAGTTCAGAAACAGTCTTCTTTAAAAAAAGAAAAAGGGGGTGCTTGGCTGGCTCAGTTGGTAGAGCATATGACTCTTCATACATGTGAACCCCACCCCAGGTATAGAAATTTCTTAAAAATAAAATTCTAAAAAAAAAAGAAAAAGAAACCCACAAATGTCCTACCTTGATGTTCATCATCCTCCTTTGGGGTTTGTTCCAATAATGTGTCCAAAGCTCGGGTATAATCTTTCATTACCCAATAGGCAAGACTACGCAGGAAAGGATCAGGATGTAATCTTTTGCAATCGAATCCTGAGCCATCCTTTTGGCAACCCAAAATCTTCTGATTTAGGATGGATATATAAGTGGATGAAGTCTCAAATTCAGATTCATACAAACGAGCAATAACCATGGCTAGCTGAATATCTTCCATTTTTTCAAGACATACCTGTAAATTCCAATATTAAGAAATACTTATTTTAATGATAATTACTTAGAGATATGGAATACTCCACTGATATCCTGAAATCTACCATTTATATTCTCATAGTGGTAGAAGGGGTGCAGAGGTTGGGACATTAAGTCAAGCAAATGACTACTTGATAGAAGATTATGGAATAGCAAGAAGAATAAGAAGCTAGAACTTTGCAGCTTCTGGCCTAGAAAGACCATTTATAAATAAGTGTAAGACAAATATCAACATCACCTCAGACTTAGGTCAATGTAAATTAATAATACTAATTTTAAATTAAGTATTCTTACGACATTTGAATTTGTATTTATCAGTTCCTCTTAATTCCCAAATACATTTCCACATAACATAACTATTACAATTTTAAAAGAACCTTCTAATTAAGTAACAAATAACATATGAAATAAAGCCACATATCCTATTTTTACTATAAGTTTATATTCTAATGTAATTACTCATATAGAGAATTTGAGGTCATTCAGGCAATAAAAGCATCTCTCAATCAATATTTCTCCTCTTCTCCGGATTACCTTCTAGGTTAAACTTTCCATTTCAAAATCATAAATATTTGTTAAATATTTAGTATTTAACAAACCATATTTGTTAAATATGGTTTTAAAAAACCATACACCAGAGATAATTTTTGAAAATGTGACTAATTTTAAATGTAAAGAATTTCTTTTTGTTGGATATTTCCTATATCTTCTATCATGTATTACTTCCAATTATTTCTATTTTTCCTTCACTGGTTTGGATTGTTCATGATGACAGTAAGTATCTTAGGAGGAAGATCTCATAAATAAACAGTAACATTCATAATTTCCTTTTTTTTTTTTTAAAGATTTATTTGTTTATGAGTGAGAGCAAGCAAGCAAAGGTAGGGGGGAGGAGGGCCAGAGGGAGAAGGAGAGAGAGAATCTCAAGCCAACTCTCTGCTGATTGTGGAGCCTGACGCAGGGCTCGATCTCAGGACTCTGAGATCATGACCTGAACCCATATCCAGAGCTGGACGCTCAACCGACTGAGCCATTCAGATGCCCCCATGACTTCTTTCATAATCAACTGCCAGGAGTATATATCAAAAAATGCAGTTTTACCTCTTCATTCATTTTTCAATACCTAAGACAACCACATTACAAAACAATACAAATAGCAATTTCAGTTCCTTATCTATGAATTTCATTTAGAAAAAAAAAGAACTTAAAGTAGTTGCCTGTCTACCCCAGAGAAGGAGGTTGTGACCTATACATGCTTCAAATAGTTCAGAATCCTAAGATGACCAGGAAGAAAAAATTCATAAGTCATTTTCTGCCATTTTTTGATACATATATATTTGAAATGCAATACTGCCTATATAAAATTTTTGTTTTATGTTTCACACCTGAATTGATTTATAATTTCATTTATCACTACACCACTATTTCAGTTCAGTGACCTCTGTAGTTATTCTCTGCCTTTACATAGGACAGAAAATTACAGTCTAACTGAACATAATTTTAAAAAAAAGGCATTTCAGTATGTAGAATTACGTTATAATGAACTTTATAAATCTAACCTAATTTATTACACATAGGTTTTCTGATTTAAAAAAATTTAATTTATAATCCAACGAATAAAATAAATTCCAATTTACAAACTAAAAAAGGAAGAAAATTATAGTCTACTCTGTAACATCTTCAAGTTTTCAATCTCCTACAATCTCCTCACAGCATGTTTTCTTATTTGTACCTCTATGGCATCTTTCAATGAACCAGCTAACAAGAAAAAAGCAGCAGATTGTTCAAAGCGTTGTTTTCCAAGTAAAGAGAAAGCATTTTTCAAAGCAGCTTTACGCCATCTATCTTCATTAAAGTTGTGGCTAAAAAATGTTGTCATCTTTTCATCATGCTGTGACCTGGAAACAAGAACACAAGTATCAGTGGTTAAGGGGAATCTAAAATATTTTTAATCCTTTGCAGAATATGTGAAAACACCTTCAAACATCCATCTAAAATAACTTCAGTAATAGGTATCACTTATCAAGCCTCTCTTCACTTGTAGTAAGGAAAGCTCACACTCCTTGTACATACATAAACCAGAGACACAGTTTACTTTTCAAAGTGCTTTTATCAACTTTTTGATAAAGTTGATAAACATCCCACCCTTTACATTATGCTGAACCAATATTATACCCATCTTCTGCAGATAAAGGAACCAAGATACAAAAAAGTAAGCTGATCTGATCACATTCATGTATCTAAGTACTTTCAAAAGCATTAGCACAGAACACTGGCAGTACAATCTTCATTCCATTAAGTCATGTTCATTGTTAAGGCAATTTACCTAAACAGACCCCACACTACTGCTTTCTTCTTCATTGAAAGGTAGAATAATGCTGCATCCAAGGCATCATTGTTCCTCTGAAAAGAAGCTTTGGCAACCTAAGTGGTAAATAAAATAATCTATTAAATTAACTATTTGATAAAAGAGTTACAACCAATTAACCAACAATTAATGCTTCCTTGCTCTTACATTACTGATAGTAACCATGGAGATGAGAAAAATTGGCTCTATTCCACAATTACCAGTAGCTCTGAGAGACAACCATTTGTATGCCAGTAATTATAATAAAAATAATAATAGCAACTAGGAATTTTACTAATTACTTCCATGTACCAGGCACCAATCTAAGTGCCTTTTATTTATCTTATTAAATCACCACAATCCATGAGGATTATCCCCATTTTACAAAGGCAGCAACGGAGACACAGAGAGGTTAAGTGAACTGCCTAAGGTCACACAGTAAAAGGGTGGAAAAGGTATTAGAATCCAGGTAGTAATAAAATTGTCTACCATATGAAACAAAAAATAAGGCAGAATATTCAATAGATGTCATCTTTTTCTTAGAGATTAAATGTTATATTTCTTAATGTTTTGTAAAAGCTAAAATGCTAACTTCTATAGTCAATGTGATTTTACAATTTAAAGCTCTCTCAACTTATATTGATACAGACATCTGTGAATAAATACCAATTATATACACACACATTTAAACAACTACAGATGAAAGTATGTGTTCCAGTGTTTTTTAAACATATTAAAAAAAAAAACATTCTTTTCTGGTATTTTTCCAATCAAATTTTGACAATTCTAAAAGAGTGACACGTTTTTTCTGGCATGTAATTAAAATACAGAAGGTTGAAGCTCCATTATTTTCAAGAGATTACAAATTTTGGGTCTTAGAAACTTCATAACAAAGAGTCTTAATGAGCACATGACTCATTAATCTCCTCGGAGCTTATAGCCAAAGTTGCTGAATTCATGCAGAACCAATCAACTCAGTGTTGAGTTTAAAAATTAAGCCAAAAACGTTATTATACATAATTATACTGTTTTGAACACAATTACCATACCAGCAGTATATTAATTTTTTAAGGACACTTATATAACTTCTGCAAATCACTAAGTTGAGAGCTATAACAATAAAAAACAAGAGATGTTTTATTAGCTCACAATGACTAATGGTGAAGCAGGAAACTACCAAGGTATGGGAGAGGGGGAAACTGCATCAGGAAAATGCTGTATTTTTAATACTTGCTTATTTCTCTTCTTTTTTAGTATATTCTCCGCCTTCAATCATTTAACTTAGTATTTTGATGCTAAATAATTTTTAGAGAAATTTTCATTTATTTTTAGTTAAGGATTTATAATATATATCTCAAGGCAAAAAATTCATGTATCCCTTTGATGCAATTTTAAGAGATACATTTCTTGGGGAATTAAATCCTATGTACATTATCAGAAATAATTATATGACAACCAATTGTTGACAAGAAATTAAGATCTTTGTAGGCAACATCTGAAACATTTCAGGGAGAATATGTCTTTTTCCCATTGCTATAGAATATAAAAAATTTAATGTAGATACTGTGTTATTCACATGCTGTTATAACAATTAACTTTCCCTTACATTACCTGGTTGGTGTGAGAATAAATTCTCTCTTACATTATTGCCTATTTTGAGGAGATAAACACTAGTTATCTTATTGGCAACTTTACATGTAACAGAAAAATGACACTTCTGTGCTTACATTTCAAACTGATCTGAGGGCCACAATGAACACCAGAATCTCAGGATGCTAACTGAGATGAAGACCGCACATCCCTAGCTATGCTTAACCTACCAAATGAAAATGGGCCTGGAGGATATGCACTTTAAATGCATTTTAAGCTGATTCTTTTGACACTAGAATTTGATGACTACTACTGTAGAGGAATGAATTTCTCTCGGGAGAAATAAATCTGTACTTCACAAATGTAGTATCATTAATTGTACCTGTGGGAATTTCAATGAGCTTCTACAAGTAAACAATGAGAATTCCACCTTTCTCACCCCAGTAGAGTAGAAAGGGCACAACAGTCTATCAGTTTCAAATGCCACAAGCTTGGGCGGGTTACCTAACCTCTCCAGCCTAGTCCATCAGGTAGAAATGGAGATGGTAACGCAGGGCCAGTAAGACAATTATATGAAATAATTTATGAAAAGCAACCAGAACTAACCTGGCACACAGTAGGTGGTCGATAATGGTTTGTTTCTACAACACTGAAAGAACTTTCAGCTTCCACTAACAAATTATTGAACACATTTTTTTCTAAAGGGAATCTACCAGAAAACAGATTCCAAAAGCCTGTCCTAAAAAATTTTATAGCATGTTTAATTTGCTGCCATAGATACATTCTTCAAGTGCACACAAATCAAAACTTGTTATTGAATAGTACTTTAAGTGTACAGAGAAAGTTTGCTATTTATTAACCTAGCTATACAGAGAATCCTTTATATGAAAATAATTTTTACATCTATAATGTACATATCTGATAAGAACTGAAGTTTGCTTTCTAAATTTAGATTTGTGTTTTCTTTTGTAAACACTGTTATTGAAATATAGTTGACATACAATGTTAAAACAGTCTTGAGTGTGTAACACTGATTCCACAATACTATACATTATGCAACGCTCACCACTGTAAGTGCAGTCACCATCTACCATGATACAATGTTATCATAATCTTACTATATTCCCTATACTGTACTTTTCATATCCATGACAATCTTATGGTTATTTAAAAAAAAAAAGATTTTTGAATTTTCTCAAACTAGGACACACTTCAACTGATAGCAGAAAATAGCAACTCCATAAATATTATAAACTCTATATACGGCAAAAGGCAATTGATATACTACACATTTTATAAAGGTCAAGTTTTTGGGATCTCCAAAAATTTTTATTTAAGAAATTCTCAAGATCTCAAGATGTGCAAACTAATTCCTCAATATAGATTTTTTTGGAAGATAGTATCTTTTATCCTTTAAGATTTTGTTTTTAACTTAAGCTTCCAATGAGGTAAAGTTACCTTTTCGATGCATCTTCGAAGAGTGTTAATATTTCTGACCCACCAACCTATTCCCATAGCTCTTAACTCAGACCACTGAGGGTCTCCTCTCTGAATTGCTGGAATCATATTTATCAGTTCCTCTTCAGCCTCAGAATGAAAAGCCCAGGCAAAATGGCAGGTAGACACACCTAAATTAGAAATATAAAATAATAACCTTCAGAATTCTATCAAAAAAGAACAACTTTTTACACAGTCATGCATTTATTCATTCATTCTAGAGAATTTTCAAGCAGAAAAAAAAGTAAAAGTTGTCAAAGATTTTACACTATGAGCTTCTAAATACAAGAGCAATGGCAGAATACGCAAAACCAAAAGTCTTTATCTTTTTCTCAAAGTATTTACTTTTTTTCTCTGCAAAAATAGAGACACTAAAACGTAATCACTGGAGAGATATTTGAACATCGAGTCATTTATACGTACACACACCAAACTTATCAACAGTGAAGCTTTGGTCAAGTCAAAATATCTTGGCCTCTGTCCTTGGGTGATTTTTCACAGCAATGCAGACCATATCCTTCAGCACTGAATACTGAAAGCTGCACCATTCATCCCTCTAGCCCAAGGAGCTAGATATCATTTCACAGTAATGTCTAACATTCAAGACATTTGCAGGGAATAATAACAGTCGGGAGACAACATTCCTTTGCCTTCGACATCTCGGTTAAAAGTAGTTTAAAGCTGCCTAATGCTGATGGTATATGGCAAATTCTTTTTGTCCTGGTAGAAGACTGACAGGGATCTAGGCTGTATTTAGAGGCGACACCATCAGGCTTGGGAATACAAGGAGTTTATCAACAGTTTAACTACTGATAACACTTTGTTCCACTTAGAGCAGGTGAAGAGGAAACAGGAGGGAAATGATGCACACAAACTGATGACAGATAATGGGAATGCCAGGAAGTACCCAGAGGAGCCTAGAAAAGAGGCCAGGCTGGTCAAAGTAGCCATCTGTATGGATCCATTTGGATCTCATGTCTGAAGTCAATGACAGTCACATTACAGCACAGGCTTCTCAATGCTAGAAGACCATCAATGTTATCACGTATAATTTTTCCATTAACAACTACTATATAGACTTCAGTATAGTTTAAAGATTTTCTAACCATTACTGCTTCAAAACAGTTCCTTTAGAAGGTATAAAAACTATTATAACCATTTTAAATAATAATCTTAAGTTTTTTAAATTTCCCATTGCTAATATTTCTATACAACTGTGCTTGACATCATAGCATAAAAAAAATATCAGTGCAACAAGCCTTGACTGCCACCATAAACTTAAGGGAAAATGGTCAAAACTTACTAACACCAATTTATAGTTTTTCAGAACCTAAAAGGCAGATTAATTTTTAAATCTTTGCCTGATTTAAGAAATAATCACTATATCAAATAAGTGACACCTTGCTTTAAAAGTTGCTATTACATAGCAATGCACACAGTACACCTTTGCTAATAGCACATTTATAATATAAAGAATATAAAATATATTACATTCTATACCCTTAAATGAAATGTGATTAAATTTTTGGTATTGTTAAGCAGAAACAAGAAACAAACAGCTATGTAAGGAGAATTAGGGGCAGAAGATTAAAAGAGCAGTGAATGTATCTAGAAGCCCATTTATGTTTATTTTAATATAAGCATTGCATCGTAAGTCACATACTCACAAGGAAAGCTGACGTTTCAGGAATATCTGCCAGATAGTAATCCAGTAGATTTGCATACTTGTAGCGTACTGCCACACACCCTGATTTGAGATACAAGGATTTATATCAGCCCCCTATTTTACAGATTAAAAAATCACAACTACAGAGTTTAAGGTGACCTGCTCCATAGCTTAAAACCAAAAAAAAAAAAAAAGATATTAAGAAGAAAAAGAAGAGGGGCGCCAAGAGGCAGTTATTTACTTATTTACTTTTTGCCTATCAGTGATAGGCTATGCTTTGCAGTTTTCCTCTGTTCTTCTTAGCCTTTCTATCTGTATCCCATCTACTAAACTTTTTCCCTGAAAACTGTTCCTAAGATCATCACCTATAATAGCAGTCATTTACGTCCAAAGTTTTAACTATATCAAAGCGAAAATGGAATTTTCAATTCCACAATTGTCATTAAGTGATTCAGTACCATCTATCATTTAAAAATAAAGTGTAAAAGAACCTCTAGATACTGTTTTTTTTTAATAGTATCTAGAGGCACACAGATTGTTTAAAATGATAATATCAAGTCGATAATGGGTTAAGTTTTGAAATCACTAAACATTGTTTCCGGGAATGTAAATGAGTACAGTTTTCTGTCTGGGGCAGTACTTACTAAGAGTTAAGAAATTTCACCCTTAGATTCAGAGAACTGGTGGTTAATGGAGGGGAGGTGGGTGGACAGATGGGAAAAACAGGACAGGGGTTAAGAGTACATTTATCTTGATGAACACTGAAAAATGTATGGAATTGATGATTCATTGTATTGTACACCTGAAACTAACACTGCATATTAATTATACTTGAATAAAAAAAATACTAAGATACAGTTACGTTCAGAATTTAGAATATCGATCTGGCAAAGTGTTGCCTGAAACATTAAAAATAAAAACAAACAACTATCTTTAAAAAAAAAGAGTTAGTAAGAATTTTCAAGCCCTCTGACTCAATAATTCCACTGTTCGAATGAGGATATAATCAGATATATACATGAATACTGGTATGCAGAGTTATAAGGTCATTCATTACAGGGATCATTCAAATAGAATAGAAAACCAGCCAAATCTCCATATAAATGGAGAGATGAAATGTAGTTTAGAAACATGATAGAATATCAGACAGCTGTTTAGAATTATATTTTCAAAGAACATTTATGAGGGTGAAGGGTAAGTGCTATGGGTAAGAACAACAAATTATAAAGCCTGGTATTCTAGTTCCTACAATACTAAAGCATTATTTATGGGGCTGTGTCCAGGATGCTGGTTTCAAAAGGAAATGAAGACAGTCTAATGAAGACTGCACTGGGATGGGAATCTAGTTCCAACCTCTATTAATAAATAGCCCTATATCTTAAGTAGATTGCTTTACAGTTTTTTATTTTTTCATTTTTTTTTAAAGATTTTATTTATTTATTCACGATAGACAGCAAGAGAGAGAGAGAGAGAGAGGGAGGGAGGGAGGGAGGGAGAGGGAGAAGCAGGCTCTCTGCAGAGCAGGGAGCCCAATGCGGGGCTTGATCCCAGGACTCAGGGATCATGACCTAAGCAAAAGGCAGACGCTTAACCAACTGAGCCACCCGGGCATCCCTAGTTTCAGTTCTTTAATCTGTAAATTAGGGGCTGACATAAATCCCTACACCTCAAATCAGGGTGTGTGGCAGTATGCTACTAGCATGCAAATCTACTGGATTACTATCTGGCAGATATTCACCAAACATCAGCTTTACTTGTGAGTATATGACTTATAACATAATGCTTATATTAAAATATACTTAAATAATAAAACGGCAAAATTCACATAATTTTTAAATAAAAGGTATCAGATGTCAGAGAAATTGAGGGCCACTTCTTATGGCCTTAGGCATCCCAGGTTTACTCCTAAACTACTATGACTTTAGTGAGTGAAGTCTGCGAAACTGAGAGAGAAGAGCCAAAGACATAGAATAGAGCTGAAAGAGGCCAAGAAGAAGGGTCAGTGGGTACCATGTAACAGGAATATCTTAAGGCTAATGATAAGTATGCATATAATGACTTAGCTAATTCTTCTACCCAAATATACATACAAATATTTCATTACAATATGAAATAAAAGTTTTGCAGAGCTTTGAACAAGGAGTTAATTAAATACCTTGATGAAGTAGCTGTACTCGGTATAAAGGGGGCAGTGAGGTCAAAAGGCATGTGTGCAAACGCATAGCTAGTAAGTATCTCAAACCACACTCGTCTAGTGTGTCTCTTCCTGCAAAGCAAACAGAAAATATGTCTCAGGAAAAAGGTCACAAACCAATAAATAATTAGGAAATAAGTGTTAAATTCAACAATAATTTATACAAAATATATATTTGAGTGTATTCTTTTGTCAACACTTGAATATCTTAAAAAAAATATATCTTCACAGAAAATATTTGTAAATACTAAAACTCCCAAACTAAAAATGAGGAAAATATAATTATTTATTAGTACAGGTAATAACAGTACTTAAAGCTACTCCTAATAAGTGAAATCTTGAAATCCAATAAAAAATATATAAACTATAGTAAGCTAGGTACAGTCTTAAGAACCATTTCCTGGGAGCCTGGGTGGCTCAGTTGGTTAAGCAACTGCCTTCAGCTCAGGTCAAGATCCTGGAGTCCTGGGATCGAGCCCCACGTCGGGCTGCCTGCTCACTAGGGAGTCTGCCTCTCCCTCTGACCCTCTCCCCTCTCATGCTCTCTCTCACTCTCTCTCAGATAAATAAAATCTTTAAAAAAAAAAAAGGCATTTCCTATGTGAAGTCAGAGATTTAAAAGACAGAAATTATATATATAAAATGAAATCAGTTATTTATTATCATTATTAATAAAAAAGACAATATTTTCTAGTCTGGTTAGCTCAACTGACATATAGTACTATGAAAGATTTAAAATCCAAATCCCTAGGCTACTTTTACAAAGCTAAGGTTGAACCTTAACCTAATTTCACAAACTTACTCCTGTTCAAAAGTTGCACAAAGGTATGAAGTGTGGAAAGTTTAATTAAAATTATAGCCACTGTTGGAGAAAAGCAACGCAAAAGTCTGAACAGCATCCCACCCAGTAACTGCCACTTAGGAAGTACTAAGAATGTTAAATCAAATTAATATTTTCTAGAAGAAAATAAAATGTTTTAAATTCTCAAAGTTCAAGTTCCAGCTCTACTTCCCATTAGCTATCTTCCTTCAGCCCTTCCTTCATTTATTTATTCCACAAATCAAGTATCTACTATAGCTGAGGCATCGTTTAGGTGCTGAGGATTTGGCAGTGAATAAGATAAATCTCTCCTCTCATGGTGCTTACATTTCAGGAGACAAAAACAACAAACATCAAGCAATGTATCTGGTGGCAGGTAATGCTATGGAGAGAAACAAAAAGCAAGCTTGACAAACTATGGTAAGTGCTGTGAAATGTGTAAGCCTGATGATTCACAGACATGTACCCCTGGGGCAAATAATACATTATATATTAACAAAAATACATACATACATACTTTTGGGCAAAAATTAAAAAATAAGTAAAAATAAAGATACTTTAAAAAAAAAAAGCAGGCTTGACAGGAAGAGAGTGCTGGAGCAAGAGGGTTCTATTTTACATAGGATAGCAAGGGAAGAACTCTCGAGGTAGATGATGTTTCAGCAGAAACCTGAGGTGGTCAGGGAATGAGCTGGGCATAAATTTGGAAAATGAATATTCCACGCAGAGGAAACAAAATGTGCAAAGACCTTGAGACAGGAATGTGACTAGTGTCCTTCTGGGACACAAGGAGGTCAGTGAAAATGAACGCAGATCACATGGGGCCTTGTGGACCTCCGTAAGGGTCTGGCTTCTATTCTAAAGTGAAATAGTAAGCCAATGGTGTACACAGAGCAGAGGAGAGATTAAACATGATGAGTCACTCGTTCCTACATGGAGAACAGACTGAGGTGACAAGAATGAAGGAGTTTTGGAGACTCTGTCAATAATCAGGCAGGAGGTGACAGTGACCTGGACCGAAGTGGTCATAGGAGGAGTGGAGTGGTGAGAAATGCCTGGATCCCGGATATAGGAGAACTGGTAGCGTTTGTCCAAAGACCGAAATATGGGGTGTGAGAGAAAGCAGAGTCAGGAATGCCTTTAATTCCATTGGAAAGCATTCATTTACTTAGAATTCACTGAGATGTGCAACATACTTAAACTCTGAGCTTCAGTTTCCTACCTGTGAAATGGAGACATTAATTCCTGCCTTAGCTACCTCATGAAAGGGCACCGTGACCAGGATGAGCCATTTTAATACTGCCCAGCCAATCACAGAATTCTGAGTCAGAAAGTTTAAAACCATTTTCATAGATTGTGGCCTATTTTCTTGCTATCCCAGGGTAAAAACTCTATAAAGTATTCAACGAAGGCTTAATGAAGACTACTGTGGGGAGAATATTGCTCTACTGCAAACAACACCTCATAATCATTAGGATTTGTTTTAATTGACATGTTTAGAAAATAGGTCACAGGCAAAAGCTTCTAAGGTCTCTAGTTATTTTAATCTACAAAGAGAAAACTTTGGGGATATATTATAAGGATATAAATCTATATGAAGAGATATAATCCAGCTAGCTTTGAGGAACAGTCCTTTTTCCTCAAATTTAGAAATCTTGTGAAACATTAAGAGTACAGGCTGGGAGGCAATGAGGTATCCACATAGGAACCCCAGTTCTGCCACTTACTACCTGCATGACCTTGTATGTCACTTAATCTCCCTAAGGATCAGTGTCTTCATCTATAAATTTAGTATAATAATAGCTACCTACCAGAAGATTGTTGTGATAATTAAGTATGATAAAGTACATAAAGTGCCTGGCACATAGCAACTGTTCACTCCTCCACAATATTTACTGAATGAATGAATGATCAATAATTTTCGGTTTCCTTGGCTAATGCCATCATTTACAATCAACACCATTACCTTCAACTATCTGCATAAAAGAGAATGGAATCTAGTTTCAGGAGACAGCCAAAAATGTTCTGGTTACAGAGCAAATAAATCAAGATACACATTATAGTAAAATGTATTAAAACCTCTTCCTCAAGAGACATTTCATAGAAAATTAGGTAATTGTAAAAAAAAAAAATACTTATACCTATAAATGGGAAGATGAACAAGTTGAGTTCATGAGGTCCCTATAAGCCTCATGGTTCAATAGTAAAATTATCACACAGGACCATTATTATTACTAAAAGTAAAATAAAAATTAAAATAAGTCACAGGAGTCACTATGCTTGAAAAAACAAGACTATGTAGATCTAAAATGACACAAAGATTTCAGTGTAAAAACTCATGCGAGAATGCAGATATCACAAATCCATGAAGTCATATTTGCAAGTCACAGCCTATCCCAACTGTCTTTTCTTTCACAATTAATCATATTATATAACAGTAATTCTATTAGAGAGGTCTTCACTGCAAGATTTAAAGAAAGACTGCAACTTAATATGTGAGTCATTACATATGTTATACAAATGGTCCTATTCATGATAACTCCGTAAATTTTAGTGGGAATATTTACCTGAATAACTCTTATCTCTGTTTTCATCAAGCTCCGTACTGGTGGTAGCCACCGTATCAGCCAGAGCTACGAGGAACATCTGCTCCAAACGGGTAAGGCCTGGTAGACTTGAATGCATAAGATGACTTGAAAGTACCCTAGCATGTTCTTGGCCAAAGTAAGCAGGTCCATATTGGGAAAGATTTATTACTTTTGATTTGTTCTCTCTCTGTTCTGGCTCTAAATCTATATCATCTGTTGTTATATCCTGGATTTGGAACAGCTCTGAATACTGATCTTCTGGTTCACTTTTGGTATGGTCTTCATAGCTCTGGGGTATTTTTGTACTTTCTTCTGAAATTCTGTAGGTTGTATCTTGATCCGCAGCAAGCAGTGCATATAATGGTAGTGGAGGAATAGAATCTATCTCAGTATAATCTCGAGTACCGTCCTTTCCTATGGTGACAGTATCCTTCGCCGTACTGCCACTTACACTAATAGTTCGGGAAAGATGTCGCTTAGTCCCTTCTCCAGCATCAGCATCTCTAACTATTGCTACTTCACCTGCAATGCATTTCACTAAATGAGAGAGAATAGCTTTAGCCCTTCGAACTTTCCCTAAATCCATCAATTCTAACAGCTGGGTTGGATGATACTGAGGGAGAGTAGGGGAAAGTACATGTGCGGCCTCAAATAAGCCACCATCCTGAACCACAGTTGGTGAACAAAACACATCATCAGCAATAGCTGTGCCTTCAACAATACTTTTTCTTGACAACATATTAGATTTAAAGGCAGAATGATCTTGTATTGCTGTCTCTTCTATATCAGGACTATCAGCTTCTATGTCTCCAAATTTGACAGCATGCTTCCACTGTGCATACACATGCATTTCACAATCCATGCCTACCACCAATATCCCATCTCTCACCCAGGAGAGAGAAACAGGCAGCGAAGGTGTACCATCAACAGAAGACACCAAGTCTATAGATCTAAGAAGAACCCATCTTGATCTAACTCCTTGCTTGATACTACCACCTAGTGGTAAAGTAATGACAGCTACTCCATCCTTACTATTGATTTGCTCAGTCACAATTCCTGAAAGCCGCCCATACATGAAAATATTAGCACCAACCCCCACTGTGAGAATGTGGGAGCCATCTTCTTTTGAAACCCAGTCCAAATGTACTAAATGTTTGATATTTGGAATAAGGTATCTATCCTTGCTCAAAAGTGCATCTGATTTGCTGTACACAAACAGATTACTGTCAACACTGACCCTTGAATCAAGTACACTCCCAACCTTGACCAAATCATCAAGATGAATTGTTTGTTCTAAAACCCATTCTGATCCTCCTGTAGATTCACATTCAAAGATGCAAACATGCATGGAAAATTCTTTAGAGACAAAACCATTGTGGTGGACAGGTTGTTTGTAAGCCACAGCAAGGCGACCTGTGTATGAGCAGCTAACAGCAACTGGTCTTCCCACAATGCTCACTGTACTGCTGTTATCTTCTCCTTCATCATTCATCAAGGGCCATCTCCTCCAATGGTAAGTTTCCTTCCCATCACTTTTGCACTGTAGGTTGGTTTCCATACTACACTTCCAGAAGCGTACTTTATTGTCAGAACAAGTTGTAACCACTAAATAAGGGGCAAGGCACACCGGATAAATTGAAGAAGAACTCAGATGGCCTTAAAAAAGAAAAAGCAGATAGTCATGATAACAGAACCACAAAATAAAATGTTAATAATCAAGTTCTATAATGTGATAAATCCAAAGCCACTGTAAGCTTCTTCATTATAATTCTGCAAACCCCCTTAACTAGTGCTTTACACTAAGCACCCATTGGCCAAGATATAATCTGTACAAGGTTTGAACAGCCCATTGGTGATATCAAAATATGTAGTAATAATCACTTAATTAGTTTTTAGGTGATTAAGTTTAAATGAGGTGAATATTCCACAAAATAAAACTCAAACACAATAAAACAAGTCACCCTGTTATCACTAAATCTGTTAACTGCTATAACTTAAATATACCTTCACCATATGCCTTACTGGACTTTCAGTCTCCACTTGTTATGACTTTCATCAGAGATGCTTAAGTCATCACTATAGTTTCCCATTCAAATTCCCCTAACCTGCCCCTGCATAATCCAGACCCTAAATCTGCCCCTACCATCATATTGTTTTCAGACAGCTAAACAGACTGCTAGATCTCACTATTTTTACTAAGGTCAATTCAAACTCTCTTAACAATGAACTAGAATCCTCATATTTATTCCTGACTGCCAAAGACCAACACTGCCCATCCACTGTCAACTATAACATGAGGAATAATAGTGATTATGACTGGGATCAGAAGACCTGGATTCAGTTCTAGTCCATCAATAACTCTGCAACACTGGAAAAGACACTGTAACATCTGAGCCTTTTCCATCTAAATATTAGGGGTTCTTTTCCATCTAAATATTAGGGGTCATACCTCCCTTGGAGTGTTACTGTCAAGTAACATATTTACGAAGATTCTGCAAAACAGAATTTATATATTACCAATTCTGATACCCCAAACTTTCCAAATACTTTGAAAGGCTAAAAACTGGCCCAGATCTGCACCTGCCACAAAACCCCAGAGTAAACCGTTAATGTGATCTTTCCAGCTCTGAGTTCAAACCTATCTTGTGGATGAATAAAAGAAGCCTCATACGGAAAATCTCTCACCAGCCTTGAACCTCCAGCTTCATTTCCCTAAATTACTATTCTGGGGACTCTTTAATTATAGTCCTACAAATGACAGATCATTTGAAATACAACTGCCCTCCAAATGATCTTATCTGCCTTGTTAAACTCAGTACCATTCAGGCTAGCCTAACCATAATCTTGTATCCTACATATTTTCCCCATAGTACCTGCCAACTCCTGCTCAAGGATATTTAATAAAGGAGATATATGATTAGCACAATGTGGATGAACAGCCTCAACTTAAAAAAAATTTCAATGATTTGCAAATGAACACAGTTGTTCTTTGCAATTGTACTGTCATATTATTCCTATTTATAGGAAATCCTAGTGCAGGCAAGAAACTTCACATTAAAACATATCATTTTCTATGAGGCTGATTACATTTATCATAGGAAACTTTCCAATAAAGACATGTTTCTAAACAGATACATCATTACTAGAAAATTACAGTTGTCTACATAACACGTATTTCAGGAAGGTTCCATTTTACCCACTGAAGGCCACTCTGAGCTACAACTGCCCCGTCTTCAAGTTACCTTACCTGCAGAAGGTGTTGCTCTTATTACTTCCACTCCTTCTGGGAGATCAAGAGGTTGGCTATAGACCAGTCTAGAACTCAGAATAAGTTTGCTAGCAGTTTGTAGATTGGCTATGGATGCAGAGTGTGGCATGGGGCTCACACTAGGAGAAGTTTCTGGAGAAGAGTCTGCATTCTTCTGTCCAGGGACTGAAAGTAGACTCTCTGATGAAAAGCCTTCTGAAGGTTTAGCTTTGAAGATAAATTATGAAATATATTACAAACATCACTATACACATCAGCTAGAATAATACTTTATCATTAAGAAACATGACTTTTTACAAGTACTTTGGAGACAAATTTCAGACTTTTGCTCAGCTACCTTGACAAGACTTTTTTTTTTTTCCATTTTATTCTTAGCATCACCAACTCCATCAAAGAGACTTAATCACAACACGTAAGAACTGGAAAAAAATCTCAAGTTATTTCATCCACTGTTTTCAACCTTTAAAAAGTATCAAAAGTTTGGAGTGCCTGGGTGGCTCAGTTGGTCAAGTGTCCAACTCTTGGTTTCAGCTCAGGTCAGTGGGGAGTTGGCTTGGGGATTCTCTCCCTCTGCCCCTCCGCCCCCACCCCCGACTCGTGCACTAGCACGCAGGTTCACGTTCTTTCTAAAATAAATAAATAAATCTTTAAAAAGTATCAAAAGCTAGAGGAGAAACTTGTTACCATGCAGATTCCTGGGCCTTCACCACAGGAAGACTGATTCCGTTGTTTTGGGGTAGACTCCAGAAATCTGCATTAATAAGCAGCCCAGGTGTTTCTAAAACTGAGCATCATGAATCAAACTTAGAGAAATAGCAAGGTATTGCTCCACATCATACATGAAAAATTTAAGTTTAGAGAACTTAATGACTTTCCTACAATCATATAACTAGCTAGTGGCAAAGACGACACTAAAATACCAGCTTCTTCACTACCTGCAACAAGATGATTTCAAAAACAAATATAAAAAATAAAAGTTCTACAGTATGGAGGTTCCTCAAAAAGTTGAAAATAGAGCTACCCTACGATCCAGCAATCGCACTACTGGGTATTTACCCTAAAGATACAAATGTGATC
>CM053609.1:41800563-41816368 GCA_028646535.1 Procyon lotor | reverse complement strand
AAAAAAAAAAAAAAGGAAACTAGTATTTTCCATTTAGTAGAGCATCACAAAGAATAAAAGACTTAAACTGAGCAAAGAAGATGAAAGACTTCTACAGTGAAAACTAAAAAACATAGTTAAGAAAAATCAAAGAAGATATAAATAAGTGGAAAAACTTCTTATGCTGCAGATTAGAAGACTTCATATTAAAATATCCATACTACCGAAGTAATCAACAGATTCAATGTAATTCCTATCAAAATCCCAGTGGCATATTTTGCAGAAATTGAAAAAGCCATCCTAAAATTCATATGATAATCTGGGGGAAAGCTTCAGGACACTGGTTTTGTCAATGATTTCTTGGATATGACACCAAAAGCATGGGCAATGAAATAAAAAATAGACAAATGGAGTACATCACACTTAAAAACTTGTGCATATCAAGGAAAACAACTGACAAGTAAAAAGGCAACCTACAGAATGGAAAGAGTAATGGCAAATTACACACGTGACAAGAGGTTAACATCCAAAATACAAAGGGAATTTCTACAACTCAACAACAAAAAAAAAGCAAAAGGACCTGAACAGACATATCTCCAAAGAAGATACACAAAAGGCCAACGTGCACATGAAAAGGTGCTCAGTATCACTCATCATGAGGGAAATGCAAATCAAAACCACTATGAAGTATCACCTCATACCCATCAGAAGGGCCACTACCAAGAATAGAAAATAAGGCTGGGATGGATGCAGAGAAGTTGGAACCTTGTGCGCTGATGGTGGGAATGTACACTAGTGTTGCCATTATGGAAAACAATATGGAGGTTCCCAAAAAATTAAAAATAGAATTACCATATGATCCACTTCCCGGTATATACCCAAAAAAATTAAAACCACAATTGCAAAGAGATATTTGCACACATATGTTCATTACAGCATTATTCATAATAGAATATTATGGAAGCAACCTAAATGTCCACTGACAGGTGAATGGGTACAGAAACTGTGGTATGCACATACAATGGAATATCATGCAGCTTTTAAAAAGATCTTGTCACTTGCTACAACATGGATAAACTCAGAGGACATGACACCAAGCACTAGAACAACTGTATCTTCAGTACTCTGGATGCAACTTTTTTTTAATTTTAATTAAATTGCTGCCTTCAGGGCACCTCGCTGGCTCAGGTGGTAGAGCGTATGACTCTTGATCTTGGGGCTCTGAGTTTGAGCCCCACATTGGGTGTGGAAACTACTTAAAAATAAAATCTGTAAATCTCTGCCTTCATAAACAGTTTGCTCAACATAAATCCCTTCTTGATGACTCAGTCACATTTATGGACATTAACTGTTATTCATGCCTTTAAAGGTCTAAAGACCTCAGGCTCTGTCTTAATGATAAGTACCAAATGTACACTGGTATATGAAAAGGAACATCAGGAATTTATTTCCAAGCATCTGCAAAACAGTTCTAAACTACATTTTGCTACCTAAAACCTCAGTCACTTCACGCTCAGTGTATCTCAAACTCAAGTCATCAACAATACTTCACAAATATCTAACCACTGCTAGTGGATCCACTATCACAAACCTGAAACCTTAGAATCCTTTCCTTTAGTATCCATATTCAGCAACTACTAAGCCCTACTCTACCCTTTCTCAACACCTGCCAAATCCCACTCTAGCTCAGGTTTATCGTACCACATGCTTTGATGACCTCAATAGATTTCCTGCTGTCTCCAATGTTTTCAGTGTCTACCAACTACACTTCATCCTGCAAACTAACCACTTTACTTCCCTGTCCAAAAAAAAGTTTACTGTTCCCTAAATTCATCTCTTGATTACAGAATAAAATACAAATACTTTCAGATGTTTCTTACAGGGGTAAAAAAGTTAGCCTCTACCCAGCATCTACTAGAAATCCCATTTGAGGAAGAAGACAGCATGTGACAACTTCTTGCCATATTTCAACTTACAATTAGTAGAGGAAGTAACTAGGAGAACTGCTTCTCTGACTTAGAGAAAAACAAAAAAGATCAGCAGAAATAATGGGAACTTGACAGGGAGAAATCACGTTATGTTAAGAGTTTAAAATCAACAATAAGGGCGAGGTCCTATAGTCTATCATCCAGAAAGGCAAAAATCTCATATAACGTATGGCTCTGAAAGTCAAAATGGCTTAAGTCAATCAAAGAAAGACAATTATCATTTGATCTCACTGATATGAGGAATTTGAGAAACAAGACAAAGGATCATAGGGGAAGGGAGGGAAAAATGAAACAAGATGAAACCAGAGAGGGGGACTCTTAATCTCAGGAAACAAACTGAGGGCTGCTGGAGGGGAGGTGGGGAGACGGATGGGATGGTTGGGTGATGGACACTGGGGAGGGTATGTGCTATAGCGAGCACTGTGAAATGTGTAAGACTGTTGAATCACAGACCTGTACCCCTGAAACAAATATTATATGTTAATTTAAAAAAATGGCTTAAGAGAGTCTGGAGGCTAGAAGGACTTGGAAATTCCTGACTATGTAATTGCAACACAACTGATGAGAAAAAAAACTGGTTAGTGTAAGGGGTTAGCTAGTATCCCATCAAAATACATGTCTACCCAGAATGTCAGAATGACTTTTCTTAAAATTTTTGTTTATTATGTCATGTTTCACCTTACAGTACATAATTAGTTTTTGATGCAGGGTTCCATGATTCACTGTTTGCATATAACACTTAGTGATCTATGTAATACGTGCCCTCCTTAATACCTATCATGGGTTAACCCATCCCCCTTGCCCCTCTAAAACCCTCAGTTTAGGGGTGCCTGGGTGGCTCAGTCAGTTAAGCAGCTGCCTTCAGCTCAGTTTATGATCCCAGAGTCCTGGGATTGGGCCCTGCATCAGCTTTTTGCTCAGCAGGGAGCCTGCTTCTCCCTCTGCCTGCCTCTCCCTCTGCTTGTGCTGTCTTTCTCTGACAAATAAATAAATAAAACCTTAAAAACAAAACAAAACAAAACAAAAAACCTCAGTTTGGGGGCACCTGGGTGGTGGCTCAGTCGTTAAGCGTCTGCCTTCGGCTCAGGTCATGATCCCAGGGTCCTGGGATCGAGCCCCGCATCAGGCTCCCTGCTCGGCAGGAAGCCTGCTTCTCCTGCTACCATTCCCTCTGCTTGTGTTCCCTCTCTCGCTGTGTTTCTCTCTGTCAAATAAATAAAATCTTTAAAAAAAAAAAAAAAAAAAAAAACCACCTCAGTTTGTTTCCTGGAGTCCATAGTCTCTCATGGTTTGTCTCCCCCTCGGATTCCCCCTTCATTTTTCCCTGATGTCCTCCATGCCATTTCTCATGTTCCACAAATAAGTAAAACCATATCAACTGTCTTTCTCTGCTTGACTTATTTCACTTATCATAATCTTCTCCAGTTCCATCCATGTTGATGCAGATGCTGACATCTTATTTAGAGGAAAGATGTCTGCAGATCTAATCTGTTTAAGATAAGTTCATACTAAATTAGGGTAGGTGTCCTTCTAGGAAGAGGAGAAGACACATAGAGACACCCAGAGAGAGAAAGGCCACTGGAAGACACAGGCAGAGACTATAGTGTTGCAGCTTCAGGTCTACAAACACTGAAGATTGGTTGGGGTAACCAGAAGTTAGGAAGAGGCAAGAAAGGATCTTCCCCTACAGCCTTCAGAAAGAATACGGTCCTGCCAACACCTTCATTTCAGACTAAATGTATATGCAAAAAAACAGAGTTGCAAAATATGTGAAACACAAAACTTCTAGAACTGAAAGGAGAAACGGACAAATTCACAATTATGGTTGGGAATTTCAACACCCTTCTCAGAGAAATTGAAAGAACCAGAAGAAAATTAGTCAAGATCTAAAGGAACTCAGTGCTCCTGTTAATGAAAACAAAAGCTAACTGACATTTTTAGAATACCTCACCCAACAATAGCAGAATATGTTCAAATGCCATGGAATACATACTAAGATAAACAACATCTTGGGCCATAAAGCAAACCTCAGTAAATTTACAATGATTGGAATCATAGAGTGTGTTCTCCTACCACCAGGCAATCAAATTAGGAATCAGTAACAGAATGCTAACAGGAAAACCTCTTCCCAGTATTCACTGGGAAGCTAAACAACACACTTTTAAATAATCTATGGGTCAAATAAGAATTCTCAAGGAAAATTTAAAAGTACAGTGAAGTGAATAAAATGAAAATATTACTTATCAAAATGCCAAAGCAGTACTGAGAGGGAAATTTATAGTAGTAAATGCATGTTAGAAAATAAGAAAAGTTTCAAAACAAAACTCTAAGTTACTGTATCATGAAACTTAGAAAAAGAACCTCCCCTACCCCTAAGAAAGAGCAAAAAGGAAGAAAATAATAAAAGGGCAGAGTCCCACATCTGGCTCTGCTCAGCAGGGAGCCTGCTTCCCTCTCTCTCTCTGCCTGCCTCTCTGCCTACTTGTGATCTCTCTCTGTCAAATAAAAAAATAAAATCTTAAAAAAAAAGAATTTTAGCTAGTTGGAGTCTGAATGGCTCAGTTGGTTAAGCAAGAGATTCTTGATTTCAGCTCAGGTCATGATCTCAGGGTGGTTAGATCAAGCCCTGAGTCAGGCTCCTGAGCTGGGCACGGACCCTGCTTAAGATTCTTTCTCTCCCTCCCCCAACACACACGTGTACTCTCAATCAAAAAATTAAATTTAAAAAAAAAAGGAATTTAGCTTGCAAAAAACAGAAACCAAAAATTGTCTACAATGAATATGTGTTACTTATTAACATTAAAAACTAATGAAAATAGGTTTAAGAAAAAAATGTACATTGGTAAGGGGAAGAGTAGAAGACAGGATAAATTAAGAAATTCCAAGATTGTATCTAACTGCTGTACATAAATTTATATTTTCTGGAAAAGTAATGCCTGGGTTAGTGGGAAATTTTGCAAATGAGTTCAATGAACTACAGATGTTCTTGGAGAAATCATGGGAAATGTCACAGCCAAAATACTAGCAATAGGTAAATGTTCCAATTTTCAAAAAGGAAAACAATATAATTTTTAAGTAAGGCAAACTAAATAGCTTAATGTCTATTTAATACAAGGTTTTAGTCAACAACAGACATCAGAGTAGGTACCTTTAACCTACTATACATTAAAACAATCATTTGACTTCCTTTTTGACTGCAAAATATTTGGCAGACAGGGTGTATTTTATTTCAGCAAAGCGCATGACAAGCTGCCTCATGGAAATCCTAGGGACAAGCTGAAGAGATATTTCAGACAATAGAAATGGGAAAAGATCTCAAATGTACAATGCTAGGCTCTTTTTTCAATCCTATCCTGTTTAAGATTTTTATAACTTATAATTGACTCAGATAAAGATGTGGAAGCAACATTCATCAAACAGACTGGTGATATAAATCATAAGGCAATAACAGAATTTGGATTCAAAAAGATACTGAAAGACTGAACCCAGCAAGATGAAATGTACTAGTGAAAATAGGCCTTCATTTGGGCCACAACTCAAATGTACAAATATGGAATGGCTTAGTGGCAGAAAGAGACTTTGGGATATTTAAATGAGAGTCAGCTCAGTATGAATCAATTACAAACAAAGAATCAGCATGATGACCAAAAACACAATAGAATCTAGTGAGAGGGGCCATAATACTACTGTATTCTTGTGATCCTACAATGCCCAGAGTATAGACAAACTGAAAACTGCTACTAGGGTCAAATATAAAACAGAATTAGTTTATTGGGGGCGGGAGGTTTGGTCTGAGGAAAAAAAGTTTCATGGGTTATAAGACAGTCGTCTTTAAATATCTGAAGTGATCTCACATGTAAGAATATTAGACTTTTTCTAAATGGAACCGGGGTTAACAAGCAGAATTTAAGGAATACAAATTTAATTTCAGTGTAACAGTGAGGGTAATTTAATGCAGCATGAGCTGCATTTAGACCTGAGGCACGCCCCTCGGAGGCCAGAGGACAGACTGGCAGGAATGTGGTAGAGGGGAATGAAGCATCCCGTGGCTGGTTTCGACTAGGTGACCTATAAAGTATCTTCCAACTCTATGATTTTAAGATGCTACTTCCTCTATGCCAAACCTCTGGCTCCAGGCCAAGTAATTGTCCCACCATTTCTGGAACAAGCCTTACTTATACGTGCACTTTCCCGTATCCCCAATTCCACGCCATTCTCTCACTCAGGCAAAGAGAAAGGATCTTTCTAAACCTTATCCACCCATCAAAAACAAACCTAAATATTATCCTTACTGAAGACTTCTAGGCCTACCCCTCCTCTGATAGCCCTCTCCCCTGGATCATGGAATATTTCTGGTGCCATCTGTTTGACAATTAGTCACATACCACCCTCAGACACTGTTTCTGTCTGAAAACGTTATTTAACCTTTATTAATAATTTCTCTCCTCAGCGAATTAAAAGCTCCTTAAAGCCACACATTGAAACTTATATTCTGTATCCCCTATGCTATGAAGGACACATAGTAGATACTAAAAAATATCTTTGGTTTTCAATATTGGAAACATTTTTGTTAGGACAAGTATTTTATAAAAAGGCATGTATTCATAGGTAAAGGTAAAATTCACTATTCAAATCTGAATAGTAACTTAATATATGTTGACTTCCGGTTCAGCTACAGAACTACCAGAGTAAGATTCTGCCACCCATTGATAACATATTCTAACCACATATTTTTTTTTTAATGGTCAATGAGGCTCAGAAAAGCTCAAATTTTCCAACCTACACAAAGAGCTTTGGTAAAGATGCCTTAGAGCAAAGAAAGATTAACAAAACCAAACTAGAGAGTGAAAAATGTCAAGGCAAAATCAGGATATTTTTGGGAAAAAAGGCGTATTTATTTCTTTAAATGTAAAATGTATTGATTTGTGATATTAATTTGTGTACCTGAAAACACAAGTTAAGAAACAGTAAATTAGTCATAGAGAGCCCAGAACATGTACTCACTCCCTAAACACCAAAGTAAAAAGAGAATTCCTTATCAGACTAGATATTTTAATAAAACTTAGGAAATACTTACTGAAGATTCAGGATCTGATAATTCATCCAATAATTTCCTTGCATCCACCACAGCTTGATAGAGTCTCAAATTTTTGCCATCAGAAGCAACAAAGCAAGCACTTGCAGAATTGCAGTATGTGCCTGAGAGAGTAAAGGCATTATAATATAGTTTATTATAAATGTAGTTTATTTTTATTTTGGGCTGAAGTATGAGAAACCTATTCACATTTTTCTTTTTAGGCACAACCATGGTCCAGAATCATAAATAGATAAAATTAATGGATATAAAGTTATTAACAAAAGAAATCAATAGAAAATACATTATGAGAGGGGAAAAAATTAAAAACAAATTTCTGGAAACTCTAAACATAAGTCTGATATCTACATTCTCAGCACTTGCTAAAAATCATCCTCATAATGAGAAATATAAACCATTTTGTGTATTTAAAAAGTTTAAAAGCTTTTATTAATTTCAGAATTAAAATGAACACTTACCAAGACAATAGCTGGGAATGAGAGTCGGAAGCCAAGCAACATTAGAGAAGGCTGATGTATGTAAAGAGTTAATTCGAGCCAATTCTGATACTCCTCCAGTGTAGGACAAAGGTCCTATTGGGTCTACACGCCACAGAATAAGTTCACTATATATTGCATTCGGGTCATGAAATGTACGCGTCGCTGCATTTCTAAGAGGTTGTTTTGAGGAACCTTTCATATGTCTTACAGGATCCATCGATCTACTTACTTTATTGTCTGAGTCCCACTGACAGTCTAATTCAGGAGTCAACAGAGCATTATGATGAGAGGATGTCAGTAACAAGGGCAAAACTGAATGACATGCCAGGTCATTGAGGTGAAATCGATGACCACAGTATCTAAATTTGTGAGATACAGTCAGAACCGTGGTAAAGGCAGACTTATCTGCAAAAGTGACTGCCCACTGATTTAAAGAACCATCTATGTGTTTGGAGACCATCATTACTGTAGGAGCTAAAATGTTCATATTTGTAGTGTGTGATCTGGAGTACGACTGTGATCCGTGAGGACTGCCTACAGCCATCATCTCTTGGTGTAACAGAGTGTGAGGAGACTCTTTCGTAGCATTTATGCAGGCATACATCATGATATTTTTACTAAGAGAGCTCGCATCACCAGACGGAAATGCAACAGGAATCCGAGAAGAAAAAGAAACCTGAAAAACATGATAGGAATTCAGCGTAAATAGTTTTCCTCCTCTCAAAAAATCTTCCAAAAACATTTCCATTTTCAAAATGTTAAATCTCAGTTTCCTAAAAAAAACTACCATTTTCAATTTCTTTCTGGTCAATTTCTTTCTTTCCTCTATTTATGTAATATCATATCTCTATTTACAGCCGAAGAAAAGCCTGAAAAAAGAAAAGTTTCAAGTGCCTTACTTGTACAGCTAAATGACCACACCAAAGTCTAAATAAAAATAAAATTCAGAAAGATAACAGATAAAGGTAGCTAGATTTAGTTAATAAAACCAGGGGACACACCTGGGTCACATTATTAGGGTAGTTTTCTTAAGCTTATTCAAAATACTGTGAATTCCCAAGAAAAAAAGCCAATGCACATATATTCAAATACTCAGTACCACATTTCAAATCCAAATTCATTTTACTTTGAATTAACCAGATCTATAAAATTTGTGGTCACAGATCCCCTTTTGGTAGCAAGAATAAGTATTCTCTTCTCAGCTGCAATAATTCTCAAAAACAAAATCTTTCGAGTATTTCTGAGAACATGGTAAATCTGAATAGTATCTTTTTTTTTTTTTTTTTTAAGAAATGTAGTAGTTGCTTCATCAGTAAAATATACCTGGACTTGTCTAAATATTCCAGGATTATATTCATCCAAATACTTTACATGCCACACTAGAAAGGTACCATCTACAGGGTGTATAGTAAAAAGCATGTCAGGATTCTTATTCCACTCAGTTAGCAGCATTTCAATCTTCCGATCAAGCAGGACCGTAGGCAGTGGCATTGGTACACTAGGTCGTGAAAAGGTTCTGGGACTTCCCTCTCTTTCTCCATCTTCATGTTCCGATGATCCTGTACCTGCCTCAGATTCTCTATCCAGGGATAATTCTGAATCAGAAAATAAATTTATCAGTACACACTAATTTATCAATGCATACTAATAATACCATAAAAATGCATTTACATACCGGACTATCAATAGCATACCATCTTAAGAAACTATAAATCCCTTTTCCAATTTATGGTAAGGGGGAGGGAGGGAAGGAGAAAAAACAAAGAAAATCATTTTCTGGTCTAAACTGAAAATTACTATTATTTCTTACTTTTAAAGAAATAAGAATTTCATCCACATTATCATGATCATTAGCAAAACATGTTCCCCCAAAAAGGACAAGGCTTCCAAAGTAGCACATTACTCAAAGCAATACATGTAACAAAGCATACAGAGCTGGATGGTAGATGATGGTTCATAGTAAACGGTCAGTAAATGACTGAAAAGTGCAAAGGAAGAGCAGGAAGAAAGGATTATAAACTAAAAGTGGTATCACAAAAAGCTGCTGACTTGCCAAAAAGAAAATTCTGAACGTGGAATACTAACCATGGTCTAGTTTCATATGTAAACCCCTCTCTTTTTCCTCCTGTGAACGTTCCTCATCTTCTCTATCTCCTTCATCACTTTCATGATCTATCTGCTTCTCAGAAAGTTTTCGTAATTGCTGCATAAATATTTCAGTAGATGATGTAAAATGAAACTCTTTGTTGTTTAACCAATGAACCACAAAGCCCCCATTTCCATCATCAATGTTAAATACAGTGCCAACCAAGACATTTGGAATATCTGTGGGGAAAAAAAGGTAAGATCTCAATTTGAATTTTTCACTTCTTTAAAAAGATTACCCAGTGCTTATAAAGCACTTTTAACTTACAAGTTAGTCTTTATAAAGTCTTTATAAACTCTATACTTACTGTAACTCTATACTTACACAAAAAAAGGTCATTATAACTCTAGCAGGATTTGTACAAACTTTAACTGAATTTAATGGTAAAAGCAAATATTAAGAATTAATGGCACAGACTTAAATTACTACTAGAATTAAATTACTAATTTAAAAACCAAATATACCAAATGCATGAACCTTTTTAAATATTGGTTTGGGGTGGAGGAACAGAAAAGCAGCTGTAAAAAACATCTTAGATAATTAAAGAAATTTAAGTATGAACTGGCTATTAGAGATAATGGAATTACTTCTAATTTTCTTAGGTATAATACTGACATTGTGATCATGTGAGAGAATTTCCCTTTCTTGGGAGCTACTGTCTGAAGTATGTAAGCCTGATATGCCATGCTATATGTAACTTACCTCAAAAGATTAAGAAAGAATTTCACTCACACACACATGCCCCACTCCCAACACACACACAGATATATATACAGAGAGAATAAAGCAATTGTGGCAAAAAATGTTAGCAGTTGTTGTTCAAAGTAGAAGACATGAGTGTTCACTGTAGTATTGTTCCAACCTTTCTAAATGTTTAAAACTAAAAAGATGGGAGAAAATAATGCCGAAAAAGAACATGGGAAGATAAACAAACTTTTAAAGTATACTAGCAGGCTTCCTCCTGTTGGGGTAACTGAAATTCACAACATAGATTAGTTCATGTAAAACAGTAAAGCTAAAAAAATTAATCTCCTTAATCCCAGGTCATATTACAAATAATTCATTCAACAGAAAGCAAAAAGCAAGAACGAAAACAAAACAAAAAAATCACTGTCCTCTGCAAAAAGATATGAAAGTCTAAAGATAAAATGCACAGGATATTCTGGTAGTGTTCTGTTAATATATATCAATGTTAAATAAAGTTCCAAGTTGTTCTTTTTTTCTAATTCCTGGATGACAGTCCTGGTTTTATGATAAAAATGAAACAAATTATATAAAATAGAATTTGTAAATTAGGAATAGTATAAAACAATACCTCCCCTATTCTTGCTAAAAATGTTTCACCTAAACCTTAATATGAACAAATATTCAGACAGTAAGATGCTCTAAAAGATAACTGAGAGAGAAGTCCTCTGAGAGACTTTTTTTGAGAACTGAGAGGAACTGTAGTTTCGAAGAATTAACGATCAAATGCATAAAAGAAAGAGTCTATATTTTAATATCAACTACATGTTAAATATAATCTTATCCATGCTCCTTACAGTATTGTGATACTGGAGGAAACCCCCTTTTTTATTAGAAGACACACTTGAAATATTTAGGTAATGTCATAAAATATTTAGGAGATGAAGGATAATGTTGGTGACTACTTTCAAATGGCTCAGCCAAAAATAAGGTAGAGGAAGCAAAGAAATACACACATGGACAGAAGGGGAGAATAAAAGCAAGCAGGACAAGATATTAACAGCTGATTAATTTGGGTAAAGATTTATGTGGCTATTCATTGAACTATGCTTTCAGCTTTAATGTAGACTCAAAAAGCTTCCTGAAAAAAAAGCTGAAGAGTCCTAAATATAAAATAATTGCATTTAGCAATCAATTTGGTCAAGCTATGTATTTACATACAGTACCTAAGGTGAAGGTTATTTAATAAAAATGCTGAAAGACAAAGCTGAATGGCTACAAGAACATATCTAGTACTTAGACTCAAATACGTGACAGAATACCTATCAACAGGGGACAATCCTGTGATCCTATTCCATTTGATTAGCATAGTGTATACAGTTAAAAAGTCAACCTTTCTAATATGTGTTCAATTTACTGCATACTATCATTAATTACATTCTATTTAAAGTTATATCTTTATTACAGTCAATAACTCAAGATAAGGTTCTTTTAAAGAGGTGAAAAATTTACAAAAATCTGAAACCACTAACATTGTGAAAACAACTTAATATTACAGAGACAATTTTAGAATACAACTAGTATGTGAGAACAGGAAGCAAAATAACATTTAACCAGCTAGCAAAACACCGTCCAACAGAAATAATGCAAATCACGAATGCAAGGCACATATGTAATTTTTATTTTAGCAGCTATTTATAAAAGGTAAAAAAAGAGAAAAAAGTAAACTTAATTTCAATATTTTACCTAATGTAAGATATCATCATTCCAATGTATTATCAATATTAAATAAAATGGTTAATGAGAGATCTTATATTCTTTTACTGTACCAAGTCTTAGAAATCTAGTATGTATCTTACAGTCAATATGGGCTAGCCACATTTAATGTGCTCAAAGAGCTGCATGTAGCTAGTGGCTCCGTACTGGACAATACACATCTGGAGCCACTGTGACGATGGAGGGAATGTGTCCTAAAGATCACCTGTCTGGAATTGTATTTAGTGAATATCACCTCTATATAAATAAACATTTAAAAATAAACTCTTCCGCATTCTGAAACAACATAATGACTTTCATTTCAATAAATATGTTGGTAACTTTATACAAATATAGTTCTACCAGCAATGTAATATGATATTATCTATGTGCCATTTCATGTACAAAGAAAACAATGTCCTTAAATACAAACTTTCAAATACGCTTTTGCCAACACAACTTGCCTCAAAATACTTTTTTACAATCTCACAGGAGGAAAAGAGCAAAAAAGAAAATATCATTGTTAGAAGAAAAAATATCTCTTCCCTAAGTGTAGGATAAGAAAGTCTACCTGAGGGGGCACCTGGGTGGCTCAGCCGGTTAAGCCTCCAACGGCTCAGGTCATGATCTCATGAGTTGTGAGACTGAGCCCCAGGTTGGGCTCCCTGCACCACAGGGAGTCTGCTTGAGATTCGCTCCCTCTGCCCCTTCTCTCTCTCTCTCAAATAAATAAATCTTTTACAAAAACAAAAAGACTATGGGATTAGAAAATAAGATATGCTGAAATACAAGGAAAACTATGAAAAAATATATTTAGATGGTTATTAAGAAAAGTTGAGAAGAAACATTAATAGTGAAAATATAAAAAAGAGGGAAATTAATGTAACTAGGCCACCACCACTTGTGTTCCCATGTTCAACTAAAGCTCTAATTTACTTAGAACCTTGCTATATACTAGACAGAGGTGCTCAGAAATACTTATTTCCAGTTGTTTCTTAAGAATCACATAGCCTCGGGGCACCTGGGTGCCTCAGTCGTTAAGCGTCTGCTTTCGGCTCAGGTCATGATCCCAGGATCCTGGGATCGAGCTCCGCAGCGGGCTCCCTGCTCAGCAGGAAGCCTGCTTCTCCCACTACCATTCCCTCTGCTTGTGTTCCCTCTCTCACTGAGTTTCTCTCTGTCAAATAAATAAAATCTTAAAAAAAAAAAATCACATAGCCTCAATTTAAGAAATGGTACTTTATATGATATTCCTATTTGAATTAAAAAGTATTTTAAAGGCAACATGGAATATTAACATAAAAGGAAAAACAGGTTCTATTAGTAGTCCCACTTTTCTATTTATCTTATTTCGAAGTATTTATAGGAACTAAAACTTTACTATCCCTTACCTGTGGCAGGATTGATGCTTGCTGCAATGTGGAAATGACACAGTGCATTTGCATGGTGGGAAATGTGTCTATGAACTTCATGCGTTGCTGTCTGGTCAGGCATTAATTCAGTGTGAGTTACAAGAACAGAAGACCTCCTCTGTCCTTTTCTTAAATTTTTCAAATGATGTATCGTCTAAAATAGAAAAATAATTGTTAAATCCAATTCTGTAAAGTCTAATAAATGCTGATCCAAGTACCTTTGATTATTAAGGATTTTATAATTTTCCTCTCTGCAAAATCTGAACATTTTAAAAAGAAGTACTTTAACTTCAACTGAACAATTCTGACTATATTCTCCATAGTTTTTGCAAATTTTATAGTTCAAGACAGAAGTAGTTGCTCAAAAATTCCTCATTATCTATAGAAACTTCTATTAGGATTAGGAGTCCAAAGTCTTAAGTTTTTCAGGATAGCCCACCACTGAAATGAAATTTACTAGTCATAACAGTTGAGGAGTATTTCTCCCCAAAATTCTCACTTATAACTAAACAGCTACAGCTAAATAATATATTATCTCTATTATAAAGAAGAAAAATAGAGTAAAAAATACAGAATAAGAGGAATCTACGTAGGTGAAAAGAGCCGTGAAAGTGCCGACCTATGGGATTTGTTTAAATTGAGGTATGTCTATAGGATAAAAATTCTCCACTAGCACACCCAATGATCTGAACTATTTTAAAAAGAAAATATCTCCAAACCATAACCCCAACTCACAGCACTTCCTTATTCTGTTACTTAACCCACCCTCAATACCATGCTTTACAATAATCTCCCATTCTATTTCTTTGTTCCTCACAGTCAGCTAAACAAAACGTGACATCCTCAAAGTTCTTTCTGCATTAAAGCAATACATCTGGTCTTTCCTTTCAATTTCCACAGCCCCCACCTCCCTTCACATGGAAAACAGTATCAGGTCTATGGCAGCATGTCCTCTACCTCTGGTCTCCCTGCTAAGGAGTTGCTTATTTCTTTGATAATAGGGTTAAGATGACTATATGAGAGACCTCCTGCACCACAATGTCTGTAAAATTATCTTCATTTGATCTTTGACATTTATCATTATTTTAAATTATATTGACAAGGCTGGTATTAATGCTGGCTGATTATTTTCTCCTAAGAACAAAATGTATAAGAACATACAGAATTATATAGACCTTAAAGTTAGAAGTTTCAGACAAAAGGATGTCAAAAAGCAAGGCAGCTTATAAATCAATTAGGCTTTTTCTATTAAAAACAATTTTAACATTATTAATAACATTACTAAAAGGTAGCAAAAATTTGTCAAATCACTGCCTATATATGTTCACTTATAACTTCTGCTTTTATTTTATGTAGCAATTAGTAATTCAATTTAACACTTGAAAAGCAATATGACAGGCACCATGGAGCAAAGATGTCTCAAAGCACTTAAGTCTCCAAAAGCTCGTATATAATTTGAAGATAAAATGTCACATAAGTAGATAAAAATGACTGTAAACATGTAGTAAATTAAGTACTTTGTCTCACTAAAGTTCAACAAATATTAAAACAAAATATAATTTTAACTGTTCTGGCCTCTGCTTTTAATTTCATTTACACTTTAAATTTTGGGGGGGAAAATGTATAAACAATCACAAATAGTATCAGAGTAAGCCTACTTTATATAAAACTTTTAAGGAGCACATCTTCAGCCCATGAAACCCAAAAAATATTTCTGCTTGCTGAAACAGCAAAACATTTTGGCTATGCATCCATAAAATTGTTAATGTAAAAGTATAATGTAAATACATAATTAGTAATGTATAGAGATGTTTATAACACACCAAGTATAAAAAGCAAGTTATAAAACATTACTGCATAATATCTAAATCTTGTAAAAAAAATACACATATACACAAAACTAGAATAGTTGGATTATAAAATCCATATTTTTTCTAATCTAATGTTAGAATAAGCACATACTCTGTGTAGTAAGAAGCCACATGAAAAATTAAGAAAAATAGCAATCCAGGTTTGCTTTAATAAATTTCTGGTAATTTTCAAAAATGTATTTATCTCATTTTATTTCCATTATGGACACAATTAGATTATGTCTACACACAACAATGGACATTATCTAATTTCATATGAAGCACATTTATTACATATGTATTTCATTTAAAAATTGGAAAAATTAGTTTGCTTTCAAAAACTAGGGAAATTATAAAGCAATTATATAAAAGTTGACTTGTGTCTGATTCTTTTTTTTTTTAATTTTTTTTTTGTGT
>CM053609.1:41756634-41800463 GCA_028646535.1 Procyon lotor | reverse complement strand
AAGATTCACAGACATGTGAATAATACATTATATGTTAATAAAACATTATATGTTGGGGCAAATAATACATTATATGTTAATAAAAATTAATAAAAAAAAAGATTTAACCCTCATGAAGCAAGAGCAAACTAGTTTCAGAGTCCTTTGTGTGTTGTACTAATCAAAGCTTATTCCTATAGATTTTCATATTTAATAGCAAAATGAAAAAATTAAAATTATAGTACTTATCTAGACTACATGTCTGAGATCGTTACTATTGTATTTGGCTTCTAAGGGGCATAAAATGAGTCGTCTTACAAGCACAGAACAAATTAGTGAGAATTACTTGCTATTAATTTTATCATTACATGTACCAGGTGTACTATCTGCATCTTAGCTTATAAATTCCCATCAAACTCACACATCTTCAAAATTTATTTACCATTTTAAATAACACGGTACCTCAAGAGCATGCTGTATTCTGTCTTTGTGTCGTCCAGTCTGAGTGAAGTTGCTGGCAACACTAGAAGTGGTCGTCTCACAGATCTGCTCACCCAAAAGACAATCTTCTGGTAATACGGTTTCTGCCCAGAGTCGGCAGACGCCGTCATGGCATGAAGTTAATAACACATTACAGACAGAACCTCTAAGGACAAAGAGAAGTAAACAGAAGTTACTACGAATCTCAGTGCCACTGATTAAAGTTTATTAATATTTGGTTCTTCACGTATAAAAATAGCATTAGTGCACAACTAACAGTATGGCCACGAGTAGTTTCTTTTGCCAGGAATGGTAAGAGATTTATAAAGGCTACTTCACACTCTCACCAAACCCGTGACCACCTGCTCATACTTGCAAGGCGGAAGGCTGAATAAAGGGCTGCAATCAGTTACCATAAAACAGAAACAACCTGTCTCTGGTACTTGGATTCACTAAAATCATGCCTTGAATGGTTCAGTAAAATGATAGTATGGTATGCTTTCAACTGCTTAGATATTACAGTGTGTGGAGAAAGAGAGGTCAAAGAGCTTGAAATCATAAACAGTTATCACTGTGCATGTGAACACAATAAAAACCAGGAAATGGTCATGACAAAGGAGACAGAAATTTATGCCTCATTGCACACATGCTGCTTGAAAACTAGGCTCTGTGGCAATATTGGTATCTTCTAAACAAAAGAAAGAGCAAAAGAAAATGTAATCATTGCAAATTACAGAATGACCATAAGAAAAGTTCATTAAATTTAAACTGCATGGCTTATGGGACTACTTGTGTCATCCTGTATCATCCTTTTATAATCAAAAGATTATATAATCAGGTAAACAAATGAGCATCTTCAAAATAAAACTGCAAGGAGAATATAATTTCAAACTATAAGTCAATTTTCATTAAGTTAAAAAAAGCAAAAATGTTACAGTATCAAGCAGCTGAAGTGAATTAACTGCTCACTATAAAAGAACAAAAAATCATGGTTCCTTAAAAAAAAAAACCTGGAATCCAACTTGGTCAAAAGTATTCTGCAAATGTTTTCAACAGACGCAAATAATCTAAGCAGAATAAATTTTTAATTCAGATTCAAAAAATGAATGAATTTCCCATTACTGAGCACCTCTATAATGAGTGTTGGATTTCCTATCAGGTGTGAGCAGTTGACACTTGAAATAACCTCTCAAAAATAAATATAGATTTCTAAGCAAGCTTTTTTAAAACTAAACATATGTGATATAGGAATCATTTGTATGAGCTGTTCTGTAGTTTAACACTTTTAAGAGATGTTGAACATTGAGGAAAAACTTATAACAATAAATTCTTTCAAAAGGTTCTGTTGATGGCCCTAACTTAAGGAAAACCTGGCCACTTTATTCACTGTGAATGATATGCTTTCCCACCACATATATTATTGAAAGTTGATTACTATGTTTTATTTTCTTTCAGTGTGTGCTTTCAAACTTGCAAACATTTTCTTCCTGGAATCTTTTACTACTGCTTCTACTAACAGTATCAGCTAACAGAGGCTAAGCCCATACTATGTGCAAAGGCCTGCAGTAAATACTTACATGCACTAGCATTGTGAGTCTCACTACAACCCTCCGAGATAGGTACTATTACCTAAGAGAAGAAAACTGAGGCAGAGAGCTTAAGAAATGTAGGCAAAAGCTCACAAAGCTAGTAACAATAGCAGGATTTGAATTCAGGCAGTTAACACCCAGAGCCTATGCTCTTCATTTTCAAGTCAACATACTAAAAAGACCTTTGCTTTTTAGAAATATATATTATTTTTACGAATACGTAAGTAAACACACCAAAGTTATGAGACACATTTGTCTAACCTGGGCATATACTTGCTAGTTCTACGCCATGAGAAACCTGCCACAGCTCGGGGATGTGCCAAATAAACAAAAGAAAATTGGGTAGACACTTGTCTCCTTTTCACTTCATGATGATCCTGAGGTATAATTGAAGATTTCCAGCCAGTCATAGGATACCATACTTTCAAAAGACAATCATCCTGCAAAAATACATAGGTCAATATAAAATTAATCTGGACATAACACAATTCAAAACGTAAGTGATTTAGTGATTCAGAGAACTTTTAAAAATTAAGCTATCTGTAAAAACTAACATGTGAGCTTTATATAGCACAAACTCAAGTGTAATGTTCATTACCCTAAAGAATATTACTCTTGAAAAATAAATGGACAGGGGCGCCTGGGTGGCTCAGTGGGTTAAGCCTCTGCCTTCGGCTCATGTCATGATCTCAGGATCCTGGAATCGAGCCTCACATCGGTCTCTCTGCTCAGCCAGGAGCCTGCTTCCCCCCCCACCTCTGCCTGCCTTTCTGCCTACTTGTCATCTCTCTGTCAAGTAAATAAATAAAATCTTTAAAAAAAATAAAAATAAAGAAAAAGAAATGGACAAGTTATCTCATTACCATTCTCCTGTGCATAATGGTGGTTTTCAAATAGAGACTGAAGCCAAATCCCCCCCATTTAAACATGTAGGGGTCTCTCTCTCTCACTCTAATAAATAAATAATAAAATCTTTAAATAAACAAATAAACAAACAAACATGTAGGGGTCACTGTAGAGAAGATTCTAAAACCAGATGCCCTTGGATAAAATAAGAAAGAAGCCATGTTATTAATCACTGTTAACATTTCTCCTTTTTTGAAGACATCTGTAAGGGTGAAACCAGTCCTTTTTAAATATGAACTGCTTTTTAGACACTATGTCTGGAATTAGCAAATTTTCCCTGTGAAAGGTCAGACAGTATGGAAGGCTTTGTGGACCTCATGGTCTCTGCCACAGATTCTCCTCGTTTTGTTTTTTTTCTTACAAACCTTTAAGAACATAAAAACCATAATTTTCTGATCTCCACACTAAATGAAGTTGAATGCACTTAGGTAGTTTTCAGGAATCACCTCTATGCCCACTTAAATAAAATACTTACAAGTTTAACAATAGGTACTGACTTTATCGTTTTACTTAGTTCTAAGAATTTTGTTAAAGGCAAAAATAGGGACACCTAAGTGGCTCAGTTGGTTAAGCGTCTGCCTTCGGTTCAGGTCATGATCCCAGAGTCCTGGGATCGAGTCCCACATCCAGCTCCTTGCTCAGCAGGAGGGAGCCTTCTTCTCCCTCTGCCTGCTGCTCCTGTTTGTGCTCTCTCTCTCCCTAACAAATAAATAAATCTTTAAAAAAATAAAGGCCAAAATAATTTTATCTTATTTAACAGAAAGCATCTACCTTATAGTGCTTTATCCTCAATAGTGAATAGAGTCTTGAGGGAAATAACAATTATCATTCGTGCAAAAATCTCGCTCTAAGAAAAAATGAAATTATGTATTCCTGGAAAGTGCATGTAGGTCCAAATACTAGACTGGACAAACATTTCTGTTTTTTTACCATCTTGGTACTCATTTTCTATTTATATTGCAGAATGTATGTTTCCAGTAAGGTCTCATTTATTTGTATACTTGAATTATACAAGTATATACTCTGAGTGCTTAGTCTGAGACAACCATTTAACAATGTACTAGTTGCTTTCCTCCAAGTACCTTCTTCAATGTAGCATTATTTTCACCTAACCAAATTTACTGAATACAGCAGTGGTTTTAGGCCACATATCATAAAAATCATAGAGGCACCTCAGAGCCCCCTGAGTATTCATGAAGAAAAAGCAGAGCTCCTCCATTAACACGTGGCAATTCTAGCCCCTTTCTCCCATCCCACCAGCAGCCCCTCACTCAAATGGAGCAGTCCCATTTTCATCTGTTACTGCTTAAAACTAAAACCACACACAAATGAATTAAAGATAGTTAACAGAAAGACACCTAGAAAATCTCCAAATTAGAAAAAAAAGAAGTAAAATTGTCTTTATTCACAAAATCCTAAGGAATCTACAAAAGAAACTTATACCTGATAACAAGATCATAAGACTAAAGCTAAAACTCAAACAGCAATTTTCTTTCTACACGTTAGAAATAATTAGAAATGTAATTTGCTTAAATATCTTTTACATTAGGAAGATAACAAATTAGGAATAAAACATGTATGCTAAAAACTACAAAACACCGCTAAGAGAAAGAAAACCTAGGGGCGCCTGGGTGGCTCAGTTATTAAGCGTCTGCCTTCGGCACAGGTCATGATCCCAGGGTCCTGGGATCGAGCCCCACCTCGGGTTCCCTGCTCGGCGGGAAGCCTGCTTCTCCTGCTACCATTCCCTCTGTTTGTGTTCCCTCTCTTATTGTGTTTCTCTGTCAAATAAATAAAATCTTTAAAACCACAACAAAAAAAAAGAAAACCTAAATAAAAAGAGAAACATACCACCTTCAGGGATGTGAAATACAAATGTTATGGATTCAATTCTTCCCAAACTGATCTATAAAGATTTAATGTGAACACAGCCAAAAATCACAGCAAGCTTTTTGGTAGAAATTGACTGCCTTATTCTAAAATTTGTATGACATCAAAGAAACGATACCACCAAAAATACGTATTTTAAGATATTATTTATTTATTTGAGAGAGAGAGATCATGAGTGAGCGAGAGGAGTAGAGGGAGAGACAAGCAGACTGCATGCTGAGCAGGGAGCCCAACATGGGGCTTGATCCCACAACTCTGAGATCATGACCTGAGCCAAAAATCAAGAGTCACTCAATCGACAGAGCCACCCAAGCATTCCCATCAAAAATATTTTTAAAGAAAAAACAAAGTTAGAGGACTTACACCACCCAATTTCAAAACTTACTAGAAAGCTGGGGAAGGTAGGAAAGATAGTGTCCTGCCCTTACCTTCTCTGACAGACATGCCAAAGCAACAACTACATGTACGGCAACTCTAAAGACAACTTGAAGACTCCAGAACAGATCTTCCACAGCTAATCATAGAGAAGGTCCCAATGAGACATGTAGGAAGGGCAGAGACTTGCCTAGAAAGAAATGACTTTGCAGAAATAATAGCTGAAAACCTCCCTGACCTGGGGAAGGAAAACAGATATCCAGACCCAGGAAGCAAAAAAAGTCCCAAACAAGATGAACGCAAACAGGTCCACACCAAGATACGTAACAATTAAAATGGCAAAAATTAAAGATAAAGAGAAAATCATAAAAGCAGCAAAGAAAAACAGTTGCATACAAGAGAAATCCTGTAAGTTTATCAGCTGCTTATTTAACATAAACTCTGCAGGCCAGAAGAAAGTGGCATGATATATTCAGAGTGCTGAAAGGAAAAAACCTACAACCAAGAATACTCTACCAGGCAATGTTATTCAGAATTAAAGGAGAGAGAAAAATCTTTCGAGACAAATAAAAGTTAAAAAAGAGTTCATCACCACTGAAACAGCCTCACAAGAAATAGGGAACTCTTTAAGTGGAAAGAAAAGGCTATAATTAGAAGAAAGAAAATTATAGTGGCACCTGAGTGGCTCAATCAATAAAATCATCTAATTCTTGGTTTCAGCTCAGGTCATGATCTCAGGGTGATGAGATTGAGCCCCATGTCAGGCTCCATGCTGGGTGTGGAGCCTGCCCAGGATTCTCTCTGTCCCTCTCTCACTGCCCCCCTCCCCACACACATGCTCTCTCTCAAAAAAACTAAAAACAAAACCACAACAAGACAAAAAAGAGCATTACATACTAATAAACATTTCATTCCAACAAGGGGATACTACAATTGTAAACATCTATGCACCCAATATAGAAGCACTAAATAAATAAGGCAAATATTAACAGACAAAAATGGAGGAATTGACAGTAACACAGTAATAGTAAAGGACTTAAATACCCCACTTGCATTAATGGATAGGTCATCCAGAAAGAAAATCAATAAGGAAACAGTGGCTTTGAACAATGCATTAGACCAGATGGACTTAACAGATATATACAGACCATTCCACCCCAAAACAGCAAAATACACATTCTTTTCAAGTACACATGGAACATTTTCTAAGATAGATCATGTTAGGCCACAAAACAAGTTTTTAAATAAATCTGAGAAGACTGAAATATATCAAGCATCTTTTCTGACCACAAGAGTATGAACTAGAAATCAATTACAAAAACAAAAAACAAAAAACGTGGGGGTGGGGGGAGGTTTAAAGAAAAACACATGAAAGCAAAACAACAGGCCACTCAACAAGCAATGAAAAATTAAAGAGGAAATAAAAAAAACACATGGAGACAAATAAAAATGAAATACAATGGTTCAAAATCTGCAGGATGCAGCAAAAGCAGTTCTAAGAGGAAAGTCTGAGAGATATAAATATACCTCAGGAAACAATCAAAATCTCTTAACCTTATAACTAAGGAAACTAGAAAAAGAAGAATGAAGCCCAAAATGAGTACAACAAAAGAAATAATAAAGATCAGAGCACAAACAGATGAAATAGAGACTAAAAAAGAATGGAAAAGATCAATTGAGACTAAGATCTGGTTCTTTGAAAAATTAAACTTTTTAAGCCTTTAGCCAGACTAATCAAGACAAAAAACCAAATGACTTAAAATCAGAAATGAAAGAGAAATTACAACCAACATCACAATAATACAAAATAATTACAGTTTACCACAAAGGAAACTACATGCCAACAAATTAAACAACCTAGAAAAAAATGGATAAATTCCTAGAAACATCAACCTCCTAAGACTGAATCATGAAGAAATGAAAAAACCTGAGCAGACCAATTATCAGTAATGAAGTTGAAATGGTAATCAAAAAACTCTCAGTAAACAAAAGTACAGTATCAGACGGCTTCACAGGTGAATTCCACCAGATATTTCATACTTCTCAAAGTATTACAAAAAATAGGAGAGGGAGAAATCCTTCCAAATTCATTCAATGAGGCCAGCACTACCCTGATACCAAAACCAAAGACACACATATGCACTCACAAAGAAAATTACAAAAATAAAATAAACCTATACAACTCCAGGGGGAAAAATTACAGAGCAATAACCCTAATGAATATAGATGCAAAAATCCTCAACAAAATCTTTGCAAACCAATTTAAAGCAAATTAAAAGGATCATTCACCAAAATCAAGCAGGATTTATTCTAGGGATACAAGGATGGTTCAATTTATGCAAATTAATCAACATGATACATTTCCTTAACAAAATGAAGGATAAAATTCCTAAGATGGGGGCGCCTGGGTGGCTCAGTCGTTAAGTGTCTGCCTTCGGCTCAGGTCATGATCCCAGGGTCCTGGGATCGAGCCCCGCATCGGGCTCCTTATTCGGCAGGAAGCCTGCTTCTCCCGCTACCACTCCCTCTGCTGTGTTCCCTCTCTCACTATGTTTCTCTCTGTCAAATAAATAAAATCTAAAAAAAAAAAAAAAAAAATTCCTAAGATGATCTCAATAGGTGCAGAGAAAGCATGTGACAAATATCTATTCCTGATAAAAACTCTAAACAAAGTGGTACAGAGGGAACATACCTCAACATTATAGAAACCATATATGACAAACCTACAGTTAACATCATACTCAATGGTAAAAAGCTAAAAGCTTTCCCCTAAGGTCAGAAACAAAACAAAAATGCTCACTCTCACCATTATTATTCAGCATAGTACTGGAAGTACTAACCACAGCAATCAAACAAGTAAAAGAAAGAAAAGGCATTTTCAAGTAAAATGTTATTATTTGCAGATGATACACTACATATAAAAAATCCTAAAGATTCCACCAAAAAACCATTAGAATAAATGAAATCAGTAAAGTTGGAGAATACAAAATCAATATATAGAAATCTGTTGCATTTCTATACACTAATAATAAAATAGCCAAAAGAGAAACTAAGAAAATGATCCCATTTACAACTGCATCAAAAAGAATAAAATACGAGGCACCAGGGTGGCTCAGTAGGTTAAAGCCTCTGCCTTCGGCTCAGGTCATGATCTCAGGGTCCTGGGATACAGGGCCACATTGGGCTCTCTGCTCGGCAGGGAGCCTGCTTCCCCACCTCTCTCTGTCTGCCTTTCTGCCTACTTGTGATATCTCTCTCTCTCTCTCTCTCTCTCTCTCTAATAAATAAATAAATAAAATCTTTAAAAAAAAAAAAAAAAGAATAAACTACCTAGGCCTAGGAATAAATTAACCAAAAAGGTGAAAGAGTGCACACTGAAAACTCTAAGACCCTGATGAAAGAAATCAAAGAAGATACAAACAAATGGAAAGATACACTATGTTCATGATTGGAAGAATACTGTTAAAATGTCTACACAACCCAAAGCAATCTAGATTCAATGTAATCCTTATCAACATACCAATACTGTTTTCTAATGAATTAGAACAAAAGATCCTAAAATTTATATGGAACTGCAAAAGACTCTGAATAGTCAAAGCAATCTTGAGAAAGTCTATAAATCTGTCAAAACTGACTGAACTTAAAATATACATCTTTTAAGTTTTATATATATAAGTTATATATATAAAATATATTAAAGTATATATCAAGTATATTAATATACTTATTAATATAGTATATCAAGTATATTTATATAAAGTATATTAACAAAGTTAATATGCTATATTAATATAATTATATTAATACACTTTATACATTTACATAAAATATAATCAACCATATAAAATTAATGTATTATATATAATATATAGTTATATAATTAATATGTTGATATAGTTAAAATGTTATATTCACGTAATGTATTGAGTATATATATAAAATATATTTGGTGTATATTAAGATATACACTTAAAACATACATTTTATTTTAACCTAATTATATTTCAATAAATTAATTGTGAAAAGGAAACAACAGGACAAAATTTATGTACAAGGATGTTCATTTTTAATACAACAGAAAAATAAGAACCACTTAATGTTCATTAATAGTTAACTGATCAAGTTAAAATATAGTACATTCATTCATATAATGAAAAATTATGTCACCTTAAAAAGAATACAAATATATGTGTACTGACACAGCAATCTATATTAAGTGAAAAAAAAACTAATTTAAAGAATATGACCTAATTTGAGTATGTATGCATATTGTGTGTGCTTTACAAATACATCAAAAAGTCTGAAAGAATATATACTGAACAGAAAACAGTGACCTTTTTTTATTGAAAGTCAGACTATTTGGCAGCAGATTTTCATTTTCTCTGCATGTTTTTTATAATGAATACATATCATGTTTAAAAAGTAAAGATATTTCCATTTTAAAGAAGGAAGAAGTTTAAGAAGCTAATCCTTAAATAACCAAAACATTGAATCTAGGAACATAGAAGTGCTTTCAAGAGGAAGAAAGGCTTCTGGAAACATTCTGTAGGCTTCTCCTTTCCTTCCTGCCAAAATCACCCTCCTCAAAAAATCTTATCTGAGCCCTAAAAAAAAAAAAAAAAAAGTTTTTTACTCAAAATCATAATCCCCTATTAAGAAAAAAAGTTTCTGAAGAAAATAGTATTTTATTTTTAATTTTTTAAAGATTTAATTCTTTATTTTAGCGAGACAGAGAATGCAAACAGGGAGAGGAGGAGAGGGTGAAGGGGAGGAAGGAAGAAAGAATCTCAAGGAAACTCCACATAGAGTGCAGAGCCTGATGCAGGGCTTGATCTCAGGATCCTGAGATGATGACCTGGGCTGAAACCAAGAGTCAGAAACTTAACTAATTGAGCCACCTAGGCACTCCAAGAAAAGAGTATTTTAAATCATTTTCAAATTTTACAAAATAATCAATTGTTATAGAAAGTGTTCAGATATAAACTTTATAAGCAAACAATTTAAATAAATACAGCAAGCAAAACAACAAAGAACAATTCTTGAGTTGAAGATGTAATCAGGTACACTCTGTGGTGGAAAAAGGCTCTTGAACAAGTAAGACTTTAAAGCTCAGATAAAAAGTTAAAAAATTTTTTTTAATTTTATTTATTTGAGAGAGCGAGAGAGAGGGAGAGAGAGCACAGGCTGGGTGAGCAGCAGAGGGAGAGGGAGAAGCAGTATCCCTACTGAGCACGGAACCTGATGTGGAACTTGAACCCAGGACCCTGAGATCATGACCTGAGCCAAAGGCAGATGCTTAACTGATTGTGCCACCCAAGTGTGCCAAAAGTTAAAATACTATTAAGCCCAAGAAAATTTAATTTACCACGCTTACAAAAAATAGATCTTACCAGCAAAAGTGCTCAATGAACTGAAATATTAAAAATCCTGAAGGTAACTGAATGAGTGCCACAACACCGGAACTGAAATCCTGTCATAGGTAGCAGAGGCGGTGAAAAATGCCTTCTAGTGGTAGATCACACACTTACCATCTGCTTCATCAAGTCAGACAAACTTGGCTTTATTAACAGAAGCAGAACAGATTGTGGTGGTGGGTAGGGGGAATGCCAACATACAAAGTTATTCTCTGTTCCTTTTTCAGGATCTTAATTAGATGTGGTATCTTCTGAAAAATGTGAGGAAATAAACTTTTTAAACCTGTGACACATTTTATTAACCTCCAAAGTATCCTTACCAGTAAGGCACTCTTATCTTTCCATTTGAATTACAGAACACTTAGCTCTTAGGAGAACTAAAGAATTCAATGCAAGGAAAACATGACGAATACTTGCAGAAAAAAATATTCAATAATCCATTGCTAAAACTACTGTAATAAAAATTCAAAGAAAAGATATTGAGCATTATGGAACAGGCAAATAGAATCACCTTCAAAGAGCTTAAAATCTAGATATCCCATTTAAGAAGATGTGCTTTTCGTCTTATTACTCAGTTGTGTTTGAAGTACAAAGGCATCTTTTAGATTCATTAGAGATTAGAGTTCAAATTCAGTAGCTGTTCCAACATTGAATATTAATCATCTTACATGGGTCAGTAATAGTTTCTAATGTATCACATAACCTTGTCAAAAGACCATACATCCTAAAACAGTCTCAAAGTCCAGCCAGTTGTGACACACAACTGAGGCAAATATAACACACTGAGTAAGCAAAGAGAGATAATCAGATACATTAAGATTATATGGGGGACTATTCCAAAAAAAATAAAAGATGAAGGAAAATTCATTCTAATGAAGCCAGCATTACCTCGACACCAAATCCAGATAAAGACACTACAAAAAACTACAGGCCACTATCTCTGATGAACACAGATGTAAAAATCCTCAACAAAATATTAGCAAACTGAATCCAAGACTACATTTAAAAAGTCATTCACCCTAATCGAGTGGGATTTATCCCAGGGATGCAAGGGTGGTTCAATATCCACAAATCAATCAATATGATATATCACATTAACAAGAGAAATGATAAGAACCATATGATAATCTCAACAAATGCACAAAAAGCATTTGACAAAGTGTAATATGCATTCATGATAAAAAACCCTCAACAAAGTAGGTCTGGAAGGAACATACCTCAACAAAATAAAGGCAGTATAAGAAAAACCCACAGCTAATAATGCTCAATGGTGAAAAACTGAGACATCTTCCTCTAAGATCAGGAACAAGACAAGGATGTCCACTCTCACTTTTATTCAACATAATACTCTTAAGTCCTAGCACAGCAATCAGATAAGAAAGAGAATTAAAAGGTATCCAAATTGGTAAGAAAGAAGTAAAATTCTCACTATTTGCAGATGACATGATACTATCTATAGAAAACCCTAAAGAGTCTATCAAAAAACTACTAGAACTGATAAATGGATTCAGTAAAATAACAGCATACAAAATTAACATACAGAAATCTGCTGCATTCCCATACACTAATAATGAGGTAGCAGAAAGAGAAATTAAGAAAACAATCCCATTTACAATTGCACCAAAAAGAATAAAATACATAAGAATAAACTTAACCTAGCAGTTTAAGTAGGTTTAAGTACTTCACCCAAGTAGGTGAAGTAACTATACTCTGAAAATAAGAGTATATAACTCTAGAGTATATAACTCAGAGTAACTATACTAGAGTAACTATAACTATAGTAACTCAGAGTAACTGAGTTACTGAGTATATAACTGAGTATATAACTCAGAGTAACTATACTAGAGTAACTATAACTATAGTAACTATACTATATTATAGAGTATAATAAGAGTATATAACTCAGAGTAACTATACTCTGAAAATTATGAAACACTGATAGGGACACCTGCATGACTCAGTTAAGCATCTGCCTTCAGCTCAGGTCATTTCAGGGTCCTCGTCTTCTCTCTCTGCCTGCTGCTCCCCCTGCCTTGTGCTCTATGACAAATTAATAAATAAAATCTTAAAAAAAAAATACTGATTAAAAAAATCTGAAGTTGACACAAACAAATGGCAAGATATTTCATGCTCATGGACTGGAAGAATTAATGTTGTCAAAATGTCCATCGTACCCAAAGCAATCTACAAATTTAATGCAATCTCTATCAAAATTTGATACAGAACTAGAGCATAAAATCCTAACACTTGCATGGAACCACAAAAAGATCCTGAATAGCCAAAGCAATCTTGAAAGAGAAGAAAAGGGCTGGAGGTAATCGCAATTCCAGATTTCAAGATATACACTACAAAGGTATAGTAATGAAAACAGTATGGTACTGACACAAAAACAGACACATAGATCAATGGAAAACAACAGAGAGTCCAGAAATAAACCCATACTTATATGGTCAATTAATCTATGACAAAGGAGGCAAAAATATGCAATGGAAAAAAGACCATCTCTTCAATAATCAGTGCTAGAAAAACTGGACAGCTACATGCAAAAGAATAAAATTGGACCAATTTCTTGCACCCTACACAAAAATAAACTCAAAATGGATTAAAGACGTAAATATGAGACATGAAACCATAAAACTCCTTGAAGAAAACATAGGCAGAAATTTCTTTGACACCAACCATAGAAACATTTTCTAGATATATCTCCTGAGGCAAGGGAAACAAAAGCAAAAATTAAACTATACCAAAATAAAAAGCTTTTGCAGTGAAGGAAACCATCAACAAACAAAAAAAGGCAACCTACCGAATGATATATGCAAATGACAGATCTGATAAGGGGTTAATATCCAAAACATATAAAGAACTTATACAACTCAATACACACACACACACACACACAACAAATAATCCAATTTAAAAATGGGCAGAGGACATGCCACATGCATTTTTCCAAAGAAGACATACAGATAAGCCAACAGACACACGAAAAAAATGTTCATCACTAATCATTAGGAAATGCAAATCAAAACCACAAAGAGATAATCACTTTACACCTGCCAGAATGGCTAAAATAAAAAACACAAGAAATAAGAAGTGTTGTTGAGGATGTGGAGAAAAAGGAACTCTCATGCACTATTGCTGGAAATGCAAACTGGTACAGCCATTCTGGAGAAGAATATCCAGGTTCCTCAAAAAATTAAAAATAGAATTACCATATAATCCAGTAATTCCACTGGTGGGCACTTACCCAAAGAGAAGAAAAACACTAATCCAAAAAGATATATGCACCCTTATATTTATTGCAGTATTTAGAATCGCCAAGATACAGAAGCAACCTAAATGTCCATCAACAGATGGATGGATAAAGAAGATGTGTTGTAAACACATATACACACACGGGAATATTACTCACCATAAAAAAGAGTGAAATTTTGACATCTACATGAACAGAGACGGACCTAGAGGGTATAATACTAAGGGAAATCAGTCAAAGACAAATACCATATGATTTCATTCATACGTGAAATTTAAGAAACAAAGAAAAAAAAAAAAAAAACTCTTAAATACATGAGTACAAACTGGTGGTTGCCAGAGGGGAGGTGGGTGAAAGACTGAGTGTAAAAGGTAAAGAAAATTACAAGTATATTAACTGAATGATGAGCACTGAGTAATACATGGAATTGCTAAATCACTGTATTGTACACCTGAAGCTAATGTAACACTGTGTGTTAATAATACTTCAATAAAAAAAGAGTATGTGAAGAATGAAAAGAGAATGTGAAAGAAAAGAGTATGTGAAGTCTTGCCAGTGACAAGAAGAAAAGAATCTACAAAAAAATACTTTTCATAAATAATTTTACCAGTTCATTTGTCTCATTTAGAGAAGGGTAGGCATCTTGGAATTTTTATTAATTAAATTATATGCATTTTTTAATTCAATTCTTAATTCAATTCAATTATAAGCATTTTAATATCTATTTTATTTTATAAAAATTATATTTCATTTGATCATGTCCAGATACAGATCCGTTAAAGAGCCAAATTTTACTCTGACCAAATTCAATGGATTTCAGATTGTTTTAGACTTAAAATTAGTCTGTAACATACAAATGGATAATGACTATTTGCTATTGACTAATGCTATTAACTGCTTATATACTACAGAATGGTCACATGATTCATTCAAAGAAACATTTAGTGAATGCAGGCATGCACTGTATAAACTGCTGGTGATACAGTTGGGACAGGGGAAGGAAGAGACAACAAAGTATATTTCCTAGTTGCACAGAGCTTATACTCTAGAAGACAAGAATAAAGATACAAATTATTGTTTTAATACAATTACGAAAATGCTACAAACAAAAAGCATACTGGGAGAGTATTTCCTTGGGAGGTTTGATCTTGTCTGGAAGGTTTCCTTTAAAAAGTGGTATTTAAACTGACAGCTGAAAGGTACACGGAAGATGGCCAAGCAAAGAATAGAGAGGAGTGCTTCCCGAGAGAGAGCGCGAAGGCCTGAAAGCAGTGAAGAGTCTGGAATGATATTCAAGGCTCTAAAAAGCCATCAGTGATATAGGTGTTAAGGTGGGAACATGCTGTGGCTACCCAGTGCCATATCCTACAGCCTTACCACGGTAAGGATTGTGGTCTTTATCCTAGAAGCAACAGGAGTCATGACAGCAGTATGTTTGGGGGACCCTGGCCACCATGAAAACACAGGATTAGAGGTTGGTTTCAGACGCCTATCAGGTTCCAGAGGCAAGAAGATGCTAACTTGGCTTAGAGGCAGTGAAGGAGCAGAGAAATGGACTTTACCCCTAAAGACCTCAGCTTTTTTCTATGATCTCGAAGATGGCTAGAATCCTACGATTCTAAAAGTGTTTAAGTTTGTATTTTAATCTATGCACATACAAGTAGGCCCATCCTTTCTATACACACCTACAGTGTCTTCCCCATGTTATAGGTCATTTGACATAATTAACTGTTGCCTCCTTCTTGAATTTTTTTTCCTTGTGATTTCTCTAGTGTCATATTCTCCTGTTTTCCATCTATCTTAGTGGCCACTCCTTCTCAGTGGCTTCTCCCCATTTTTTCCTCCACTTCTTAATGTTCGAGAATTCTGGGATTTCATCCTAAAACCCATTCCCTTCTCCAACATACATTTTCTCCCTAGTTAATTTCACCCAGCCCCATAACTTTAAACACCATGTTTTGCCTAATGAATTCAAACTTGGAATCCTTAATTCTGACCTCTTCAGGGAACTCAGATATATCTTACTCTATTTGATATCTTAACCAAAATGTGTACTTTGATCTAGCCACTACACTCCAGTATTCTGTTGTATTTTAACAAGACCTGCTAATTCCTATCCCAGAGCTTTTACATTTGGTGTCCCATTGGCCAAAAATACCCTTTCTTCTGAACTTCATACAGTTGACCCCTTCCAATTTTTCAGTTCTAAAAGTTACTTCCCTAGAAAAGCATCCTCTACAGATCATCCACTCTAGCAGACCAAAGTCACACTACTACATCATCCTATCTTAATTTTCTGAATAGTATTTATTAATACATGATTTTTTTTTCTTTCCTTACTACAAGTTAAGTTGCATGCACACAGCAACCTTGTCTATCCTCTTCACGAGACTGCCAACACAGAGAACAGCTCAGGGCGTGTGGTGTTCAAAAAAAATATTTGCTAAACACATGAAGGTTATTAATTTCAAGTAAGATTTCAAATTAGTCTTTCTTCAAAAATGCACTATCAAATAGAGAAAGACAAACTTTATATGTGTATACATATATAAAAAATACATAAATATGAGAGATTCTATCATGATGTGAATAAAACTATAAGAAAATTCTTGTGTGAAAAAAAAAAAAAGAAAAAGAAAATTGTTGTATGCTTTCCAAGTATGAATTACTGGAGTTCCGAAGTGCATTTTTTTAAAAGATTTTATTTATTTATTTCTTTGACAGAGAGAGATCACAAGTAGGCAGAGAAGCAGGCGGAGAGAAAGGGGGAAGCAGGCTCTCTGCTGAACAGAGAGCCCGATGCGGGGCTCCATCCCAGGACCCTGAAATCATGACCTGAGTACAAACCAGAACGCACTTGAAGCCATGAGATAAGATGACAAGGCCGAAGGAGTGAGTATGGTCAGAGGAGAGGTCTAAGAAATAAGCCCTGGGGAACTCCAACATTTAAAAGTAGGGGAGTAAGGGTAATATCAGCAAACTAATGAGACGCAGCCAGAGAGTTAAAAAGCAAATCAAGAGTGACCTGTGTCAGGGAACCTGGGTGGCTCGGTGGGTTAAGGCCTCTGCCTTCGGCTCAGGTCATGATCTCAGGGTCCTGGGATCGAGCCCTGCATGGGGCTCTGCTCAGCAGGGAGACTGCTTCCCCTTCTCTGCCTGCCTCTCTGCCTACTTGTGACCCCTCTCTCTATGTCAAATAAATAAATAAAATCTTTTTTTAAAAAAAAGTGACCTGTGTCCTGGAAGTAAACTGAAGAAAGTGTTCAAGGGGGAAGAAGTAACCATGCAATCATGTAATCATGCCATTAGGGTAAGTAAGAACTAACCATAGGATTCAGTAACAGGAACTCACTAATGACACTTTCAGAAGAGCAGTAGGGAGTATGCAAAACAGAAGACAAGGAGAAACACTGGGAGACAGCACTACATGTAACTCCATGAAGGTGCCCTAAAGAGGACAAGGAAATGTGACCTGACAGGAGGTCAAGAGAGGGTTTTCTCATTGTGGCTCTTTTGAGAATGGGAATGGGCAAGATTATGGCTTGTTTGGCATGCTATGATGCATCAGTGAGCTTGGGCTGCCATGACAAACATCATAGTCTCAAACAAATGGGGCTCAAACAAATGGGTTTTCTCACAGTTCTGAGACCTAGAGGCGGAGGTGAGGTTGCCAGCGTGGTCATATTGGTGAGAGCTCTGCTGCTGGCTTGCAGGTGACTGACTACCTTCTTGCTGTGTCTTTGTGTCGCAGAAAGAGAGCAAGCTCTCCGGTGTCTCTCCTAATAAAAGTACTTGCTATTCCTACCATGAGGACCATGCTCATGACACCTGATCTAACCTTAAGTATCTTCCCAAAGCTCCGTATTCAAATACCATCACACCAGGGGTTAGGGCTTCAACATATGGGTGGGTGCTGGAGGGCCATGTTCAGTCCATAATACAGGCCAATGTGATGATCCAGTGGAGAAGGGGAAACTCACGGAGAAGAGGAGACAACTACAATAGCGATGTCTCCGAGTAAGCAAGAACAAATGAGAGCTAGCAAACAAGTGAAAGAAATGGCCTTGTGCAAAAGCACAAACAGTGAGGCACCTGGCTGGCTCAGTCAGTTGAGCGTCTGACTTTCGGTTTCAGTTTAGGTCATGATCTTAGCATGATGAGATTGAGCCCCATGTCAGGCTGCACGCTGGGCACAGAGCCTGCTTAAGATTCTCTCTCTCCCTCTCCCTCTGCCCTCTACCCTGCCCCCTGCTCCCATGCTTGCTCGCTCTCTCAAAAAAGAAAAGCACAGACAGTTCACCCATGGCAACACAAAGGAAGGCGGTATACACAGGCCCAGATGTCAGAAGTGAACACATACAGGTAGACGGTTAGAGCTTACCAAAGTTCACTTCCAATTCCATCTATTTTCTCAGGCAAGAACCCACAGTAAACAAATGCTGAAGCGGGCAACTGGACTGTCACAAGGGAATCTACCAATACCCAATGGCACAGAGCTGTGGTTTTAAACAGCTACACAGAGACAATGCACGAGTCCGTGCAAGGTGAGAAGTCACATCCGAGGCACCCACATAACTGCAAGAAAGCCACTAAGGAATATCCCGAGGTGAAAGGATGAAACTGAGGGAGGGAAAAAAACCTCTGAAAAGGGATATGGTAAGGAAAGGTCTACCTACACCTAGACTCTGAGCGGAGGAGGGAGGTTTCGCTGGGCATTTACAACCACAAAGCAGGCCCCGTGAGACCCAAACTCACACTACCTGCATGGCACAGCAACTTCCAAGGTGAGAATTTAGTTTGAGTTGGGTTTGCCCCCGGGTACCTGGCAGAAGCAAAAAGGCGGCACTCTCAACCAACGGCCTCAAAGAATCCCCACAAACACACTCGTAATAAACATTTTCTCAGTGAAATACAGAGTGAGCTGGTATGGTGCCTTGCTACACAGTAAGCCCGGGCTAAAACCCCAGCTCTGCCTTTTGACTAGTTCTCACTTCTCCAGGAAGGCCTGAAGCTGCAGCGTCCTCTTTTATAGATCAAGGAGAGTCGTGCCTGTCCCACAGGCTTTGTGGAGGCACAGGATCTGGTACATAACCCTCAATCATTAGTAGCTGCTGTCATAATAGTAGTAGTAGTTATCCTAATCACAAACTATTTGCAAGTTTTACTTAATAATGAAAAATAAAAGTTGTCACCACCAATAAAGTACTCCTAAACCATCTACCCTCATCTCCAACATAACTGAACTCAACTCTAACCCATTCTCTGGAAAATTCATGCATCAAAGAATGAACCATGTATGCTTAGAATAAATATGAAAATAATACATATCAAAACTTATGGAATTAAAAAAAACTTGTAAGATAAAGCAAAGCTTAGAGGGAAATTTACAGTGTTAAATGTATATACTACAAATAAAAAAGGCTAAACATCCATCTAAAAAGTTTGAAAAAAAAAAAAAAAAAAAAGAAGTGCAACCGAACACAAATAAAACAGAAAACAAACATATAATACATAAGTCTACAAAACCAAAAGCTAGTTCTTTTTAAGATTTTATTTATTTGACAGAGAGAGAGTGAGAGAAGGAACACAAGCAGGAGGAATGGAAGAGGGAGAAGTAGGCTTCTGGCCGAGTGGGGAGCCAGATGTGGGGCTTGATCCCAGGACCCCGGGATCATGACTGGAGCCGAAGGCAGACACCCAACATCTGAGCCACTCAGGCGCCCCCCAAAAGTTAGTTCTTTAAAAAGACTTAAAAAACTGATAAACCCTTAGTGAGATGAATCAAGAAAAAAAAAAACACAAATATCAAAAATGAAAATGAAATCATCACACATTTTATAGATATTAGAAAGATAAAATGTTCTGCACAATTTTATGACAGTAAATTTGAAAATTTAGATAAAACTGGAAAATTCTAGATAACTTACCAAAACTGACATCAAAAAAGAAATATAAAATATAAATAGTCCTATAACTATTTAAAACCTAAATCTACAAAGAAAACTCATGGTCCAGATGGCTTCACTAACAAATATTTAAGAATAAAAATATATTAATCTTCAATATTGGTTCATTACTGGTAATAAATGTATACTAACATATGTTAAGAACAGAGGAACTGGGTGTGGGGTATATGGAAACGCTCTGTACTATCTTCACAGTCTTTGTGTATCTAAAACTATTCTAACATAAGTTTATTAAAATGTTAAATATTCTACACTTTATTAAAAAAGTACATCATTGGAGCACCTGGGTGGCTCAGCAGGTTAAGTCTCTGCCTTCGGCTCAGGTCATGATCTCAGGGTCCTGGGATCGAGCCCCGCAACGGGCTCGCTGCTCAGCAGGGAGCCAGCTTCCCTCTCTCTCTCTGCCTGCCTCTGCCTACTTCTGATCTCTCTCTGTCAAATAAATAAATAAAATCTTTAAAAACAAAACAAAACTATATCGATCTTGCATAAATTCTTTCATAAGAGTAGATAAAAGGGAACTTTCCAATTCATTTTATAAGGCCAGCATGACACTAATACCAAAATCTGTCAAAGATATTACAAAAAAAAGAAAAAATTATTTGCCAAATCTCACTCTAACAGATCTCACAAATCCTAAACAAAATATTAGCAAATCAAATCCAGCAAGGGTAACACATTATAATCAAGCTGGGGTTATTCCAGAAACACAAGGTTTATTTAATACTTGAAAATAAGTCCATCTATTTCATCTTATTGAAAGAGTGAAAAGGATAACCTCATTAGATTCAGGGAAAATACTGCCTAAGATTCAACATCATTTGTTAAAAAAAAAAAACTCTAACAACTATAAATAAGGAAATGTCTTTTATCTGAGAAAGAACAACTACAGTAAACAACTACAGCAAACATCATAATTAAAAGTAAAGAGTGAAAGGTATCCTTTTGAAATTGGAAACAAGAAAGACTCTACTACCTATTCTCACTACTTTTATTCAGCATTATACTAGAGGTCCTAGATAATGAAATTAAAAAAAAAAAAAAAGGAAAAGATATACAACAATTGAGAGAAGATGAACCAAACTCTCATTATTCACAGATAATATAATTATGCACATAGAAGACCAAAGAAATCTATTGAGGGTTTATTAGAATCAGTGACTATAGTAAGACTACTAGGTTTAAACCCAATATATAAAAATTAATTGCTTTTCTACATACCACTAATAATTATGAAATGAAATTTACATAATGATGCCATTTATAACAACACTGAACACATCAAATACCTAGGAATGAATCAAATAAATGTTTAGGGCCTCTACAAAAAATATTATAAAACAATACTGAGAAAAAAAAGAAGTTTTAAAATAAATGAAGGGCTCCATTATATTCATGATAGGAAATCAACTGTAAAGATGCCTATTCTCCCCAAACTGACCTCTTGAGTCAATGTAGTATCAATCAAAATCACGAGATTTTTGTTAAGTTTTTGTAAAACTTATCAGGCTCTGGGTGCCTGGGTGGCGTGGCTCAGTCTGTAAAGCGCCTGCCTTTGGCTCAGGTCATGATCTCAGGGTCCTGGGATGGCGTCCTCCATTGAGCTCCCTTCTCAGCAGGAAGCCTGCTTCTCTCTCTGCCTCTGCCCCTCACCCCTGCTTGTGCGTGCGTGCACGCTCTCTCTCTCTCAAAAATAAATAAAACCTTTAAATAAATAAATAAAACTTATTGGGCTCATCCTAAAATTTACATGAAAATACAAAGGGCCATGGTGAGGATGTGGAGAAAAAGGAACCCTTGTGCATTGGTGGTGGAAATGGAAACAGATACAGCCATGAAAACAATATGAGGTTCCTTGAAAAATTACAAACAGGAATATCATATGATCCAGTAATTCCACTACTGGGTACTTAGCAAAACACTAATTTGAAAATACAAAGGGCCAAGAATAGATAAGATAATCTTAAAGATGAAAGGACTTGTTCTACCAAATATAAAGGCAATTAAAAAAAAAAATAGGCAATTTAAAAGCTATAGCAATTAAGACAGGTGGCTGGTTTAAGAAAAGACCACTGGGAGAAAATAACCCAGAAACAGACCCACACAAATATGGATATTGGATTCTATGATGAAAGTGGTAATACAGAGCAATGAAGAAAGAAGAGATTTCAATAAATTGTGCTGGACAACTGGATATCCATATAGAAAAAAAAAATCAAACGACCTCTTCCTCAAACCATATCCAAAAATTATTCCACATGAATTCCACATGAATAAATGAAGAAGAAAAAAAAAACATACAAATGTCCAGATTTTAGGTCTCAGATTACCTGAGGTCCCCCTCAGGTTACCTGAGGTTCCCTAAGAAAGGGGCCGATGGATAGAATTCAAGATTTAAAAGCTATTTTTTATATATACCCTGTTTCCTCTCATGTCTTAGCATTTTAGTGTGCCAGTTCTAATTGACAGCATCTACATATCTTTGCCTGGGGTTTTCTAGAAGTTGTTTTTGACTGCTGAGAATTAAAGCCCTGCCCTATCTAGCCCCCAACCAACAACCGATGTGTCTCAGGAACATGTGTGAGCAACACAATGTTGTGAGGAACAGTAGCTCCCAGAGGTACCCAGAGATCCGAGCTTATTAATCACTTTCATGATAGTGATTAATTTTTGAAGCACCCTCATTTTTCTGCCTCAAATCCAGTGTATTTCTTGGTGATGATTCCCCCTATTAATTACTTATACTGGAATCCTTGTCTTGGGATCTGCTTCCAGAGAAACCCCAGCTAAGACACAGGGTTACCATGAACTTGAGTGGTGAAAAACAATTACTTCTCTATTTTCATAACTGCTAACTGAAGGAAATGCTAAATTTCAGTTATGAATATAAGCAACAAACCAAAGTAGTATTACTGGCACCTATGATTTTATCTCTAACAGAAATCAAAGATGTTTTAGTATTCCATGACAGCTGCTATAAATTTCTCAAAATGTTTTTGACACTCCTTGCTACTTTGAAATTGTTAGTTATTCGTTCACTACTGAACTGCACACGGCTGCAGTGTGTCTATCTGTATTATTGTGCATTCCTCCTGTCTGTAATGTCACCTGTTGAGCAACTACCTCTGGGTCAACTAATTACTCAGCCACAAAACAGTTGAGTGGTTTTCAACCCGAGATTAACTCAAAAAGGGTGAATGCTGGTATTCTTGGAAAACCTCTTCTTGCCTTGTAGTGTAATATCAAAGTTTTAATTCCATATACAATAATTAAGTATAATTAAAACTTTACTTTGTGATTTTTAAATGTAAATTTTTTTGTTACTGAAGCATTAACCAAGAAGTACATAATAGCAATTACCAGAAATTTATTTTTTAATATCTTGAAGCTGTATTTCAATAACCTTATGGTATAATTTTTATAAGTTCAAAATGATGCAAAATTAAACATTATACCATTTGGGAATTCATACATGTGAAACCAAAAAAAAAATGAAGATATAAAATGCAGGATTCTGGTTGTCTGGTGGGAGAAGAAAGAGAAAATGCAAGCAGGAAGATAAGGAACACATCAGTTTATGTTCTTTATCCCAAACCAAGTAGTAATAAATGTGCATTATTATACTATATATATACTACATATACATTTCAAATATATTCCTTTATACTTATGAAATATAACTTAAAAATGAACATTCAAAGAATAAGAAAAAGTTCTTGAAAATTAAAAATGTGATAGCAGGAAAAAATTATTTCAAAGTTAAAGCCAGGCGATGGGTATTAAAGAGGGCATCTGTGGTGATGAGCACTGGGTATTACACGCACCTAATGAATCACTGAACACTATACCAAAAACATAATGATATGTTGAACATAATAAAAAAAAATTAAAGCTGAAAAATCCCCCAGAATTTAAACAAAAAGATGAAGAAATGAAAAATTAGAAGAGGAGAGAAAAGGTAAATTAAAGGATCAGTAAAAAACTATCCACATCTGAGTAAGAGGAAATCCAGAAAGAGAAAAAAGAGATCATGAAGGGAAGGAAGTAACACAAAAGAAGTAATACAAAATAATCTCCTGAACAAAAGATACGAGTTTTTAGATTAAAAAAGTCCACCAAACTGCCTGAAGAGGTATACACTAAAGTATTTATACATGACTGACCCTACCATAACATCATCTTGAAATTTCAGAACATCAGGGATAAGGAGAAGATTTTTAAAACCTCCACAAGATGGAGAGGGGAGGAATGCAGCCCTAACGGCGCTGTACTTCTCCAACACCAACACTGGTAGCGAGATGGCAACAGAGCCAGGACGTAAAAAATTCTCAGAGAAAATTCTCAACCCAATTCTATGCCCAGCCAAATCAAGCACAAAAGAAGAATAATTGTTTAAGCTTTGCAATGCCTTAAATTTTTTTTTTTGTCCACTCACCCTTCTCGGGAACCTTCTTAGAGGGTATCTCCATCAGAGCGAGGAAAGAATATAAATGATGCTAAGGAAAAGGGCAAAGAGAATCTCCTGAAGTTGGTAAAAGAAAATTCAAAAATGGGATAGCTCTGCTATTTTAGGCTTGGAGAGCAACTAAGTCAGAGTGGGGCAAAGAGAACACACATTTTCAGGACACCTCCTAGGTGGGATTACATCACCAGAGGAGATCCAAAGGCTGCCAGAGGTTTGCAGAGGAATTAGGGATATAGAAAATGAAGCAAAGAATAAAACCAAATAACCAGTAACTCCAAAGTAATGATTCTGTGAAGAGTTTTTACACAATCTTAATAATGTGATCATTTACCCAAATATTACGAGCCATCTACAGCAGGAAGACAGGATGAAGGAAAGTGAACATGTGTATGTGGCAAAGTGGAGATGGGGATAGCAGTTAGAGGACTCGAGTGTTAGCTTCCACAGTAGGAAGGCAAGAGAGGATACATAAATCTGAAAGGAAAAAAGGTTAAGAAATGGGATCATGAGCAAGTTATTTTAGGAACATGAAAGGAAATACCAAAATACAGAATTTGATGAGTAACTGCCTCCAGGACACAGGAATTAAGAACGGGGTAAAAGGAGTGCTTCTTTGCATTGTGAATCTAGTAATACTATTTTGCTTTTTAAACTACTTACATATACTACTCTTTAAACATAAAAATTAATTTTAAAAAATATAACTTTTAAAGAAAGGTCAAATAATAATAATAATAACAGCAGCAGCAGCAGCAGAAGTTATTTATCTTCCCAAGTGCCTCCTACCTATGGGGAACTAAACCAGATCTTTCACAAATACCATCACTATTCCTCAGGCCAGCTTTGCAGAGAAGGATTACCCCAATTTTACAAACAGAAAAACTAAAAATGAGAATGAAAAAGGAATGTTTTTAACTGTTTTGTTTCTTATGTTTTGTTTGGTTCTTTACCTTTCCAGCAGTAGCAAAATATTCACCATCAGGGGACCATTCCATCAAATGTACAGATACTGAGGTTCTAAAAAAAAAAAAAAAAAAGTTAAACGGTATTTTAAAAATCTGAAACACTGTATATATAAATGATCAACATAATATTTTCATAACAAGAGTGTTTTCTAAAAATAAAAAATTTCACCTCCCCCAAAATACAAATTAATTAATAAAACTAATCTGAATTTCACTTTGGAGATCCAAAGAAGAATGCAATCAACATGCATAAAAGATATCTTTACCAATATGTCCCACCAACATCTTCAATATAACACGTTAAAAACTGAGCGCACCATCTTCTCTGGCTAACTGGTCCCCTTCACATAATCCATACTGTCAATTGTACAGCCATTCTTCCACTTAAGAGTGACTAGTAATTTTCATCACATCTTCCCTTCCCCATCCATATCTCATCCGTTAATGAGTAATTCCCGTATGTCAATCTTATCTACCCAAATTCTGAGGTTATAACTATGAAAATATTTTTGCTCTTTTTAAACAATCAACTGCAACACAGATGGGAGGGTAATATTATAATGGGTTTTGGTTAAAAAAGTCCACTTTCTAGGCTTCTAAATGCAATAGTACTACGAAAAACTGAGATCACTGTGAGAGGGAATATATTTTAGGAAGCTATTTTAAATTAATGAACAGAACAACATAGATACGAACTTGCACTGCCAGATGCACTTCCAATCATTTAAAACTGGAGGAATTTTATTATCAATTTCTTCCTCCTCTTCCAGAATTTCATCTCCTGGAGGAGCCCACAACTGAATACAATCAGTTGCTGTCAACAATCTGTTATCTGAAATTTAAAGAAAGTTCTGATGAGTTAGCAAGGATTATCTGGAGAAAGAAATGCTTATGTGGGCTTGTTTTTAGGTCTATAAAGCTTTCTGTGAAAAATAAGCAATACTGTCTATGAAAACTAATTGGGGCATATCCATTTCAAATCCCAGAAACAACTACCCAAGACAGTAGTTCTCAGGAGAGACCTGAGAATAAAAAAGAAAAGCTTACTGGCAAAGAGCTAAAGAGCAATGGTGTATCAAGTAAATCTTAAATAAAAAAAGAAAAAGTACAATAACAAAACAAACCCAAAAACCTCTGATATATAAACACAGAATGTTCTCAGTACATAAAACTTAACTAAAGATTAATACAATTTGTTTTTCTATATGGAATATAAAAATTACCTTCATTAATCATAAATGTAAAAAGGGTAACAGCTATTATCATTAGAAGCATCTCATCTTTCAAATTTAAAGACAATAATTTCCTAAAACATAAATAATAAAATGAGATAGAGGTTTTTTTTGGCCTTATTTCTGATTTTATTTCATTCCTTACTAAATGCAGTAACAGTAAAGCACAGCACATGTTAACTAAGGAAACAATCACTGTTTCTTGGACTAAGACATTCAAAGGCAAGGGGAGAAAAGCACAGAAAACGACAGTAAATTAAGCACTGCACAAAGCAGTGTATACCAAGAAAAAAGTACACTCATCTACTAGCAAAAAGAAAATACACTATTCATCACTTTCTTATTATGAGACTATATATCACATTGTAATCATACATCTAAAACCAACGTTTATGCTTCATAATTTCTAAATATAATCACTAAATACCTTGAGGGTCCCATGCTAAATTGTACGTCACAGAGCTCAAAAAAAACTGCCCAGTTTTAAGCCACTGACACTTGAGTTGCTGAAACATAGAAAAAAGAAAAACACAGCTTTTTAAAGTAATAGCCACAAATACTACCGTTTCGTCCTTTTCTTGAGACCTTATCATCTAAAACAAAGATGTAAATATTTTACTAGTATTTTCAAAATATTGTTTCTAGAATAACTTCTGATAGTTCCACTTATTATTTATCCCACCATATCAAGCCACTTGCCATGCCCAACATGGCATATTGTCTCAGGCTTCCTTCCGTATCTGTGAACACATTCTCATACTTAGGACGTGCTGTTTCTCGCTTCTTCACCTGCCGACTGCTGTGCCGCCATCAGGACCCAGCTACATCATCTCCTCCGCAGAGGGGCCTCTCCTGACAGCCTGGCAGCACTCAGACCACTCTTCACATGCTACCATTCTAACAGCTGGTCACACTGGAGTATTACTCATTCATATGCCTGACTCTATTAAACTCCAACTTTTCGGGGCAGTAATTATCCATAATAAGCTTTGTGTCCTGAGTGCTGTAATGGCTGGAACATATGCAGACACTCAATAAATGTTTGTGAAAACAAAATAAATGCACACCAGAAAGCAGTGCAAATTATCAAATATAAATTGATCCTATCGACTCAATGTCTAAAATAAACTAGAAATATCTCCCAAAATCAGCAGATCTGAACCATATAATATATACAGTCCATAAACCTATATGACGTATGCTGCATTCATTTGAATAATTTCCATCTTTTTTCTTACCATTTTCATACTAAAAGGTAGAAAGAAGATTTAAAGTGTAAAAATCAAAGACCTTTGCAATGAAATAGAGTTAACTGAAAAAAAGTTTACGTATTTCTTTGTAGCACATAAATCTAAAATGTCCTTCTGTGAAGTACAGTGCAATGTAAAGCCATGTCACCTTAGGCAAGTTATACATTAATTGTGGCAAGTAATAATAGTTTAATACACAGCAATTCTCTCTATATTTTCTGAATACTTCACAAATACTTCATTCAAGGTAATACAACTCTCAAGAAGCAGAATTTTAAAATAACTGCAAAACCTGAATTTCTTTATCCAAAAATAATTTTATATTTTTTAATATAATGCTTTTTTTAACCCCACCACTGTTGATCAAACAAAAGTCAAATAGTATTTTAAATACTGCTCGATAGATCTATTTTATAGTAATAATCAAATCATTCCTTAAAACTACAGACATCCTAATACTCTTTCCTTTGGTATATATGTGGGCCAACTCCAGAGCATAAATTTTGAGGGTGAGGCCCAGAATGTGAATTTGAATATGTAGCCTAGGTGACTCTTAAGCACTCTCAAGTTTGATATCCACTTCCTCATGCTATCATATTTTAATTTGTACTTTTTTGAAATATGGAAAGAAATAATCAAATGCATAATTTAATGAAAAATATCAAATCTACTTTTTTAATGCATTTAAGAATATACTTTTTAAAAATTACTGGTAAGGGGCACCTGCGTGGCTCAGTGGGTTAAAGCCTCTGCCTTCGGCTCTGGTCATGATCTCGGAGTCCTGGGATCAAGCCCCACATCGGGCTCTCTGCTCAGCAGGGAGCCTGCTTCCCCCTCTCTCTCTGCCTGCCTCTCTGCTTACTTGTGATCTCTCTCTCTCTGGCAAGTAAGTAATAAAAAATAAAATCTTAAAAGATAAATAAATAAAGGTGGTAGAAGCAAATGGCAATTTTTTTTTTTTTTAAAGATTTTATTTATTTGACAGAGAGAAACACAGTGAGAGAGGGAACACAAGCAGAGGGAATGGTAGCGGGAGAAGCAGGCTTCCTGCCGAGCAAGGAGCCCGATGCGGCGCTCGATCCCAGGACCCTGGGATCTGACCTGGGCCGAAGGCAGACGCTTAACGACTGAGCCACCCAGGTGCCCCGCAAATGGCAATTTTTAAAATGCCATTTTAAATACCCGTTGAGAGGGTATTATTGAGCAAAGATTTATAGGATCTCCAGGAGCTGGCCCTAAAGCTAACTAGAGAAAGAAACATTCTAGACAAGAGAAAAAGGAATGCAAAGACCCTAAGAGAGAAAATAACTGTTCAAAGAACAGTAAAAATGCCAGTGTGACTGGAGCAACATCAGAGAGGACAAAAATAAAATAGGAGTTGAGCTCTGAGAAGGTGGTAAGGGAGTACACCAGAGAGAAGAAAGGCTACAGTCTATTTAAGGCTTTTTGGCTTTGAGTCTATGAGAAATACAGAGTTTTAAGCAGAGAATTGTGTCATGACCTGCTGTTGAGGAGAGAGAAGGGGGAGGGGGAAATCAAACATATCAGAGACTACTCTAGTAATCTAGATAAGAAATAATAGTAGTTCAACTAAGGCAGATCCCAACTAACAAGGTAAATCTCAATTAGCAATACTGTAGAAAACTCGGCTGCCTAAATGTCTAACTAAATATATTCCTAGTGGATGTAAGAGATCTTCCCATAAAGCACCAGACCAACTTCACATGGATATTCCAGACTACCTTCAGCACTAGCTCCTGAGGAGCTCTTCACTGCTATCGACTGGACTCTAAACCTAACTCTAAAAAATGTCTACTACCATTTAATACTTACACAATTTCTCTTATGAGAATTTATGCCCAAGGGCTCAAAAATACAAACAGCATTACCATATGAAGCTGCAATCTAAAAAGAAATGAACAAAGCATTAACATTTAGGAAAAGAAAATAAAGACATCATTTTCACAATAATGTACAAACTAATTACATATAATACAATCCCAAGACAGTATTTATGATTTATTCCATTCCATAAATAAAACTAAAAAAGTATTGGACTTAAGAATCTCTTCTCTGGGGGCACCTGGGTGGCTCAGTCAGTTAAGTGTCTGCCTTCAACTCAGGTCATGGTTCCAGGTTCTGGGATGGAGTCCCTCATTGGGCTACTTGCTCAGTGGAAAGTTTGCTTCTCCCTCTGCCTCTGCCTCTCCCCCCAACTCATGCGTGTGCTCTTTCTCTCCTTCTAATAAAATGAATAAAATCTTTTTTAAAAAGAATTATTTTAACATAGGAATAATTTTATCAACAAAGATACATTTCAATGGTCCAGAAATTTCAGAAATTTCATAATCCAGTGAAAATAATAAAAACCATAAGAAGTAGAAAAAGACATCAAAAAAGTATTAAACAGGTATTCGAAATATATCAAATAAAATGACATTAATTATACCATAAAACAAAAAATACCAATGGGGAAAACCATCTAGAAGAAGGAACAGAGAAGATGAACTACGGAGGAATCAGAATCAAGTGAAAAGAGAAAGCTGGCATAGACATCTACAGTGGACTGAAGCTACAGTTTTGGGTGCCAGGAGGACTTTGTTCCAGGTCACAATACCTGAAAAAAAGGGACATAAATCTCTCTGCTCCTGGAAGCTACCAGAACCTGCTTTATAATAATTCCTTGAAAGCCAATCCCCAGCTCATCCTCCTCTTGTCAAGAGGGAATCAACTACAGGGAACCGACCAAAAACCATCCCTGCTGACACCTCAGGACCTAAAGGTTACCTATAAAACGAAATTATGTGTATGTTCTTCTAAGGCCAGCTGAAAAGCTCTACTGTCATTTCAGAGCTCTCTCACATCAGAAAGTGATTTTAACTGTTACTTAATATCTAACACCCTTTCCAAAAAAAAAGCTTTTAATCCACAGTATGGTATGGAGGAAGGTGCTGGCAACACCCAGCTAAGGAAAACACTTAGGCAAAAAGTGGTAAGAATGATCACATTCAACATGTCAACTGATGAATGAATGATTACAATTACCTGACATAAAGTCATAAATGCAAAGTTATCACTATAAGGACTGGGAATAAAGGAAATAAAAGAAGATGGCAAGAGAAGACAAGAAAGGTGTCAGTTTTGTCTTCTTTATTTTCAACCAGGTAAGTAAGGAAAAGTGGAAACATGGTTATGAACACCAAGGACTTATATAGGAAAGGAAACTTTTTTCCCACATAATTTTATTGTGATTGGCACCAGCACATAAATAATTTACTAAAGTTCATCTCTGACAACTATTATACAATTCTAGGCAGGTTTAAAGATACCCTACTTGGCTTAGGGAGATAAGCAATGAAAAATTAATGAAAGAAATCTGGCACTCTCATTGTCTTCTAAAGAGCAAGCAATGCTTTGAGGGAAAAAAACTGGGGAAAAAAAATCAGAAAAGCAAGAAATAAGTATTAAAAAAACACCAGGAAATTCAGTGTTTTAATTCTAGGTCAACAATATCACTAGACTGTTATATCATGCCACATTTACACAAATACTAAAGCTTGATACAAGCAGCAGGGCAGGACACTAAAAAATAGTATAATAACAATTTATTATCTGGCATAAATTTGCATCATTACTATTTATCACCATGAAAATTCTGATTTAACATATCCTTGATGAAATTTGTTACTTCTCAGTAAAGAGTAATTTCTAGAACACTAACACTATTTAAATTATTACAAGAAAAGCTCACTTTATATTATACAGACATTTAACTCTTCTACGCAACACTGGCCTTACTGAACTGCTAGAGTATACCGCCAATATGCTGTATTTACTTTACATATAACCAAAATTTGTTATATATTACATTTGCTGTATATTTGGGGGAAGATGTATGTAGGTTAAATGCAAACTATTTCAAAATAGACCTTCTGTCTGAAAGTCTGAATAAATGAACCTTAAGATTTTTCACTCGACAAATAAACATTCATTAAATTAACTGAAGCTTTACAAAGCAGCTGTTATATGACAAATATTACATTAGAAACAACTTGCTAAATTTCTTGATAAAAATTTGATGTTATTATAATTTGGGTGATATAAGGGATGCTACACAGAGAAGATAAGGTTGACTTCCCTACTATTGGCTTAATAGTTGCTAGAATTATCAACTGGCAAAGTATCAATATGCACAGGACTGTGAGGACTACAGATCCTTCAAGAGCATATACACAGGTAGAACAATTATCACATTATCAGCTTAATGGCACCTTACAATTTGTAGTTATCTTATCACTTTATCTATACCTATCAATACCCATCTAAGGTATATTAGTAAGACATTAAAGGTAACCCTAGTATAAAAGGATAAGAATACATTAGAAAATGACATTTAATAAGGTAATTAAATCCCTTACTCTTCCATGTTGGTTAGAACACTCCACACAGCTGACTTGGATGTTTCCATGCTTAGCACCAGGAATGATCTGCACACATTCAAAGTCACTTGCCAAAATAACAATATCACAGCCTGATCCATATGCCTAAAAGAGAAAGGTTTTATAGTAAGTATGTAAGATATAAAACTTGTGAATTATACCTTAGATTTCGTTGCCACAATACTTTGACACATTTTACAAAAATAGCTAATGTAAAAATATTAAGATATCAATTTCCAAATAAGACTTCACGTTATGAAAAATAAACAAAATTCACGTTAAAAAAAAAAGAAGGGTGATGACACCCCATGCGTTATCTTTCAACAACTAGCACTAACAAAGAAAGGATTCTTCTAGGGGCACCTGGGTGGCTCAGTGGGTTAAGCCTCTGCTTTTGGCTCAGGTCATGGTCTCAGCGTCCTGGGATCAAGCGCCGCACCTTGAGCCCCGCGGCAGGCTCTCTGCTCAGCAGGGAGCCTGCTTCCCCCTCTCTCTCTGCCTGCCTCTCTGCCTACTTGTGATATCTCTCTCTCTGGCAAATAAATAAAATTTAAAAAAAAAAAAAAGGAAGGAAGGAAGGAAGGAAGGATTCTTCTAGTTCTTAAACACTACAGCCTCTGTCCCAGTGGGTCATAAATCTTTCCGTTCTGAGATTCCCTCCAAAGCTCATCTTAGTAAACCCTAAAGAATAAAACCTCCATCTGAGAGTATAAGGTAGTGAAGGCTGCAATTGTGTTCCCAAGGTTCAAATCGGGCTTGAGAAAGATCAGGAAAGAAATCAGATGCATGTTCCAAGACAAACCCACATGGCTTAAAGAGCTAGTGAAGTAGTCATGAACCCCCAAGGCAGAATTACATGCACTAAAGCAAAGACTAAACTTAAAATTCACCAACTGCCTCAACCTTATAAGAGGTGAGGAAAAGGAAACCAGCCCAAAGAGTCTTCACACGCACACACAAAATTAATTGAAATAAATTTAATTTTAAAATAAACTGACATATAAAATGTTAACAAGTATAACTACAATCTGCAAAATGAAACACAAAATTAAGTTTCTGGAAAATTTCCTTGTTCAGAGTAAAACCAAATGTTTCTTCCTATTGCCACACTTCTTGATGTATGCTATTCCTGTTTTGCAACATTGTGAATTTTATGAAGACATAAGGGGCAGAGTGAGGACACTTTTCCTTTTTCTCTAGAACTCAACTTATGACAAAATATTCCAAACAACCTAACAATCCAATTCTCAAATGAAAAAGCCCCATTAAAGGCTACATATAAATACATGTATGTATATACACCAAAAAATAATTTAAAAATAATTTATTCCACTATCTCTAGCACAGGACTGTCCTACAAAAATAGACATCCAACAGCCAGGGCTGACACGTGAAGACATAACCTCTCAAGAGGTCCACATATGGCTGCTGATGAAAGAGGGAAATGAAGATAAAGAGCTGGCAGGTAGACAAACACTACTTCTACTGATTACTAAAACTTTATTGCCAAAATCCTGCCGTAACCGCTATCAACCGTCTTTAACTCATGTATTTATAAATACAAGAAAGTTCACCAAAAGAAAAACAAAGAATTTTAAGCAAAGGAAATATGGGGGAGAATCACTTATGGGAGGAAATAACTATATTCTTGTGGACAAAGCAGATTTGCTCGACCATGCATTCAAGAAAGCTAAACTGAAAGGGAATATTGTATGTAGGAAAGAAATGTTTGTTTCACCCTAATTTTTAAAATATAATTAATCCTCATCATAAAAAAAGGAAAAAATTCTGTAACTATGTATGGTGACAGATGTTAACTAGAATTATTGTAGTGATCATTTTGCAAGGATATACAAATATTGAATCTTTATGTAGTACACCTGAAACTAACATAATATCGCATGTCAGTTATACCTCAATAGAAAAAATATATTAAAATGACAAAAATAAGGTGCTTGGGTGGCTCACTTGGTTAAGCAACTGCCCTTGGCTCAGGTCATTATCCTGGAGTCCCAGGATCGAGTCCCACATGGGGCTACCAGCTCCACAGGGAGTCTGCTTCTACCTTTGACCTTCTCCCCTCTCATGCTCTCTTTCACTCTCTCTCTCAAATAAATAAATAAAATCTTTAAAAAAAAATAATAAGAAAATAAAATGACAAAAATAATCCTACCTTTGAAAAATATTTCAAATTTTCAAAGTGCTTTATAGTATTATCCCAAAGTGAACTGATAAAAAGAGCATAAACTTTAGTTTGAAATCATGTATGCAGGGTTTTAAATTTGGGTTTTGCCATACTAAGTGAAGTTACTTATCTGTGTGAGAATTTCCTTGTGGTAAAATGGAAGTAAAACAGGGGCCTCATAATCAGTCAAAACTGAATCACGTGCATTCTATAACTGAAGGCTCACAAGATTTTAATGATTTATATAAACACATGTTTAATATCTGTCAGGTTCCCACTACACTGGAATGTCCATCAAAGCAAGCAACCACGTCCTGTTTACCACTGCACTCCCACCACCTAGCATAAGCAGCCTTCAATAAATATATGTATAACAAACAAATGATCCAAATCTTCCTAATTTCTGGCTCCAGAAGTCTTAGTACCTGGAAACCTAGTCAAAGAACATGGAGTTCAGACAGATAACATAACCTCATTGCTAATAACCTGGCCAAATTTACAACAGCAGCTACACAAGGAAAGAAAGATTTTGGCTGATTTTCCAGTCTACCGGTATCATGGATTTAGAAGACCTACCAGAAGGGAATATACCAAAGCACTCCTTAATAATTCACCATTTACTTACTACTTACTATAATACTATAATCAGCTAGGTCTTTATGAACACTGTATATTCACAGGCCATCTTTTCTAGATGAAGAAACTGAAGACTGGAAAGGGTAAGTAGCTTGCCCAAGTTCATAGACTGAGGATTCATTTGCCTAGAATAAAGCTCCTGCTCTTTCCCACTACATCACCCCACCTCTCCTCTGTCTTCTTAGAGCTAGAAGGCCCATGTTCATCTGTGTAATCCCAAGTACTTACTACCGCACCTACCACAGAGTAAGTACTCAGTGAAAACCAACTGCTTAGACGGTTAATACAAAGCTGTAATCACTCAAGAGATACCTCGGCTATCAATTTTAGGTCAAAAGCAACTTTGTCTCCATTCCTTTTTCAGAATTCAGTCTCAGTAGAGGAAGAATTTATAGTTCAGGAGAAAAAGAGGGTACTCACTGGGACTACACACAAATACTAAAATGAACTCAGGGAATACGGAGTAGGCTCCTTTCTACCAGGTAAATGAAGTATCGTTTATTTATCACGTTATAAACTACTCCACAGCATCATTACCAGAAAGCAGGAAAAGGGGCAGCAAGCCTTTTCTACAGAAAATGGAATCCCTTAACCAAGTTCTTCCCTTGGATTCTTGGCAGAACCACTCCTGTCCCACAGCACCACACACCAGCATCCTGCGCTTACAACAGTACTGACCGATAAAATGTTTTATCTCAAAGTCAAGGGTATGATTTGGCCCCAACACATAGATAAGGTCTAAGAAAAGCGAAAGCATCTTAGAAAAACACACTTTCCTTCCATTCACGTGGGAGGACTTCTTTTATGGAAGGAATGAACTGTCCTTATGATAAAGAATAACTAGCTGACAATAAAAGTCACAAGAGATAATTCCATAGCACAGGCCCTCATGTCAAAGACATGCTTTAAATATTTTAATCTTCACTTGTTTTAAACTTAGTTTTGGACAATAAATCCATCCTTTTGGAAAAGAGAAAAATAGTCTGTGCTTTGAGCAGTGAAACTAAGAGTTTTCAACCTGTAATCTAATGGGTGGAAGTCACAGATGGTCTCAGAAGGTCTCTGAACTCCTGGAAATTATATTTAAAGTCATGTGAATGTGCCTATTTTCCTGAATTCACAGATCTCATTAGTTTGTCTAAAAGAATCTCTTCCTTAGACAAAGTGCATGCTGTGTCATATTATCTATCCCACAATAATTCTATGGAAGCTAAAAACATGGGTTGTTTTTTTTTTAAGATTTTATTTATTTGACAGAGAGACAATGAGAGAGGAAACACAAGCAAGGAGAGTGGAAGAGAGAAAAGCAGACTCCCCACTGAGCAAGGATCCCAATGTGGGGCTCAATCCCAATATCCTAAGAGCATGACCTGAGCCGAAGGCAGACATTTAATGAATGAGCAATGAGCCACCCAGGTGCCCCAAAACTTGAGTATTTGTTATTACCAAGATTCTTTTCTGTTTTTTAGTTGCGATATCCAAAATTTCATTAGAAGAGACTTGCCAATTAGTTGAGCCTGAAACACAAAGTCACCCTCTTCTTTTACCTTATCAAAATTTCACTTGAGAAAAAAAATTAAATATTATCTTCTAAAGTCATAAAGTACTCTGAATTAAAATACTATTATTATCGGGGCACCTGGGTGGCTCAGTGGGTTAAAGCCTCTGCCTTCAGCTCAGGTCATGATCTCAGGGTCCTGGGATCGAGCCCCACATCGGGCTCTCTGCTCAGCAGGGAGTCCGCTTCCCCCTCTCTCTCTGCCTGCCTCTCTCCCTACTTGTGATCTCTCTCCTCTCTGTCAAATAAATAAAATCTTTAAAATACTATTATTATCATAATAAAGATATTGCTGCCTTCTCTAGAGGGCTTAATGTCATTGTGATTACATGTATCTGAATAGACATAACACAGTCATTGCCCTAACTTCAGTTTTATATAAAACTGCCTTAACTACATTATTTTTACAAAAGCAAACTCATACTTATATCCCACAAGTTTATTATATAATAATTATATTATTATTATATCCCACAAACTTTCTGAATTATTTTCAAATTAATCAGATTTCCTTTAAGTCTTAGATATATTAAAATGTAAAGAAATACTTTTTTAAAAAAATCCTACACAAACATGATGTTTCCTAGGAGAATAAAAATACAATCAGATGAATTCAGGTCTCTTTACACTGTTTTATCCACTTCACTAACGACCATATCCTTTCATTTTGTTTTCTATTGCTCAAATTTGTTCTTATTGGTTAACTTCATAAATTCATTAAAATTCTTCATTGTTCCTGTAGTCTTTGCTCTATAACAAAAGCTAAAGAAGACAGGGTTGTCTGGCTTTGATGGTCACTTGGTTGTACCAAGTTATCTACAGAAAAAGTCTTAAAAGGCCAATCTTGACCTATGAAAAATTTTATTATCGAGAAAATGAAGCACAGATTAACAAAAATTTCCCAAGAAAACATCCCTTCTCTCTTCATTTTAGTTCTGCAATTAAACACCTATTAATGCTCCTCAAAATTAAAAATTAATTTCTAGGCGTGCCTGGCTTGCTCAGTCAGAGGAACGTATGACTCTTGATCTTGGGGTCGTGAGTTCCTCTTAAAGATAACTTTTTAAAAAATTAACTTCTACGACAAATAGATTTTCTTTTTGAATGGGTCCCTTATTAAGCCAGAATTTTCATATATCAGTTACCCATAAAGCCACGTAAAAGTTAAATCATTTTAAATGTTTAATTTTAATATTTCAATAAGATTTTCTTATAGAAAAGGCAACATTTGCTAATTTAAAAACCAAATGGGAAAATTAGTTCACCCTACCCTTGACCATTCCTCCTCATTCCCAAGGAGAAATCACTTCACAGTTCCTATGAGCCCTTCCTGAAATGTTTAGTGTACATATAAGTGTATCTATGTGTAAACATTTTTTTACATAAAGGGATTATACTATACACGATTCTGCAACTTGTTTTCCACTTAATTAACAATTTATCTTGAAGAACTTTCCTGAGCAGCATAGAAAGAATGATCTCATTCTTCTTAATAGTTGCAGAATCTTCCATTTCTGGCTTTGCCATAATTGATCTAGGTTGTCTCCAGTTTTTCACTACCATAAAATGTGCTTCAGTGAACACCTGTTTATGATACTACACATATGTGTGCGAGTATACCCAAAGGATAAATTCTAAGACATAATTTGCTGGGTGAGTGATTAAAATCAATAACTACTGCAAACTGCCTTCCAAAAAAGATTATATTCCCCACATGTAGAGAAGTACCTGTTTCTCCGCTTCCTCACTCTGATAATTATCAAATGTTTTTATCTTTCCAATCCAACAAAACCTGGCATCTCCATTTTTTTCTAATGAGATGACTCAGATATAAGGCCATCTCTCTCTCTTTTTTTTAAGATTTTATTTATTTGTTTGGCAGAGAGAGACACATTGAGAGAGGGAACACAAGCAGGAGGAGTGGAAGAGGGAGAAGCAGGCTTCCCGCCAAGCAAGCAGCCTGACTTGGGGCTCGATCCCAGGACCCTAGGATCATGACCTGAGCCAAAGGCAGACACTTAACAACTGAGCCAACCAGGAGCCCTTGCTTGTTGTTTTAATTTCTATTTTTTTAGGAAGAAAGTTAAGCATCTTTTCACATATTTATCAACCACTTATATTTCCTTCTCTGAAAACTGACTATTCCTGTTTTTGGTCATTTTTTTTTTTAACTTAAATTTGATTAGCCAACATATAATGTATCATTAGTTTCAGATGCAGAATTCAGTTATTCATCAGTTGCATATAACACCCAATTACTCATAATTGGTACATTTATGTATAATTATGTATAACATACATTATATGATGTGCTCATCACATCACATGCCCTCCTTAATGCCCATCACCCAATTACTCCATCCCACCACCCACCTCCCCTCCAGCAAGCCTCAGTTTGTTTCCTATAGTTAAGAGACTCTTATGATTTGTCTCCCTCTCTGATGTCTTCCCAGTTTTCCCTTCCTTCCCTATGATCTTCTGTGATGTTTCTTATATTTCACATGAGTGAAATCATGTAATTATCTTTCTCTGATTGACTTATTTTGCTCAGCATAATACCCTCCAATTCCATTCACGTCGATGTAAATGGTAAGATTCCATCCCTTTTTGATGGTTGAGTAATATTCCAGTGTGTGTGTGGATGTGCATACATCTTCTTTATCCGTTCATCTGTCAATGGACATCTGGGCTCTTTCCATGGTTTGGCTACTGTGGACATTGCTGCTATAAACATTGGGGTGCTGCTGCCCCTTCAGATCACTACATTTGTATCTCTTAGGTAAATACTAGTACTGTAACTGGTGGGTCATAAGGTAGTTCTATTTTTAACTTTTTGAGGATATTGGACCATTTTTTAACTGAGTCTTTAGTACGCTTGCTCTGAATGATTTATAAGAGCTCTTTATAGATTAAGGAAACTCACCCTTTGTCATATATAGCTAATAAACTTTTTAAAAATGAACAAAATGCCTAAACTAAAAATATATTAAGCAAAGGACAAATCATTTTTTCACTGAAATACTATATATAATACACAATTCCAATTTGAAAAGTTTTATAAATAGATTACAATAGGCCATGGACTATCTTAAAAGACCAATTTATGGATTACCAGCTAACTATATATTTACACATAAAAAAATATACAAAATTAATGAGATTTTTCAAAATTAAACTGAAGTCTACAAAAATAACAGTACTTATCAGCAATATATTCGATCAACCGCATTTGTCTTCCTACAGGTTTCTATACCTAAAATCAAAGCCTTAACCATTACCAGCTACTGCCCACCACCACTATCCTCGAAAGAGGTAAGCCTTCTGCCAGTCAGGCAGAAGTCCATACATTTAGAAAAGGGGAGAGGGTAGTACTTGAGCAAACAGCTCTTCTTTCCACATGACTAAGAAAAGACTTTACTAATATGATTCAATCATCCTAACAGCCTAAAGTCCACTCAAGAATGCTGAATGAAGAAAAAAAAAAAAAAGAATGCTGAATGAGCAGAATAAATAAATGAGAGGAAACTAAATAGTATGCAAAAAGCTTAGAGCAAAAAAATTACCCCAGGTCAAGAGACAGGCAAAACAACGTCGGAAAGAATATAATAATAACTACATGTGCAGTAACCAAAGGGGATTGTTCCTTTTAGAAACAACTCACATCAGGAAATGCAAAATTAACAGACTACTTATAGCAGTAGAAAAAAGGCAAGCTGCAAGTGGTATACTGAGTGAAACATAAAACTTAATAATATATAAAAACAAAAATCTATGGCTGAAAAAACAGGAGAAAATTTAAGAAATATTGTGAATGAAAAAAAGGAATATTACAAGTGTTTGTGATTAAATGCTAAGAGACAAAATAATTCATTTTAAGTTCTTCCTAACAACCCCAAAGAAGCAACAGATCTGAAAGTAAAACTTTAATTAAAACTTTAAATTTAAAAAAAGAATGATCTTAAGTATTAGAAAGTAGCTAATTTTTTTTTTTTTAAAGATTTTATTTATTTGACAGAAACACAGCGAGAGAGGGAACACAAGCAGAGGGAATGGTAGCGGGAGAAGCAGGCTTCCCGCCGAGCAAGGAGCCCGATGCGGGGCTTGATCCCAGGACCCTGGGATCATGACCTGGGCCGAAGGCAGACGCTTAACGACTGAGCCACCCAGGGGCCCCAGAAAGTAGCTAATTTTGATAATTTACTGACAAAACACATGGAACGAACCTCTAAATATGAACCTAAAGAGAAACAGATACCTGCAGTACAAACTAAGCCGATTTCTATAACCCTGAACAAAGAACAAAAACATGGGTTTTTAAAAATTTACTGATGCTAGTAAATAATCTGAAAAGCATATGACACCTTGTAAAGAGAAATATGGAATAATTAATTACTTTCCTCTAATTAACTATTACAAAACCAGGTCTATCTCCAGCTTGCATGCATTTTCACTAAAAAGTAGGTCTGGAGGTAGAAATCAAAAATCATCTCTTCTAAATATGTCAGTGCTAAGAATAAACCATTCCAAGTATTAGTTACCAAAAATTTCTAAGGGAAATCACAGCAGTATTGGTAGAAGTAAGTCCTATGGACTGGCCAACATGTATAAAAACCTAGAACCACCTTTCAGCTTCAGATTTGTTCTCTAAACCTTGGGATATATAACAATTTGCTTCATAAAGAATAACGGAAGTAAGACTACTTTTTTAAATGGCTACTTTTAAGAAATAGAATAATTTTTGACATTAAATTATGAGAAATACAGAAAATAAGTGACACAATACTTTGTTCCTTAAATTGTTAATACATTTTACATTTAAATAACTTTAAAGTTGGCAGCTCTTTTCTGTCCATGGGCTCTGTCCCCATGCTTTAATAAAACTGCCTTTCTGCACTGTAATAAAAAAAAAAAGAATTTTAAAGTTAATAGTACATTAATACGTACCAATATTAATATGTAATATTTGACAACTTCCACTTATTTTCTAACTACTGGAAATTTCCAGACATTCATTTAACATAAATATTAATATTTTGAGGGAGATGGCCCTGACAGTGTTCCAAAAAATATTTCCCAAATGATATGATTAAACTATAAACTCTCAGTACTGTCAATACGATGGAAAGTATATATTCCTGAGGATCTAGAGGTGCTAATACTGACTATGACAATCTCTATAGATATTTCCTTCATCAGTCAAATGAAAGATTGTGACTAGATCACTTCTGAGACCTCTTGCAATTTTTAAGCTGTAATTCTGTGCAAAAATTTGCTTTAAAAGTCCTGATGAAAAGATTAAATAATCTAGTGTGCACTATTCTGCATAGAGCCCCAGCTAAATGTTCTTTATGTTGTAATTCTTTCCCTTACTCACAGCTGACAGGATGTGAGGACGGTCCACAATAATAAACAGTGGCTATCAGCCAGCTGAAGGAGATGGCCAAGCAAAGTCTACTCTGAAGAATTTAAACCAAAAGACCCAGAGTTAGCATGAAAAGTTAAGCTGAAAAGTCATAAATGTTCAGGGATAAATCAGCAATTTGAAACTGAAACCAAAAGTTTAAGAAGTGAATGGATCAGATATCCAAAAACAAAGAATTCATGAAAAAATAAGTATATAAACTCGTAAGAGAAGGCAGTCTTGGTTCTATCAGTTTTTTAACCTCCATCATCCTGAGGCCCAACTGCCCCTCCTTGATGGTTCATTGACATAAACCTTGCTTTTACTTCAGTTCATCAGTCTCTGGCCTAGAACCAGACTAGAACCAAAACTGGTACAGATTGGGAATATGCAGAACAAGGCAATTAGGGAATTAGAGTAGGAAATGCAACGAGGATCCTGGTTTGGAAAGCTAGCAAGACAGGATATACAAAAGACATACAGTTATTAAAGCAGTTGCCTATGATCCTCCGGAACCTAGAATATGCCAGGCATACCTCCTTTTATTGTGCTTTGCTTTACTGTACTTCACAGAAGCTGTTTTTTACAAAATGAAGGTTTGTGGCAGCCCTGCTTCAAGCAAATCTATTGGTCCCATTTCTCCAAGAGCATGTGCTCACTTACAGCTGTGTCATATTTGGCAATTCTCACAATATTTCAAACTTTTTCATTATTATTATATTTGGTATGGTGACCTGTGATCAGTAATCTTTAGTATTACTGTAACTGCTTTGGAGTACCACAAACCATGTCCATATAAGACTTAATAAATGTTGTATGTGTTGACTGCTCCACTGAGCAGCCATTCCCCCGCCTGTCTCCCTCTCCGTGGGCCTCCCTGTTCCCTGAGACACAATATTACAATTAGGCCAATGAATAACCCAATAATGACCTCCAAGCGTTCAGATGGAAGAATTACACATCTCTCACTTTAAATCAAAAGCTAGAAATGATTAAGCTTAGTGAGAAAGCTCTGTCTAGAGTGAAGATAGGCCAAAAGGTAGGCCTCTTATGTCAAACAGCTAGCCAAGTTGTAAATGCAAAGAAAAAGTTCTTGAAGGAAATTACAAGTGCCACTCTAGTGAACACATGAATGATAAGGAAGTGAAACAGCCTTGCTGCTGATATGGAGAAAGTTTTAGTGGTCTGAATAGAAGATCAAAGAAGCCAAAACATTCCCTTGAGCCAAAGCCTAATCCAGGGCACAATCCTGACTATCTTTAATTCTATGAAGGTTGAGAGAGGTGAGGAAGCTGCAGAAATAAGTGTGGAATGCACAGAGGCTGAGTCATGAAATTTAAGGAAAGAAGCCATCTCTACGACATAAGAGTATAAGGTAAAGCAGCAAGTGCTGATGTGGAAGCAGCAGCAAGTCATCCAGAAGATCAACCTATGATCATTAGTGAAGATGGCTACATTAAACAACAGATTTTCAAAGCAGAAGAGCCTTATGTTGGGAGATGCCATTTAGAACTTTCAAAGGTAGAGAGAAGTCAATGTCTGGCTTCAAGGCTTCAAAGGAAAGGCTGACTCTCTTGTTAGGGGTTAATGCAGCTGGTGACTTGCAGTTGAAGCCAATGCTCATTGACCATTATGAAAATCACAAGGTCCTCAAAAATTGGTGCTCAAGGGGTGCCTGGGTGGCTCAGTGGGTTAAAACCTCTGCCTTCAGCTCGGGTCATAATCTCAGGGTCCTGGGATCGAGCCCCACATCAGGCTCTCTGCTGAGCGGGAAGCCCGCTTCCCCCTCTCTCTGCCTGCCTCTCTGCCTACTTGTGATCTGTCAAAATAAATAAATAAAATCTTT
>CM053609.1:41728811-41756134 GCA_028646535.1 Procyon lotor | reverse complement strand
GCGCCTGGGTGGCTCAGTCGTTAAGCGGCTGCCTTCGGCCCGGGTCAGATCCCAGGGGTCTGGGATCGAGCCCCGCATCGGGCTCTCTGCTCTGCAGGAAGCCTGCTTCTCCCGCTACCATTCCCTCTGCCTGTGTCTCCTCTCTCGCTGTGTTTCTCGCTGTCAAATAAATAAAATCTTTAAAAAAAAAAAAAAAAAATCATCTCCTTAGACTATCTGGGTCCTGATTTAGTACAGGATAACAGTATTCCCATAACTTAGCTCCTACACTGAAAAGAACAGAATGATCAAAAAGTGATACATAGGGGCGCCTGGGTGGTTCAGTGGGTTAAGGCCTCTGCCTTCGGCTCAGGTCATGATCTCAGAGCACTGGGATCGAGTCCCTCATCGGGCTCTCTGCTCAGCAGGGAGCCTGCCTCCCCCTCTCTCTGTCTGCCTCTCTACCTACTTGGGATCTCTCTCTGTGTGTTAAATAAATAAATAAAATCTTTTTTTTTAAAAAGGTGATATATACAACCACATTTATAACATCACAATTGTTTTTAAAAACTACTATCTGCCCAAATGTAACTGAAAACCATCATAGCATGTGTTAGCACTACAGATACACACATCACTGGGACTGTCCACTATAAACTGCACCATCATGACAACATAGCACTGACTGGGACACGGTGACATAAGCAGTCATTCACAAGCCAGATGATCACACCACCCACTACCCACCACGCACAGTGGAATATATATAACACTCTGTTTTTCAATTACAATGTCACGAACACTTCAAATTTAAGAATAATTTCTTTAAAAAAAAAAAACTTAACAATTTATAGACTCTGAAATAAATGATCTACCCTATTTTGAAAAGATCCTCAGGTTATCATGAAAGATAGCATTAGCTAAAAATCACTGTCTGACTGCAAGACAGTCAGTCTTTCTTTCTACACTGGCCACATCTATGCCTTCAAAACATACACACACACCCTCCAAAGCAAGCGCACTCTGATAGGCAAGAAACATACTACAGAGAAAGGCCTACCAGATGAAAAGTCATAGGACCTCCATTCCAGTCCTGGCTGGTCCCTTTTTTAGTCATCTGACTCACAACTAAAGTTTTTTATCTGACTGCTATACAAATCAAATGGCACACTCTCTGTAAAAGAGCCCTACTTTTGTGGGAGTTTTTATTTTTTCTATATTACTGTAGGCATTCAAATAATTGTTACCTGATTCTAGAATACTTGAATACAGCTTCTTCTTTTACTTTTTTTTAAGCGAATCTATTCTTCTTAGAGTCCAAAAGGTCATTTCTAGTTCATGGCAAAATTATAACTGCATCAGTGCCCTCAAAACTAAAATATTAAAAGGAGACGGTGTGCAACATGGGTCTGTAAATGCCAAAGGGCCAAAACAATCAGAATCATAGGGAGGCATCCTAAACCAAGTAAATTTTGAGTCATATTTGGGAAAATAAAAAGCAAGGATTTTCGGGTTGCAACATAAACATGTAGGATATGGGGCACCTGGATGGTTCAGTCGGTTAAACATCTGACTCTTGATTTTGGCTCATGTCATGATCTCAGTGTTGTGAGATGGAGCCCAAATACATCTGACTCCACACTCAGTGGGCAGTTTGCTTCTCTTCCTCTCTTTGCCCCCCCCCCACATGTTCTCTCTCTCTTTTAAATAAATTTTTTTTTTTAAATGTAGGATAGAGTAAGATGATTAGTAGGACTATAGCAGAGGAGCCAAGATGAGGAGAAAATATCAAATATAAAGTCAAAGATGGCAGAACATCTGACAAGTTTAAATTTCGTAACACATCTATTAGGAACAACTTAATATTCCTGAGCCAGGAATGATATGGTGAAATGGTATTTGAGAAAAATTATCCCAGCAGCTGTGTGGAGAATAAAATGATCAGAGAGGAGTATAAGGAAAACGAGTTGAGAAGTGTTTATGTTAATAAAATTTAGGTTCTACAATAAGATGGTAACTAAGATGAAAAGGGACAAATCTGGGACACTTGTGTGGCTCAGTAGGCTGTGTCCACCTTTCACTCAGGTCATGATTCCAGGGTCCCGGGTTGGAGTCCTGCATCAGGGCTCCCTGCTCAGGTAGGAACCTGCTCCTCCCTCTGCCTCCCACTCCCCCAGATCGTGTGTGCGCCCGCGCTCTTTCTCTTTCTTTCTCTCTCTCTCTCTCGATCTCTCTCTCTTTCTCTCTCTCTCTCTCTCTCTCTCTCTCTCACACACACACACACACACACAAATAAATAAAACCAAGAAAGGAAGAAAGAAAGGGAGGGAGGGAGGAAGATAAGGGATAAATCTGATAGATACTGCAGAGAGTCAGTCACCCTTAGTGATAAGTTGAATTAGGAAGGTGGTAAAAGCTTTGAAAACGATTTCAAGCACCTGGTCATGAGTGGCCTACAGCATAATCACACCTGCGCACCGCTAACAGTTCTTCACTAGCTTTTCCAGACTGCATCTGACCCTGTTTAGCTCCATTCAACATTCCCACAATGAGACACTGCTCCACTTTAGATGGAAACAAAAAACTATCACCAGTATGATAGTGTGGAAATACCCCATAACCTAAGGTTCCAGACTTCTTGATGGAGGAAGCCTACTCTTCTAAGCTAGGAAACTTCCTCCCCACCTATACAACTGGGGAAAGGGGAATTTCTTCTATGTCCCAAATTGTCTCTGTACACTTGAAGTTCAAGCTCAACTCTATATGGATTTTTAGGTCACATGGACGCAAAACACAGATGACACCATTGATACGGTCATGTGTAACAATATAAGTCAGGCAAATTATATCTTTAAAGGTTCATTCTAAACTGAAACAAAGCCAGTTGATTACATTCAAAAATTAAAATCGCCAAAAGGCAACCTTACAGGGTTATTTTTAATGAATCATAATGATAAATTTTGTTCCAGAATGCACTGTGCTACATAATGATTCTGCAGTTTTGCTGTATCTTTTCTTATTTCTGCAGCTTTAAAAACATGCTGTTGGAAAGCAGAGATCAAAGTGTTTTCCTTGTCTAAAAAGCATACCATTATGCTTTTTCCAGTTTTATCAAATATAAGTTATCAATAACATGGTGTATTTAATCAAGATCCTATTGCCTACAGTGCCTTCGAAGGAGGACCCAGTATAAATTTAATGCTGAAAGGGAACTCATGTTGATCCACGGAAGTCTATCTATGGGTAGAAAGAAGCTCTAGGGCTTAGTTTGAATTAGCTATACTAACAACATCCATTCTCCAAAAGGGCTGATCCGGCCAAGCTCATTCAGAAAACATGTCTTTTTCATCGAGATTTGAAAGGTTCTAACACGTTATCGTTTACACACACTTTACTCGCACAAACAACAACAACAAAAAAAAAACACATAAAATTTTCGCATTGCCTTAGTTTAAAAACGAATAAACCAGTCTACCTTGCAAACGGATTAAATATTACCTAGGAAGGTTACCAAAGTGATCTCGTGATAAACAGCTTTCCAGGCCACTGTCACTCTAACCCTTCCGTTTAGATTTTTCGGGGGCAAAGAATGAAATTTTTTATTTCCTTCTTGGAATTAAGATTCTGCATCAGGAGATAAAGAAGGTCGGGTCGTATTGGGTTTAAAGCCACAGGCTCCAGAGCTCCTCGCTGCCCTAACCCGGCGGGCAGGGGAAGCCAGGTGCAGCATCGCCTCCATGCTCTGAGACAAGACCAAATCTTCGTCTCCACGCCAAGAGCAGGTGCGAAACGGACTCTCAGGGTTTAGGCGATTGCAACCATCTTCTTCCACCGCAGACCTGAGGCCGCCCTAGGAGAGGAACCTTCCAGTCCAGTCACCCCCGGGGGCCCGTGTGCCGAGGGCGGACAGTGCGGTGAATTCCTAATCTTTTTCCCTGAAGGGTAATTTCCTACACCAGCCGCAAGACTCAGAGTCCCACGCCCGCCCACGAAATTGAGCTGCAAAGGGGGCGCGGGTGGGGCCCACCAGCACCTCACAGCCTCCCGGGAGAGGCGTGGGCCGGGACGGGAATCTCGGCCCCGGGTCTCTCCCCCTCAAGCTCTCGGACGCCGCTCACCGTGAAGGGGACATCCCCGACGCTGCCCACGGAGTAGCAGTTGTCTCCAGGGTTGACAGCCCCGGTGAGGACCTGATGCAGATGCATCTCCGGAGCCCGGGCTGGCAAGAGACTGCGCGAGAGGGGCGACGAGCCCCGCACCCGACCGCGAGAGCGCTTCCCCCTTCGCCTCCCTGGGGACCCACCCCGCGGCGGCTCCGGCTTAACGCCTCGCCCCGCTCTTGCCTTCCCCCTTCCTCGTCCCTGCCATGGGAGCTCCTTCGACCGCTGCCGCCGCCCGGATCGCCGCTCGGCTGCGGAAATGCCCGGATGCTCCCACTGCCTGCTGCACCGGCGCACAAATGCGGGAGGAGCGCAAGGGTGCGTGTGAGGCGGGGGGAAGGGGGAGCGCCGGGGGAGCGCGTGAGCCGGGAGCGTGCCGAAAGGGACGCTCCGCCCGAGGGAGAAGGGCGGTGCGCGCGCCCACCCTCGAGGGAGCTACAGTAGAGTGGGAGGGTAAACCCCTCCTCCAGCTGCTAGGCTCTAAGCTCAGTCCCGCTCCCCGCCCCGCGTTTGCGCGTGCGCGCGCAGTGGTTTCCAGGGCAATTGCGCGCGCCGCGTGGCCCCTGGTCCCGGGATTGCGCGCGCAGTCGTGCGGGAGTTCCCTCGGAGCCTCCCGGCTGCGGCCAGTGGGGGCGGGGTGCAGCCGAGGCTCCTCCGAGGCACGCAGCAGTCCTTCTCTGGGGACACGCCTCGGTTCTGTCGTAATGAGCGTGTAATCCACTCCCAAGTACACTGTGTGATGGTCAGAGCAGTTGACCTCAGGAGGACGCCAGTCACCGGGAAATTCCACCTCGGAAAATCGTAGATCCCGTAGGGCTTTTTTTACAGTACAGAACGTAAGGTATTTAATTTTACATAAACAATAAAGGCATCTTGCAACTATTTGGAGAAGCCATACTCCCCTGACAGCAAATTATTTTGCTCCCACCTTTTGTTTCGGGTGTGCTAGATAGCGAAAGGGCCCTCTAGAGATAGGTGACTCCTTCAGTCTTTTCCATGCATGATGTCAGGGATTCGCAGAAACGTCTGATTTTTCCAGACTACACGCTAAACTTTCGGTGAGGATACAGGACTCAGATCCCTACTCCAGGTAAATCCATCACCAATTTTTTAGTCTATACTGCATATAAGTCACCACTTAAACGGCCAAGGGAGTAGAAGGGGTTCCAAAACATATCTAAAAAAAAAAAAAAAAACTAGGCAGAACACCAAGTGTTGTGATTGAGACACAAAAGTCTATGCGCCACTGAAAAGTAAGAATACTTTTGACTAAGAAGATGGATGGTGAAGTGTAATGGAGACGATGACGTAAATTCAGGGTAAAATTTTGGCAGTTTGAAACGGACAAGAAACTCTGCGTTCAAATAGAGAAAACAGCATGAGCTGAGGCTTAGAGGTATAAAATGACAAGATGTGTTGGGGAACAAAGATTAGATTAATGTTTTGAGCGGATGATATATAGGGTGGGGAAGGAGAAGATACCTAGCAAGGTGAAGGTATCCCAGGGGTAGCTTGTGGCCTGCCTGAACAAGGAGAGTCTTGAATCCTCCCTTAAGAAGCTTAGATTTCATTCTCATGCAGTGGGGACTCCCATCAAATGTTTCTGAACAGAAATTTCTACAGAGCTCCTTCAGGAAGATGACTTTGTAGCCCTGTGAAGGATAATTAGAAACTTGGAGAGATAGGAGGCAAAGGCCTGGCAGAGTTTGGTAGTATGTTTGGTGGAAAAAAAGAAGGAGTCAAAGATAATTCCCAACAACCGAGGACATTTTCCTTTTCCTTTCTGCTTAGTGCCGTAACTTACCCCCAGTCACCCAGACTAGAACCGCAGAGCCACTTTTGGCTCCTTCCTCTCCTGCCCAAATCTAAGGATCCCTTATCAAGGTCCCTAATTTATGACGCTGAGCATCCCCACACTCCCCCATTTACTTTCATTTCAGCCCTCAGTATTTCTCATTTAATTACCATAACGGCTTCCTAACTAGTTTGACTGCCTTCCATCTCTGCTCTCCAACACACTGCAGCCAGAGAAATCTTTTTGAAGGAAAAAAATACCTCCACTTAAAATCTCTACTCCTTACAGGTTGAAGTCTAAACTGCTTAGTTTGGCTGACAGACTCATTCATTCTGGCTTTTGTGGAATCTTCCTGTTTTTTTTTTTTTGTTTTGTTTTGTTTTTTTAAAGATTTTTTTTATTTATTTATTTGACAGAGAGAGAGAGAGATCACAAATAGGCAGAGAGGCAGGCAGAGAGAGAGGGAGGCAGGCTCCCTGCTGAGTAGAGAGCCCGATGTGGGGCTCGATCCCAGGACCCTGAGATCATGACCTGAGCTGAAGACAGAGGCTTTAACCCCCTGAGCCACCCAGGCGCCCCGAATCTTCCTGTTTTATCTCGGGATGTTCCCTCATACCCACCATTCTCCAGCCTCACTGAGCTACTGGCCGTTTCCAGAGAATACTATGTTGTTTTATGCTTCCTTGTCTTGGTTCATGCTTTCTGCTCTGTCTAGAATGCCCTTCCTCCCCTTATTGACCTGATAAACCACAGTTTAGTTTAAAAGTCACCTATTCAATAAAGCCTTCCCTGTCTACCCCCAAATACCTTCAGGCTTCCTCCTCTTGAAACACACATATCACTTACCGTTTTGTGTACGTTTCTTCCACTAGAGTCTTAGATATTTTATGTCAGGATCAGTAGCTTATTTTCTCTGTTTCCCACCACCTGAATCATAGCACAGTTGGCCCTTGAACAATGCAGGGTTTAGGTAAATGAAGCCCCATGTTGTGCATGGAGTATCATGAAGGCAAATACTGGTGCTATGTCTTGGTACTAGCAACTGAAAAGCATGCCACAGTATCAAATAAATTTGCGAGAACTCATATATATAAGCACATATCAGTAAAAATTGATGTAAAGCAAGCGGGATTAAATACAACAAATTTAAATAAACTTATAAGAAGGTTTAGGGGCACCTAGATGGCTCAGTCAGTTAGGTGTCTGCCTTGGGCTCAGGTCATGATCCCTGGGTCCTGGGATGGAACCCCACATCAGGCTCTCTGCTCAGCGGGGAGTCTGCTTCTCCCTCTGCAGCTTCCCAGCTCATGCTCTCTCTTGCTTGCTCGCTCTCTCAAATAAATAACATCTTTAAAAAAAAAAAAGAAGAAGAAGGTTTAATACATGTAGACAAACATTTCGATAAGAACTGGAACAAAATATACAGCAAAATAATACCATCAGTAGTAGTATTAACTCGCCATTATTTAAAACATTTCACAATTGCCTCTAGTTTTACAGCATTCCATGAAGTTTTGAGCCATTGCACAGTTGTAAAATTGTAAACCTCTTCCTTCTTCCTTTTGGTATCAGCTCAAAATCTGGAGCCTGCATCTACTTGTTCCTCTCTTCCCTCCTGAATCCTTTACATGACTTGTTTTTTTTTTTTAAGATTTTGTTCATCTATTTGAGAGAGGAAGACAGACCATGAGTGAGTGGAGGGGCAGAGGGAGAGGGAGAAGCAGACTCTCCCTCTGAGCAGGGAACCCGACACGAGCTCAGGACCCGAAGATCATGCCCTGAGCCAAAGGCTTAACTGAGTCACTGAGGTGCCTCCGTTTTTGTTTTTGTTTTTTAAGATTTATTTATTTAGGGTGCCCAGATGGCTCAGTTGGTTAAACTGCTCAGGTCTTGATTCCAGGAGGCCTGGGATTGAGCCCCACACTGGGCTCCCTGCTTGGCAGGGAGTCTGTTTCTCTCCTTTCACCCCTCCCCATGTTCGTGCTCTTGCACGTGTGTGCTCTCGCGCTCTCTCTCTCAAATAAATAAAATCTCTTATTTGAGAGAGAGAGAGAGAGAGTGTGTGTGTGCACAAGCAGAGAAGAGGGGAAGGGAGAGAGAGAAGCTCAAGCAGACTCTGCACTGACCATGGAACCGGATGCGGGGATCAATCCCAGGACCTGAGATCATGCCCTGAGCCAAAATCAAGAGCCTGTCGCTTAACTGATTGAGCCACCCAGGTGCCCCTAAATAGCTTCCTGATAGCAACATCTTAGGTGAGCAACTGGCTAGTTAAGTCTCCTAGAATTACAGCTGAGCCTTTTCTTGTCTGTCTGACCAACCAAAACTCCTTCCAGACTGACATGGCAAGTTTCCTTACCCACCCAACCACATTTTAACTGTCCAAAATTCATTGCTTCCTCATTCATCCAACCTTCTGTGTAGACCTAAAAATAAAGTAGGGATTTTTTTTTCTTCTGATCTAGAAGTGATTTTCTTTTAAAAATTAGAAAAGTATCAGTTTTGTGTCAGTAACAGAACATGCCAATATAACTGTAAAGTATAATTTCTCATGTCCACAAGTTTTAATTGTAACAAATGTACCTTTGGAGTTGGGCTTAATGGAACACTGGATGTCAGAGGGACTTAGTTTCCCAGCAGTAATCACATACTTCTGTGTATTATCTATTACTATGTAACAAATTACCCCCAGAAGTAGTAGCTAACTTCAACAAAAAACACACAGTTTCTGTGCATCAAGAATTCAGTAGTGGCTTAGTTGGGAGATTCTAGCTCAGAGTTTCTCAAAATGTCAGCTAGGCACTAAAAAGAAGCTAGACACAAAAGACCACATATTGTATGATTCCATTTAGATTAAGTTTTCTGAAAAAGGAAATACATAGACACAAAATACATTAGTTGATGCCTGGAGCTGGTAGTCGAAAGGGAAGTAACTGCTAATGGGCATGACATTTATTTTGGCATGATGGAAATCTTCTAAATTTAGATTGTGGTCATAATTGCACAAGTCTGTAAATTTACTAGAAATCATTGAATTGTACTCTTAAAATTACTGAACTTTGTGGTAAATAAACTGTAACCTCAAAACAAAAAAAATCTGTCTTAAAAAGGAGTGTCAGCCAGAGCTACAGTCACCTGGAGGCTTGACTGAGATGAAAAGACCTTTTTCCAAGATAGCATACGGTCGTGGCTGGCAAGTTGATCCTCGTGGCTGGTTGGAGGCATCAGTTTCCCACCATGTGGTCCTCTCCATAGGGCTGCATGAGCGTACTCAAGACATAGCCACTGGTTCCCCCAAGAATAAGTAATCCAAGGGAGAGATCAAGGTGGAAACTGCAATATCTTTTATAACCTAGCCTTAGAAGTCTCACATCACTACTTCCACCACATTTTGCTGGATACACAAGCTAGCCATGATTTAGGGAGAATATTTCCCAAGAGAGTGAGTCCCAGGGAATGAGAATCACTGGGGGCCTTCTTGGAGGGTAACTGCCACACCATAGAACTCAAGGATTTTATCTACAAGTGTCAAGGGGCATCATTTGTATCATTCTTATTCCTACCTACAAAGGTCACTGGAATTTCTACTCATATATCTAGAGTGCCATAATGCTAATCTTTGCTATGTCTGTTGTTATCAGCTCTTTAATGGTGAACTAGCTACATGTTTTAAATACTGAATTTCCCAAGTGAGTACATTTATTTGTTTTAGGGATCTAATACCCATGTTTTTGTTTATTCATTTGTTTTATTTCTTAGGTTCCACATATGAGTGAGATTGAATCGTATGGTATAAATCTGATGCTTTCTATTTCTAATACCCATGTTTCTGATTGTTTCCTCTAGTTGTGGAAACCTTATAATTGTCTTACAGATGTCTAACACTTTAAGCTGCTGTTTTCTTTGGTTGTTAGTGGTGAACACCCTCACTCCCTATTACCAGTTCATTTTGCAAAGTCTATTACACTAAACCCGAAATGGATGTAATAGCAATGCCTTCATTGCTTTTAAAAAAAAAAAATTTTTTTTGTAAGATTTATTCATTTACTTTAGAGAAAGAGAATATGGAGGGGAGGGACAGAGGAGAGGGAGAGAGAGAAAGAGAGAGAATCTCAAGCAGAATGCTCACTGAGCACAGAGCCTGACATGGGACTCTATCTCACAACTCAAGAGGCCATGACCTGAGCTGAAACCAAGAGTCAGATCCTCAACCAACTGAGCCACCCAGGCACCCCTGCCTTCAATTGCTTTTGAGTCATAAGCTATAGTAGTAATGTATTTTAATCTAAACTATCAAGGGAATGATGCTATTTCAGTCACCTATTGCCATGTAACAAACTACTCTGAGATTTAGTGGCTTAAAACAACAATGATTTATCATTTCTTATGCTCTCTGCATTGGATTGAGAGTTCTGCTGGCTTCACTTGGGCTCACTCCTGAGGTTACATTCAGCTGAAGGGGTCACCTGGGATAGAAGGTACAAAATGGCATAATGGTGGCAGTTGATGCTAGTTGTTAACTGCGGTGCCTTGGTTTCCCTCCACCTGTCCTCTCATCCTCCCTAGGCTGGACAGACTTCCATACCAGTCTCAGGCCCAGGCTTGAAGATTACACACAGAGCTACTTCCACCATGTTCCTTGGTCAAAACAAGTCATGGGGGCATCACGATTCAAGAGACAGGGAAATAAATTCTGTCTTTCAATGGGAGGAACAAAAAAGTCATAATGCCAAAGGATATAGAAGGAATTATCATAGCCATCTTTGCAAACAGTCTTTATCACAGACCCAAACTCTACCTCTGATCATCTCCATGGCCACCGATTTATTATTTTTGCTTTGTTTGAATTAGGGCTGCACTTATGGGATGAAAATTTTTATATATTTTCTATGATGCTTGCAATGTTTTGATTTATAAGAAATATATATTTGGTCTTCATCTGCAGTTCTTGGCTCACAGCCCTCTAAATCCTTGGAATTTCCTAAGTATTGAAAGGGATAAAAGTGTCTTTTGTTTTTTTAAGGAGGTGACTTTTGGACCCCACCTAACGATGTGGGCTGATTGCCAGGGAAACCAAGCCTGTGATTAGAGGATTGGAAAGTTCAGTCCCACCCACTTATCTACCCTACCCCTAGGGACAGGGATGGGGCTTCAGATTGAATCAGCCTATGGCCAAAGACTTAGTCAATCACGACTATTCAAGAAGCTTCCATAAAAAACTCAAGAAGGCAGCTTACTGGTCCTTTTCAGGAGAGCTACCATGCTTGGGGAACCAGAACACTTCCACCTACCATCAGTCTGGGCCCTGGGATCCACGAAGACAGGCGCACTCTTGTTTTGACCTTGCCCTATGTATCTCTTCATCTAATGGTTGATTTGTATCTTTTGTCATATCCTTTAATAAACTGGAAAATGTAAATGTCTGCCTGAATTCTGTGAGTCCCTCTATCAAATTAATCTGACCTAAGGAGGAAGTCACTGTTTAATCAGTAGCCGGTTGGTTGAGAAGCACAGGTAACAGCCTGGGGCTTGCAACTGGCATCTGAAGTGGGGAGTGAAGGGCAGTTTTTGAGGACAACCCTTAACCCGTAGACTCTGATACTATCTCTGGGTGGATAGTGTCAGAATGGAGCTGAATTCTTAGATGCCCCACTGGTGTCTGAGAATTGCTTGATGTTGGCAGGGTAGGCCATTGGAATTGAATCCAGGAACCCTAAAAGAATGTCCTTCTCTGCCAGAGGCAGCACCAAATTACTGTCTTCTTGGTGAATACAGCTCCGAATCTTAGCTATTTAACGCAAACCTTAAGCTTTTTAGCTTTTTGTCTCTAATATGGATACACTGAACAGAGGGCAATTTTTAAACACTTTTTGGAGGAGGAAGAAATGAGTCTTATAAGCAGGTGAATAAGGTAAGTTTTGATCTAGTTGGATTCTTTTGTTGCTAGGTTCTGAGAAGATTGGTCACCTTAGAGGAATTGTAGCAAATGGCATCTTATCTTTGCAGGCCCTATTTATGATTGTACTGTGAAAAGTAAGCTGCTCTACAAATATAACTGATTTTCTTAAATATCAATGTTTAGAGGTTTCATAAATGTTGAAGTGAGAGCCTAAAGGGGAACTAATTTTTAAAAAAAAAATATTTTATCACTCTAATAATGATTAGGCAGAGTAGATTAGATATGGCATGAACCGACCCCTGCTTACCTTTCCAACTTCATCTTTCAGTATTCCTGACCTTTAAATATATGTTGTAATCACACTGGAGTGCTAGTAATTCCTCTGATCGTTCAGTTTCTGGAAAATCGCTACTTCCCCTCCGTAGGATTTCTCTTACCACCATCACTACCACTGCCACCATCGCCTCTACCTGACTAATTTCTACTCTTTCTTAAAAGTTCAGTTCAGAAGCCCCCATTTCTGGAAAGGTTTGCTCACTGCGAATTAGATCCCCTGTTAGAAATTCTTATAGGTATTTCCTTCCCTCATCTGTCTGGAATGCAAGGACTGTGTCTTGATGACAGTTGTTGATTGCCTTCCTCCTTATCTACTCTCTCCTTATTAGAATCTCTAGCTTTTAGCTAGGATTCAGATGCCTAGAAAGACATTTCCCAGCCTATGTGTTGCTATTTGTTCATGTTGCTAAGTTCCGACAAATGAGATATTAGCTGAAGATGGAATGTATTGCAGTTTCTGGAAATTTTTTTAAAAAGTAGCTATCATACTCTTTATGTCTCATCCTTCCTTGACCCTATTTCTCTAAAACATAGATATGATTGCTGGAGCAACATCTTAGAAACAAGGATGAGGCTCATTCTTAGGGATGCCATAGTAGAAAGTTGGAAGCTTTCCACTAAATTCCAGAATCATGGAGTGCCCTTACTGACCTCTACATCTAGATTTTTACATGAAGGTGAAATAAATTTCTGTCTCGCTTAAGCCACTATTTTTTGTGTCTTTGTTAGAATTGTTCCTAAGCCTAATTCATTTTTAGCTTTCTTTCTTTCTTTTTTTTTTTTTTAATTTCTAAAGCCTGGCAAAGTGCCTGGAACATGGTAGGAACTCAAGTAATGTTTATTAAGCCAAGGAGTTATTAACTGTATTGGGGTACATTTTGTAAATTGAGTTAGTAAAAAATCACAAATATTTTAGAACTCACATATATTCCTAAGGCCTCAGAAAACAAAACACTGCATCCTCTGGGAAGTGGCAGATGGCAGTTATGGGGATAGAAGGCTAGTGGCATTAAGACAAGGGACAAGAACTAAACAAGAGTTGGAATTAGTTATCAAAGCTAGGTATGGCCTACATAGTAGTAAACAGACCATTCTATGCCTCTGGAGAAATGAATTAGTTTTGCTGGCATGGTGCTTGAGAAAAATAAAATTTTAAATAAGTAGTAATAAATTAATCTTGTCCTAGACTTACAGAATAAAATGAACTTTGTGTTCTTACTGCTGAGAGACCAGGCACTATGGTATTGAGATCATCAAATACAGTATAGTACCCTTAGGCATGGCTAAGATGGTCACAGGACTGGACCTCCTAACACCATACCCGTAAAGAGAGATGACAGGGGACGGGAATGAACACTTTCCCATGGTGTTCCCTCCTATAAGAAAAACTTCATATCTGGAGGCAGAAACAAGAAAGCTCAGGAGGGTCTGACTCCAAAGGTGATGGTAGTGATGGCACGTAGGCACTCGTGTGGGGGTGTGCTGACATCCGTTAGGGTGTTAACAAAAAATCCTGAAGTTAACTTGACTCTCCTTTTAATCTAGTTCTAGATGTTGCAAGCACATTTGTACAGGCATATTCCTGTGACCACATATGAAGCAAGATTATAAAAAATGTTCGGGATTTATTAAGATTTTATTGTATTTTAAAAAAAAAATAGGTTGTCAAAAAGAATCACTGTATCAATGGATGAATGGATAAATTATGGTGTGTGTGTGTGTCTGTGTGTGTGTGTGTGTATTTGTATTAATCAGCCATAATGAGGAATGAAATACTGATACATGCTGTAACATGAGTTATATGCCAGACACGAAGGTCGCATATTGTATGATTCCATTTATATAAAATATCCAGAAAACAGATTAGTGGTTGCCAGGAGCTGGGAATGGAAGAAATAGGTAATGAGTATTTAATAGGTACTAGGTCTCCTTATGTGGTGATTAAAATGATTTTTGAAATATATGCCCTTGACTTAATCACTTTTCATTGTTCACATGTTATATGAATTTCACTTCAATGAAAAAAAAAGAAACAGCCATATTTTGTGAATTAAAAACAAACTAGTACAAAGAAAAATATCTGGAAAGCATTTTAACAGGTCCTGTGTCTAGTTGGTGGAATTATGAATGAGGTTAGTTTTAATCTTCTTGGGACATTTGTTTCCAATTTTTTCCCAATGAACATAAATACATTGCTTTTATATTGAGAAAACATATATGTAATGATTTTAAATTTTTTTTTTTTTTTAAGATTTTATTTATTTGACAGAGAGAAACACAGCGAGAGAGGGAACACAAGCAGAGGGAATGGTAGCGGGAGAAGCAGGCTCCCCGCCGAGCAGAGAGCCCGATGCGGGGCCCGATCCCAGGACTCTGGGATCACGACCTGAGCTGAAGGCAGACGCTTAACGACTGAGCCACCCAGGCGCCCCGTAATGATTTTAAATTTTTAAACAAAAGGTGGCCTTTCAAATCTACAAGGAGGTTAAATTAAGAAACTAGAAAACCATGCTCATGATTAATATGTAATCCATGTCAGTTTTCCTATTGCAGAATTAGATTTTATATGAGAATATAAGAGATTGGTGGAATATATTTTACTATATTTATAATCCAATCATTTGCACACACTTATATACAAAATTTCAAATATGAATGCAAATGCCATGTCTAAATTTGTTTTAAAATTTCATTGGGTTCTATACGCTGAATAAGTCTACACAGAGTATGTGGTGGGATACATAGAGGGGTCAGACACCTACCGGACCTTTGACCTTTGACCTTGCAGCTGATGATTTTGATAGCCCTACAAGAGCATCAGGAGGCTTAACCCCAAAATCTCACCATCTTTGAAAAGTGGTTGAGGAGCCAGTGGTAGGTCTAAGGCTCATACCTCTCAAACAGTGGGGCCAGAGACAGATTCACTATATCTATAGTTGCTTTTGACTGTTGATTTTTCTTAGCTCACTCCTCTCTCCCAAACACAACTATACATCAATCAACTTTTTCTTCAAACCCAGCTTAAAAATGATCTGGGTAAAAATCTTCCCTCCCCAGTGATATCAAATAAATTGATCCCACCTTATGATCCCACAAATCTTTGTGCCTCCATGATAGGATTTATCACATTATTTCTATTAAACTCTACTTTTTGAAAAGTCGAAAAGCACTACTTCTATGCAAATATAAAATTAAATTGTGCCAAAGATTTTATTCAACAAATTAATGAGGAAACCGGTAAGATGTTAAAACTAGTTCAAATGAGAATTTGCCTTACGTGTTGAGTGTAGAGAGTATATAAAAATAAAATCTTAAAAAAACACACACAAACCTCCCCCCCAAAAAAACTGAGCTCCTTCATGCCAGGCTACAAGGCAAGACTCTAGAGGCTACAAACATACAAATGTATAAAAATAGCTATTCTGATGACAGAGATATACTTAGTACATATTAAAGGTATATAAACAAATCATTTATATACAATATATAAGAGCTGTGACTTGGGGAAATTAACCTGTGACACTCCCATAATGGAATAGTGAGAGAACTGGGGGGTGGGGGGAACAATTAGGATTATTCTTAAGGAAAAAAGTGATCCCACACATACCCTAATGGCCAAACCCACTCACAACTTACTGAAAATGCAGTTTGACCACACACACACACACACGCACACACACAGAGTTTTGAATGCCACTCATTATTGATATGTCAGAAACAGGAAGACTAAATGGTGCCACAAAGAAGGAGAGAAAATATCAATGACAGCTAATATTTCCTGAGCACATTACCTTTCATGCTTGCAAGCACCTAATTACCTGCATACTTTTATAGATCCCTTTATATAAATGAGGTTATATTGTTATGTTTTTCCACTTCCAGACTGATATTCTGCATAGTTAGCATTTGTCCACTCGAATTGACTCTTTCCCAAGCCTGCTTCCTGTCTGCCTCTCACCTAAAGGATTCTTCACCTGCTGCAGTATGATTGTGCTTCTGCACACCTGGACTCCTTGTTCCAAGCTGGCTGAGTGACTTCCACACTGATGTGAGTTGAGGACATGAGGAGTACCAGGTCCAAAACCAGGAGGCCACACACTTTTTGTTTAGACAGACATGTGAACTGTAACTTTACTAACCATGTTTTCTAACACACATTGGATGGTTTTAAATTTTAAATAACACTGGCTACCTGCAGAGAGAACTCTAAGTTAGGAAAGTCATAATATAATTCCCTAACGCTCTTTCAGTTAAAGAATAAAATCATATTACTTTTATGAAACCAAAATGTAATTATTAGAGCTTTGGCCATTGGCCTGTGGACAGTAATTTCTGTGGGATACTTACTACCCATCATCAGGTCACAAAATCAAACCTGGCTTCAGATTCTCCCCTCTTCACATTTCCAGTAAGGTGCTTTCTCTGCATTATCAGCCTCTCATGCCTTTGTACTTCTTGTTTGTTTTCATTTTTGAGTGAGTTTTTGTGGTAGTTGATCACTGGCTAGCTTTAGAACCCTTTCTTGCTCTTGTTTTTTAATAGTTTTCCCTTAGCGTTTAGCTAAAGCATTAGCAGGGGTTTATGAAATTAATTGTGCATGTAGGAGCAAAGTAATGTTATTTTGAGATTATCTCATATGGAACTTGATGCTATTAATGTGATGGGATCCTGTCTGAACCCTAAGAGGAACCAGTGTGGTGAGCACACCCCGGGATAATCACACCATTCTTGTAATAAACTATTATGTACTTCTGTACATAAATAAACTATTTACACTTCTGGTACAGAACCCTCCAGCTCAACCAGGGTTGTTTTTGCCACCCTACCCCCATCTCAAACATCTCATCCAAATTGGAATTATGTGAAAGAAGAGGTTCTAGGTAAGGGATTATTCTGGATTCTATCGTCAAGTTCACTGGGTTCACAACATTTCTTTTCACCTTGTAGTTCACTGCTCTGGTTTCTTCCCAAGTGAGAATCCAAGTCTGCTGAGAAGAAATTTACATACTTCATACATTTATCAGGAACCACAAGATAATTCTGAAAGATTAAAGAAGTATCTGTTTACTACTCTATTCTAAAATGCCACCTATTCTAAGACTACCATTATTTTATAGGCCAACAGAAAGAACAAAAACTGCCAATTAAACTTCTTAATACCAAGGATATTTATTTTAATATATATTTTATTATCTATTTTATATATAAAATATATATTATATTATATAAATATTATATATATGATATATCATATATTATATTTTATATATAAAATATATTTTATACATTATAAAACATATAAACATTATAAAACATATATGTTTTATATATAATATATTCTTAAATATTATAATATATTATAATATTTTATAATATATTTTAAAATATATTTTAATAATGAAAGTTCTCTTGATTTTTATAAAATTTAGCTCTCTTGGGCTATACACACAAAGAAAGAAAGAAAGAGAATGAGAGGAAGGAAGGAAGGAAGAAAGGAAGAAAAGAAGGGAGGGAGGGAGGATGGAATATAAACAAAGTAAATGGGTCAAAATTTCCTAAACTCAGACTTCAACTCTACTGAATCACTTTTCAACTCAGAACTGTCAGTGTTAGGTCTTTCCTCACCATATCATTCTCTGAACCATCAAAAGCATTAATGCCTCAGAATTCCTAAAGAATGTTTCATTATCACCTCTGGGATTTTCTCCAAGCTTCTGACACCCGTTCTAAAGAACTGACATACGTGTAGAGGCAATGACAACTCTGTCATGATGGTTGCCTGAGCAACAGTGGCAAGAGGAAGCAAGAGGAACCTAGGGCTCTAGTTCCTTAATGTCTGTCCATTGACTGATGCTGTCCTACTTGTAGAAGCAGCTGGAAAGCCTGTTAAAATCCAATGTGTGGGTCCTACTCCTAGAGATTCTGATTATTAAGCGAGCTGATGTGGGGTTCCCCTGAGGTTTCTAATGAACAAAATCTGAAGTGGGAAGCAATGTAGCACAAAGACTAGTGAAACATGCTAGGTTCAAATCCTAAACCTACCACACGCTAATTATACCATCTTCAGCACATCAACCCTGCCATCCCGTAGTGTTCTAATCTGTAAAATAGGGGTCATCATAGCACCTATCTCGTCTTGTTGTAGAATTAAATAAATTAACACATATAAAACACCTAGGACTCTGCAGAGCACAAAATAAGTCTATGTAAGTGTTTCAGGTCAAATTTAATGATAACAACAAAGATAGTAATTATTATTCAATTTCACCTAACAAATTCGTCTGTATCACGCAGGAGACACTATAAAGCCTAGTGAGAGTATGGTGAAAATTATCAAAAGACCACTTACTGAATATTTACTATGAACTAAGGGCTCAAAAAATGGCATCTCTTGTATTGCGTGTTTGGAAAATTCAACAGAAATTTATAATAAAACTCTAATCTGGTTCCTGCCTCAGCGGGATATCAGCAGAAAAGGTGTCCGTGTCACTGAGCCCTCCCAGGCAAACAAGTGATAAAACTTCACTTAATAAAGCATGTGATCAGAATGTCAATTGATAAAATGTCAATTCCCATTTCTGGATCCAGTGCTGCTCCAGGCAGGGACTTTGTTTTTCGCTTTGGGTTGGGGGTGTTTTGTTTTTGCTCACTTCTATGTTGTTTTATTTTCATCTGTTGTGTTTCCTTTATTTCTCTTCAATGTACCTCACAATCATCAAGGAATATCCCCTGATTCTAGTTTGCCATAGTTGGGTAAATAAGCCTCCATTCGTTCTGCTTTGTTGTAATTTTATATGTGTATTTTATTTATTCTCCCTTCATTCAACAAACTTTATTTGAGCTCCTCACTGAGACCTCAGTTAGCAGCTAAGGCTATACAAAGTCTCTGTACTTATGCAGTCTGGAGACTACAGGTACCATAAACTAGATTATTACTGTCTATGTCCAACACTAAAATAAACACTTAGTAATAATTTTTGGTTGGGACGCCTGGGTGGTCCAGTGGGTTAAGTGACAAACTCTTGATTTTGGCTCAGGTCATGATCTCATGGGTTGTGAAATCAAGTCCCACAACAGGCTCTGCCCTCGGCACAGGGTGTGCTTGTCCCTCTTCATCCCCCTCTGCTCCTCTGTTCACTTGTGCGCTCTCTCACTCGCTCTCTCAAGTGTGCTCTCTCTTTCTAATTAATTAATTAATTATTAATTAATTAATATCTAATTTTTGGCTGAAACAGTAAAACTCCTCTTTTTTTCTCTAAAGATGTATACATTGAGAAGTTCCTGCTAGTTCTTAAGTCACCCCTGGCTCAGGCTAACATCCAGATACTAATAAATGGGACTTAGACAACTCCAAGATCTGTTACCACCTTAAACAAATGACTAACAATATCTTTATGCTGCACACTACAAGTTTGTAGTAAATACCAGAAATGGAAATTTCCCCAACTCCACTTTTCTATGATTCAACATTTAGACATTAAAGAACCAATGGTCTTAAAAATAGGACTGGCCCTGTTTCATTGATACAATGTGGAAGTAAGAACCCAGGGTTTAAAATCAGGACTTAGGTTCAGAGAGTGCCTCTGCCAGTTACTCACTATGTAGCTTTAGGTGGGGTACTTCTCTGATCTTCATTGTTTTCATCTGAATAATGAGAATAAAGCTATACTTCTGCAAATGTGACTGTAAGGATGAAATAGAATAATACACGTCTGTGTTTAAGATCTAGCACACAATAGTTGCTCAATAAAAGTAACTATTTCTACCTATTTACTAGCACTACTGCTACAACAGAGTTGGAAAATTTTGAAGTCTTTTTTTCATAATATTAACACACAAAGACATTTTGAACAGAAAAATTGTATTTATATCTTTCTACCCCCACTCTCGCCCCTCGTCACCTTCTTATCCAGTACATTGCGTGGAATTTCAAAGCCAGTCTTTAGATAAGAAGTCATTGAAGTTAGTCAAAGATAAAGTATGAATTAAAAAAATAGGATGGCCATATAATCCAGCAATTCACTTCTGGGTATTTACCTGAAGAAAACGAAAACACTAACTTAAAAAGATTTATGCACCCCCATGTTAATTGCCACATTATTTACAATAGTCAAGATATGGAAACAACCTAAGTGTCCCTTGATGGATGAATAGATAAATTGTAACACACACACACACACAGAGAGAGAGAGAGAAATATTATTCATCTATAAAAAGAATGAAATCTTGCTATTTGCAACAATATGGAATGACCTCAAGGGCACTATGCTAAGGGAAATAAATTAGAGAAATACAAATACCGTGTGATCTTTCTTATATGTGAAATCTAAACACAAAACAAAAACCCCAAGGTCATAGATACAGAGAACAGATTAATGGTTGTTAGACTTGCAAATAACAGAAATCCAGAAGAGAGACCTTTTCCATCTGGATTCATTCAGAAAAGGATGTTGGAGAACTATAAAAATGAAAGCAAATAAATCACCACTGGTTATGTCAGATCAAAATTCAGGACAGATTCAAAATGAACTCTTCACCTATATATTCTATTTTAAGACACTCTATGCCTTATAAATTACACTGTAGATAAAGACCTATTTTAGCCTTACATAGTTACCTTAATTTTTTTAAAAAACCAAACTTTTCTTTCCACAGAAATCCTACCACTTTATTATTAAGCATAAAATCTCCTAGTTAATTTTTGGAATGAAATGTAGGTATTTTGTTTTTAGTACTGTTTTCCAAAGACTTCTGGAGAAGACCACAGAGTAGGATGGTCCTAAACTGACCTCAACTGACAGATACAACTAGATAACACCTACATCATTGTAAATAGCACAGAAAGTAACCCAAAGACTGGCAGAACAGACTTTCCACAATTAAACATAGAGAAAAGGCCACTTTGAAGACAGCAGGAAGGGCGGAGATACAGCTTGGAACCAAGCTGACCCATGAGACTATGGGCTGAAGGGAGAGCCACCACCAGGAGAAGGAAGATGAACAGACCCCACACTAGCTCCCCAGGCAAGGGGGACCCACACTGGGAAGATGAATCCTGGTAACATTTGGCTTTGAAAAACCAGAGGAGCTTCACTTTGCAAGTTCTTTTTTTTTTTTTTTCTTAAGATTTTATTTATTTATTTGACAGAAAGAGACCCATCAAGGGAGGGAACACAATCAGGGGGAGTGAGAGAGGGAGAAGCAGCAGGCTTCTCTCAGAGGAGGGAACCCGATGGGGGAGGACTCAATCCCAGAACCCTGGGATCATGACCTGAGCCAAAGGCAGATGCTTAACAACTGAGCCACCCAGACATCCCTTCACTTGGCAAGTTCTTAGGATCAGCGATCAGCTCAGCTTAACATTTGGAACTTTAAAAATCAGTGAGCTAGGCTCTGGAAGAGCCAGAGGGCAATAGGAAATTGAGTCCCTACCCTTACAGAGATGGCACAACAAACAGCCCCTCTGAGATACAGGATAGAAGGAGCAGTTTGAAAAACACAGCCTGAGTGGCTGGGTCGTTTGCTGGGCTTGGGCAGCTACCTCCAGCTCAGGTCGTGACCCCAGGGTCCTGGGATTGAGCCCAGTAGGAGGCTCCCGGCTCAGCTGGGAGTGTACTTCTCCCTCCTCCATCCCCCCTACTTGTGTTCCCTCTTTGGCTATGTCTTTCTCTGTCAAATAAATAAATAAAATCTGAAAAAAAGAAAGAAACAAAGAAAAGAAAGAAAGAAAAGGTAAGAAAAGAAAAGAAATAAAAGAAAAGAAAAAAGAAAAGAAAAGAAAAAACACCTGAGGTATACAGGAAGGAGATTGATGTACTAATCTCAGAGCATGTATTGGGGGAAAGGGACGTTTGGAGACTTCTATTTTTTATAAGTGTGATAAATTAAATTTTCTTAGGCTTAATAGTATTTTAACTTTCGGGACACCTGGGTAGTGCAGTCAGTTAAGCATCTGCCTTGGGCTTAGGTCATGATCCTAGGGTCCTGGGATCGAGTTCTGTGTTGGCCTCCTTGCTCAGTGAGGAGCCTGCTTCTCCCTCTGCCTGTTGCTCCCCCTGCTTGTGCTCTCTCTCTCTCTCCATGTCAAATAAATAAAATTAAAAACAAAACAAAACAAAACAAAAAACAGACCAATGAAACCAGGAGCTGGTTCTTTGAAAGGATCAGTAAAATTGATAAACATTTAGCCAGACTCATTTAAAAAAAAAAGAGGACTCAGATAAGCAAAATTAAAAATTAAACAATAGCAATAACAATGGACACCTCAAGGGGCGCCTGGGTGGCTCAGTGGGTTAAAGCCTCTGCCTTTGGCTCAGGTCATGATTTCAGGGTCCTGGGATCAAGCCCCGCATCGGGCTCTCTGCTCGGCAGGGAGCCTGCTTCCCTCTCTCTCTGTCTCTCTGCCTGCCTCTCTACCTACTTGTGGTCTCATTCTCTGTCAAATAAATAAAATCTTTAAAAAAAAAAAACAAAACAATGGACACCTCAAAAATACAAAGGATTACAAGAAAATGTGAAAAATTATATGTCAACAAATCCGAAAACCTAGGGAAAAAATGGATAAATTCCTAGAAACATACAACCTACCAAAACTGAATCAGGAAGACATAGGAAAATTGAACAGACTGATTACCAGCAATGATACTGAATCAGTAATCAAAAAACTCCCACAAAGAAAAGTCAAAGACCAGATAGCTTTGCAGGTGAATTCTACTAAAATTTAAAGAACAGTTAATACTTATTCTCAAACTATCCCAAAAAATAGAGGAAGGAAAGCTGCCTAATCCATTCTATGAGGCTATCATTACCCTGATCCCAAAACCAAATGAAGACACTACAAAAAAAAAGAGAGAGAGAGAGAGAGAAATACACGAATATCTCTGATGAACACAGATGCAAAAATATCCAACAAAATATTAGCAAACTGAATCCAAGAGTAATTTTTAAAAAATCATTCGCCATGATCAAGTAGAATTTATTCCTGAGATGTAAGCATGGTTTAATATTTGCAAATCAATCAATGTGATAAATCACATCAATAAGAGAAAGGACAAAAGCCATATGATCATTCCAGTAGATATAGAAAAGGCATTTGGCAGATTACATCCATTTATGATAAAAACTCTCAACAAAATAGGTTTAGAAGGAAGATGCCTCAATATCATAAAGGCCATCTCTGAAAAACCCAGAACTAACGTCATACTCAAGGATGAAAAACTAAGAGCTTTCCCCGATATCAAGAAGAAGATAACTCTCACCACCATTCTCACCACTTTTATTTGACGTAGTACTGGAAATCCCAGCCACAGAAATTAAATAAGAAAAAGGAGTAAAATGTATCCAAATTGGTAAGGAGGAAGTAAAACTTTCACTATTTGCAAGTAACATGATACTATATTTATAAAACCCTAAAGACTCCACCAAAGAACTACTGGAACTGATAAATGAATTCAGTAGGGTCACAGCATACAAAATCAATATATAGAAATCTGTTGCATTTCTGTACACGAAAAACAAAACAACAGGAGAAATTAAGAAAACAACCCCATTTACAATTGCATCAAAAAGAATAAAATACCTAGAAATCAACAGAGGTGAAAGACCTGTACTCTGAAAACTATAAAACACTGATGAAAGAAATTAAAGGTGATACAAACAAATGGAAAGATATTACACGCTCATGGATTAGGAGAACAAATATTGTTAAAATATTGATACAACCCAAAACCATCTGCAGGTTTAATCTAATCCCTATCAAAATACTAACAGCACTTTTTTGTTTTTGTTTTTGTTTTTTGATTTTTTTAATTTTATTTTTGTTTTTTTAATCTTTTTTTTAATTAATTTTTATTAACATATACTAACAGCACTTTTCACAGAACAAATAATCCTAAAATGTGAATGGAACACAAAAGACCCCAAATAGCCAAAGCAATCTTGAAAAAGAAGAAAGCTAGAGGTATCAGAATCCCAGATTTCAAGAGTGCATACTAGGATTCTCTACTTAGGTGGTGTGTGTGCTCATGAATCTCTCTCTATATTAGGTGACATAGGAGCCTAGTAACTAGAGCTCTACTTTATATGACTGTGGGTGGTCAAGGTAATGTACCTTATGTGAATAAGGTGGCCCCAACACTCTACCTGATATGTTTGTAGAGTCCCAGGAATGTCTGCCTTAGGTGATTGAAGGTGCCAAGAAAACTCTATTTTGGGGGCCAAACAACCACACTTTAGTGACCATGTGGGGCTTAGGCAATTCTCCCTTAGGTGTTATGAGGCCTCAAGAAACACTATCTTAGAAATTTTAGATCTAGAAACTCTATAGAAGTGATTGTGGGGCCCAGCGAGATCTGCTTTAGATGATGTGGTGGCCCAGCTACCTCTAGTCTAAGTAACTGAGGGGCCCGGGAGAACTGAACCTTAGGTGCCTTTGTGGAGGCAGGATACAGTACTTTAGGAGACTGTTAGGGAACCATGAAACTCTACCTTAGGTAATTTTGGAGAGCCAGGACATACTCAGTTTGGTTGATTAATTGTTGGGGCCCAAGAAATTCACCTTAAGCAAAATGTTGGGGGTCCAGGCAACTCCAGCTTAGGGTATTTCATGAAGGGTGGGTGGAGAAAAGGGCAGAAAACTAGACTTCAGGTGATTGCAGGTGCCCAGGAAACTTGACCTTAGGTCTTTGAAGGAGACAGGAAGTAAACCTTAGTGAATTTTGCAACACTCCCCTCCCCAAATTCTACCTCTGGAAATATTGACAGTCCTGGAATTTCTACCTTACGTGTTTTGGGGAACCCAAGAATGTGTACCTTAGGCAATTTGGGGAGGCCAGGGAACTCACACTTAGAGGATAGTGGGGGCCAGAGCCCCTATGTTTATTGCAGCATTATTCGTAATAGCCAAAATATGGAAGTAACCCAGTATTCATCAATAGATGAATGGATAGAGAAGTTATGATATATATATACAATGGAATATTACTCAGTCATAAAAAATGAGATCTTTAAAAAAAAATAAGATCTTGCCATTTGTAACAACATGGATGGATCTAGAGGGTATAATGCTAAGTGAAATAAGTCATCAGAGAAAGATAAATACACTATGATTTCACTCACCTGTGGAATTTAAGAACAAACAAATGAACAGGGGAAAAAAGAGACAAACTAACAGACTCTTATTTTTTTTAAGATTTTATTTATTTATTTATTTGACAGAGAGAAAAACAGCAAGAGAGGGAACTCAAGCAGGGGGAAGAGGAGAAAAGGAGAAGCAGGCTTCCCTCTGAACAGGGAGCCCGATGCGGGGCTCGATCCCAGAAACCTGGGATCATGACCTGAGCCAAAGGCAGATGCTTAACTGAGCCACCCAGGCGCCCCACACTAACAAACTCTTAAATGTAAAGAATAAACTGATGGCTGCCACAGGGAGGTGGGTTGGGGGATGGGTGAAATAGCTGATGAGGATTAAAAAGTACATTTATCATGATGAACACTGAGTAATGTATAGAATTGTTGAATCATTATATTGTACACCTGAAACTAATATAATACTGTATGTTAATTATATTAGATTTAAAAAGAACAAATAACATTTTTTAAAGATTTTATTTATTTATTTATTTTAGAGAGAGAGTGGGGGAGTGGACAGGGAGAAGTAGAGGGGGAAGGGGAGGGAGACACAGAAAGGATCTGAAGCAGACTCCACACTAAGTATGGAGTCCCATGTGGGGCTCGATCCCACGACCAAGAGATCATGATCTGAGCTGAAACCAAGAGTTGGACGCTTAACCAACTGAGCCACCCAGGCAGCCCAAACAAATGACAATGTTAAAAATAAAAAATTAAATATTATTTCCCAAATGTAGATTTAGGAGATTATATGACAGACACAATCATGTTGTTCTTTTGCTGCATTGTAGTGCTTATGAGATGCAGGGGTGGGGACACCTGGGTGGCTCATCTGCCCTCAGCTCAGGTCATGATCCCAGGTACCTGGGATCAAGTCCCTCATTGGGCTGCTTGCTCAGTGGGGAACCTGCTTCTCCCTCTGCCTGCTGCACCCTCTGCTTGTGCTCTTTCTCTCTCTGACAAATAAATAAATAAAAACTTATTAAAAAAAAAAAAGAAATGAGGAGGTAGTTCAGTTACCTTTTATAGGCAGGTGATGAAATTTAGGACTCCGGGTTTATATATAGGTCAGTAGGAATAAAATGTTGCTGTTTATAAGCATATCAAGTCACAGTGACCTAGTTTTTGTTTGGTTTGGTTGTTGGGTTTTTTTGCTTATCTTTTTCATGATTCAAGATTTTCAGGCATTAAAAAAAAAAGACAGAGGAAGGCCGGAAAGAGATTAAAATGGTAGAGGGTCAGAATGATGTGGCCATGAGCCAAGGAATGTGGGCAGCCCCTAGAAGGTGAAAAAGTCAAGGAACAAATTCTTCCTTAGAGCCTCCAGAAAGAGCACAGCCTTTGATTTTAGCCCCACAAGAAGCATTTCAAAATTCAGGTCTTCAGAGCCTTAAAAAAATTAAGTTCTGAACAATTAAAGACGCCGATGTACCCCCAAAGCCTAGAGATAAGGTTTCCTCCGAAAATGAAATTATAAAAGAGAACATGTAATAAGATCAACTACCTACAGAGATCATTTACACTAAACACTGAGGCCTATGGGTCTATCATCCTCGTAGATAATTGGCTTCCCAATTATATATAGAAGGAAAGAATATATTCATGCAGCTATTTTTTTGTGATTGCATAAATAAGGGGGTTCCTGTGAATTGGTGTGTATGCAAGTTGATCCTTCTAAACTCAGTCACCAAATTGGCAGAAAGGGCAAGTTTCTGGCCTATGAAGCACTCTGCAGAAGTTCACGAGATGCTGATAGCCCTGGGAAACCAATTCATGAGTGGCTAGTTAGTATTCCCACTAACGATGATGATGGCGATGATGATCATGGTGGTGATGATGATGATGATGATGGTGGTGGTGGTGGTGATGATAACTACTATGTGCCAGGTGCTGTGTTAAGTGCTTTATAAAAAATCTCATCATCACTATGACAATTCTCTTGTATAGATTAGGAAAATGGGGTTTTGAGAGGTTAAGTAACTTGCCTAAGGTGACTTATCTGTGAGCTAGGAGTCAAACCAGGTCT
>CM053609.1:41705187-41728311 GCA_028646535.1 Procyon lotor | reverse complement strand
AAAATTGTACTTCATACTATAATGTATCTGCTTATATAATTTATACCAGCACATTGCATTGTGCTTTATCCTACTAATCCATGAGATCTTTAAAGGAAAGGATTTTATCTTACTTATCTTTCCTTCTCAGCTATCCTTACAGCATCTGGAAATCCATTTCCTTAAATAGATGAATAAAATGATAAGTATTGCCAGTTCACCTTCAGTCTTTAAATGATGAGACTATGATGGCTGTTCCACATTGGAAGATTACATAGTCTTACGGTGCCAGGAGCTGCCAGTTCCTTAAAGAGCTGTTAGCCCCTCTATCAGTATGAATCGCCACTCAGCACTTTTTTTTTTCCTCCACAAAAGAGTAGTCTTGCAGAAGAGGTGCTCATGAAAGCCCTAAGTATAGCGAGGTGGAGCTGGCAAAGGCCCTCACAGCTACAGAATTATAGGAATGAATCTGTTGCAGTTAAAGAGACTGACACAGGATACCAGCAACTAGAGATAGCTGTTATAGCTCAACAGAAAAGTAGATGTGAATCTGGAAACTCACTATCAGAGGAAAGTTCAAATAACTAAGGATAGTTAGTCATTAAAAGTCTGCCTTCAGCTCAGGTCACGATCCCAGGGTCCTGGGATCAAGCCCCATATCAGGCTCCCTGCTCAGCAGGAAGCCTGCTTCTCCCTCTCCTACTCCCCCTGCCTGTGTTCCCTCTCTTGCTAACTCTCTCTGTCAAATAAATAAATAAATAAAATCTTAAAAAAAATAATAAACAAGGGCAATGGAAGTGAACAAATAAAAAGACCAAAATAATCAAGGAAAATAAAGCCATGGAAATGAAAAAAAAAAAAAAAAGCATGCAAAGAAAGTGGGCCCAAATGACAAGATCTACACCAGTCACCTACAGAGTGGGAACTGTCAGACCTGAATCTGAGAGTAGGAAGGAGAAGGTAGCCAGCTGAATGGTAAACTATTCTTGTTGTTCACCTACCTTGGTTGTGCCATGGTTGAACCAGATTGGGTCAATCACCAGCTCAAGGAGCCATGGGAGAAAAGTGTAAGGTGCTATAATGGAGGTCTCCCTCCAGAACTAAAAGGTCAGAGCAGTTTCCCAGAGGGAATCAGGGTGAGAGTATAAGACTAAGACTACTTACTACATTGTGAAATATAGTATTTAACATGGGTTAAACAGTATTGAGTGAAAAATACGAAGTTGCCTGTTAGCAGTATGATTCCCATTATAAAAATTGTGTATAAGTGTGTTATGCGTATATGCACACTTAGAGAGTTATCTGAAAAATTTATTTTCCATAGTATTTACAGTGGTTTTCAGGTAAGAGTTTTTTCTTTATTACTTAGGTAATTTGGAGGAGCACCTGGGTGGCTCAGTGAGTTAAAGCCTCTGCCTTAGGCTCAGGTCATAATCTCGGGGTTCTGGGATCAAGACCCGCATCAGGCTCTCTGCTCAGCGGGGAGCCTGCTTCCCCCTCTCTCTCTGTCTGCCTCTCTGCCTACTTGTGGTCTCTCTCTCTCTGTCAAATAAATAAATGAAATCTTTAAAAAAGAAAAAAGAAATAATTTGGTAATTTGGAATTCCTTGAATTTCAACATAAGCATGTATTGCTTTTACAATTAGAAAAAAACCCAGTGCAATCTATGTAAGTAATAGATTACAGACTATATACTATATACTTCATGATGTTTCAGATAATTGTAATGAATTATTTTCTTCTGGGATATAAGACTGAATTGTGATAAGATCAGCTGAGAGAAAATTAAAATCTGGTGGGAGTTTGTTTTGTCTTGTTTTGTCTTCTCTGACACTCTGCTACCACTTGAGTACCATTCTAAACAATTTCCACAGATTTCCATAGTGCATTGTCATTACTTACATGTCTTTTTATTGTGAACCCCACTCAGGAGAAGAGGCTGGTCAGGATTCATCTTTTTAACTCAGTGCCTAGAAGAGTATGGTAGAGAGCTCAACAAATGTTTGTTGAATAGAATTTTATCATCTTATGCATCTATCTATAGCAGCTCTCTTACATGAGACTTGGCACATTTTCCCCAGCCATAGGTGTACCTCAAGTACCCAAATTGCATCATTTCTCCCCGTAAGCCCAGTCCATCTCCTCTCTTTCCAGGGGCAAAACTGCCCCTGGTCAGGGACATGCTTGAGAGGCTATGGCTGCCCAAGTACTCCTCAGGTTAGTACATACCTTCTACCCTACCAGGCCCTGCAGCTAGCCTTTTGGTCACTGGGAATTAGGAGTATTCCGGTTCTTGTTGAGTGGTGGAGGTATGGGGGTTGAGGGCAAGACAGATAAAGGGTATAAACAGGGATTCCTTTCTGTGGGGTCCAGCCTTGGAGGATTTGCTAAAATACTGATGACATGGTCTCTCTTGTGGATCTTCTCAAGGTATTAGCTGTGCCCAGTGTGTTCAGATTGCATGAGTCAAGACCATTCTTGACTTTCTTAGCTGGTGTGATGGTCAGGCTGGCCTTGAGTGAGCTACTTCAAATCCTGAGAAATGTTGAGTAGGGTCCTCTAGGTTTCCCAGGAGGAGAAGGTATACATCAGAAGCTTGCCCTCTAACTTCTGGAAGACACTCTTCCCAAGTTTGTGCAAAATAGCAGGTACATCAGAGTCATCCTTCTGGGCCTCTGAGGTCAGCAAGAAGACACAGTGGAGATGGGTGCCCACCTACCCCCTTATGCATGTCCAGGAGGCTGTGCAGGGTGTGCATTTGTAGCTCAGGAGTATGGTACTAAAGGAATCAGTGGCTCTGTCCTCGGTAATTAGGATCCATAAAATCACCGTCTGGGTCTCTTCTGACTACTCAGTGTGACAGAAATTAGAATTCCTCTCTCATTACGTGTGGCGGGCTTAAACACGAGTTGTTTCTGACCCACAGTTACCATGAGTGGAGATGATAGACAAGGAACAAGAATCATGGCCTAAAGGAAGGGATGATTACAGTTGTGATAAATAGTATAAGTCAAGTCACCAGACTGAGGGATCCAGAAACAGGAACCAGAGCTCCGAGCTGAAAGGGGCAGGGAAACTCAGAGAACTGATGAATCAGTGTACTAAGAAGGAGGGTTGCAAGGCTGGAAGAATTTCTGACATGCCCTATAGACACCATAGCTTTTTATGCAATTCTTTTTCTAGATTGCTTGGTTGTGCCAGGTGAATTAAAGGAACTAAAAGGGACTGGCCAGGGATGTGTGGAAGTGGGCACTAGTCTCAATTGTCACCATAGAACTCATGGCAGACCTTAGCTCTCCATTTTTCTTCTTTATGAACAAGATGAGAGGGATCCACGGTGCAGAAGAATTCTCATTTTAAGTTCTCATCTATGGATTCTAAGAGGGTCTAAATCTTCTAAGTATCAGGCTCTATGATGAAATATATCCTTTAGGTCCATATCTAGGGCATGAATAAGAAGATTCCAAGAGATCTGTCTGTAGGTCAGCCTAACCACGGACAGACAGTACAAGTAGCTTCTACCATGTTGTATCAGCCTCTATTTGACTGTGAGCTATCCAAGGGACTGAGGAATCAATGTTCAGATGCAGGTAGTCCACTCTCCAATGAATTAAAGGGACAGCCAATTCTGTTTGTTCCTTGCCATGATTCATGTTGGATTGCCCTAGAGGGACTTCCTAAGACTTTCTCTAAGAAAAAATGATGGCCTAGAGACTGGTAGGACCTGGGCCCAGTGGAACTAGAACATGACTTACAACTGGGTTCTCATATGTCTGGTAATGATGGGTTAGGACTCCCTTCTAGGTATCTCTGGGGGCTTCCTCGCTGCATGTGGTTTAATCCGTTTATCTGACTCATGCATCTGGAAGGAGATGAGGACAACTGGGAATCTTGCCTAGAGAGCTGAGTCTTTTGAGGCAGCCTGAGAGAGAAAGGGGATGAGAGAGATGGTTTAGGAAACCCTCAAGCTCTCTACTCTGAGAAAGAGCCAAGTCCATAAATGGCCTTTATATACGTCTCTACACTATTTGGCTCCCTACCACATCTTTGATCTCATCTTTTGTTATTCTCCCTTTACTCTTTCTAATCTAACTGCATTAAATCTCTTGCTATTCCTTTAACACAGGAGGCCCACTTCTGCCTCAGGGCCTTTGCACCTGCTCTGCTCCATTCTTGGAATTCTCTCCTGCCAGATATTCTCAGGACTCAATCCCTTACATATAGCATGTGTATCTAAAAAGTTGTGTTCTTAGAAAGGCCTACTTCTCAGGTGGGGTTCCTTAAGAAGCAGACTCTGAAATGGAGATTAACAGCAGGAAATTTATTTGGGTAGAGGTTTCCCCTGCTCTCTGAAAGTAGGGTATTCCTATAAAAACTTTCAAAGCTGAATTTGCATAAAGCAAAGAATCAGGAACAATTAATTTACATGGAAATTTTTGAGCATTCCCTGACCCCCAAAAATAACTTCTTTGAGGTTTTTCTGATATCTTAAGACACATCTTGCTAATGGATATACAAGATAAATTAAAGCACAGATGCTCCCAGACACATTTCAAAGCTATGGCAGCTTGATGTGGAGATGCTGAGTGTATTCCTGGGGAAGGAGCTTCGTGGCACCCCGCTCAGGTGGTGCTGCATCTATAATGGATTTGCAAAACAAATGCTGAATGCTAATTTCATTTTTTAGCTGTGTGTGTGTGTGTGTGTGTGTGTGTGTGTGTGTGTGTGTGAAAGCAAAAATCCTCTTTAGATTTCTTTTGGTTAGCAAAAACGGGTACAAATGCGGGTCTTTTGTAAAAGTGAACTGGCATAGTGTGAACTTTTGAAAAGCAGGGGTATTGTATGCTATTCAATCAATATCCATGGGAGGGAAAGAATCGGGAGGATATGGGATTTGCCAGAGGGAGTAGTTGAGCCGCAACAGTCTCAGTGGAAGTACTAGTCAATTCTACAAGGAGTTCTGAAGTTCTAAAGGAGGTGATCCTTCAGAGCTGGCCTGAGTTGGGGAGAGAGGTGGAGGCCTTTATAATCCTGCATAGATCAGTCGTTGGCTGTAGGAATTCCCAGAAGGAGTTATGACCCTGGATGAGATGGCTCTTTCCAGCATCTGCGAGAATAAGTCCTTTGGTCCTAAAATGAGATCTGAGCAGTGTATCTCAGTGCTCACCACATGTACCCTGACCTTTCACTTAAAGCTGTAACCCCTGCTCCTGCACTCTCTCTCCCCTGCCTTATGTTTCTCCATTCTACTTATTGCCTAACATACTGTACATTTCACTCATTGATTTTAGTAATTATCTCTCTTCCCTATCTAAACTGTGAGAGGTTTTTGCACAAAGAATTTTTGTCCATATATTTTTCCCCATTGCTATATTCAGAGCATCTAGAGTATTTTCTGATATGTAATAAATGCTCAGTATGAAATGTGCTTTAAAATACCCCAGGAAAAGATATATATCTAGACAAAGAGAAAAAATAAGATTGGCCATTCACAGATAATTATTGAATCTGGGTATTGATTATACAGAGATTCAAAATATTATCCTCTTTAATTTTGTATATGCTGTACATTTTTCATAATAAAAAGCTTTAAAAGAAAAGGGTTGTTTTAACATTTGCTGCCCACCGGTAGAGAGAGTAGTAAGAGAAACTGTTTTCCTTTCTCATTTCTCCCAAAGGTATTCCGAAAACACAATTAAACATCTTCCTCTGTGAAACAGACATTCAATCTCTTTTCTCTGGTGCTCCAAAGCCCGTCCTCCAGCCATCCCTAGAGACATGCTGCTGCCTCGGGGACCCCACGCGATTCAGCTACAAATGCCCCTGCAGTGTTAGTGGTGCAATTTCTGTTCTCTTCTCCTAGGATGCCAACATTTTCCAGATACTGGAGAATTAGGCCAGCATTTCTTGTTAGCCTCTGCACAGAAACAATTAGACAGGATGAATGCATTCTGAGAAACTAAGAGTGATTACTGAATTTCCCCTCCCCTCTGTCTGGGAACAGTGGCTAGGAAGAGGCTGTGAGAGAATACTCAAGTGCATACCTCTCCCCAACTTGGAGGGTGGGTTGCCCCGCACACGGAAGCAGTTACCTCTTCTCTACTGCCTCTCTTCCAAACAAATCCCCCAAAAGGCCTCATGTGACATGATTCTTATGGCCTCTCTGACTTCATTTTTTTCCACTCATTGCCAGGTCCCTGGGCACCCCTTACACTGGCCTCTGTTGCTATTGACTTGGGCAGACATTCCTTCATGTTGGTGCTTTTACTGTGACCTCCTCCTCTGCCAGGAATAGTTTTCACACACTCCCCCACCCCCAACAAACCTTAGCTCAAAAGTCACATTCTCAGTGATGGCTTATTTAAAATTGCACCCATGGGACGCCTGGGTGGCTCAGTTGGTTAAGTGTCTGCCTTTGGCTCAGGTCAAGATCCCAGGGTCCTGGGATCAAGTCTTGCATCCAGCTCCCTGCTCAGAGGGGAGTCTGCTTCTCTCTCTCCCTCTGCATCTGCCTCTCCCCCTGGCTTGTACTCTCCTTCCCTCTCTCTCTTTCACTCTCACTCTCTCTCAAATAAAAAATAAAAAATCTAAAACAAAATCTAAAAAAAAAAAATTGCATCCACTTCTACCACTCCTGTATTTTCAACCTTATTACTTTGCTCTACTTTTTCATTATTCCTTGCCATTTATCTCATTTAAACATAGGATGAAATTTATTTATTTCTCTATCCTGAGTGCCTATAACAGTGCCTGGCACATAAACACTTATTGAAAAAAATTGAACAAATGAATGAAATTCAGAGTCCAATGTTTCTCAGGCAATGTCCATACATTCAAGATTTTTCAAGTCAGTTCTAATTTTAACTCTGTTGCTGTCACAATGTCTCTGCTCTCTTTCTCTTGCCCTTTATCTCCATCCCTCCAGTTTATACTTTAAAGCAACCAAATCTTTTGAAAATACAAGTCTAATCAAAGGTAAGGGTGGAGCTTGGGCAAGGCAACCTGGACAGTTGCATCACCCTGTGCTTAGTCACAGGTGGGAGCCATTGCCACCCAGCCTGAGCCTGGTGTGAACTCTTCCAAGGGGCTGGCTGATAGGAGGTATAGCCTTCAGTAGAGGATGCAACCAGTAGGAGACAACCTAATGGGGAGTGAGCCAGGGAAATAAATCTCCTGAATCTCCTTTCCTCTCCTCCTCTCATCTTCTGCCAGTGGCCCCTTGTGGCTGATGACAAAGGAGCCATTCATACAGTCCTCTGAAGTCAGCCTTCTCGGGTACAGGGTTGGGTGGACCGCGGATATGTCAGGAGGGAGAAAATGGAAGGTATCTACTTTGTTTCTTCTTCTTTCATGGGGCTCCACTCTCATGCCCCTTCCTATCATTCCCAGAATATGACAAGCTTTTTCCCACTCAGGGATTTTGCAACTTGCTCTTCCTTCTGTTTGGAATGTTCCTTCTGCTAAGCTCCTTCTCATCCCGGTCAGTGTCTCCTCCTCAGACAAGCCTTCTCTGACCAGTGTCCTCTCTCAATTATCTTCTATCACATCTCTTTCTTTCTTAGCATTTATCACAACCTTTAACAAATACGTTTTATTGTCCATCTCCTCCTCTAGATCATGCAAGCACTCTAAGAGCAGAAACTTTGTCTTTTTTTAAAAATCCAACACCTGGAATGGAGTCTGGTTTCTAGTAAGCATTCAATAAATATTTTTTTAATAAATGAACAAGTACATGAATAACCAAAAAATTTCTAACAGTGAAAGAAGGGGAATTTCCTACTAGATATTATAAAGCTACAGTAACTAAAACATTTTGACCTTGTGCAGGAATAGAATACCCTAGTTCAGAGGCGGAACTACTGCAATAGCTTCCTAATTGGTTTCCCTGCAATATGGTGATTTAGCATGTGATAAAAGTGGCATGTCAAATCAGTGGGGATTAGAGGGGCACCTGGGTGGCTCAGTTGGTTAAGTGACTCTTGATTTTTGGCTCAGGTCATGATCTCAGGGTTGTGAGATTCAGCGCTGTGTTGGGCTCCATGCTGTGTGGAGCCTGCTTAAAATTCTCTCCCTGTTCCTCTGTCCCTCCCCCTGCTCTCTCTCTCTCTCTCAAAAAAAAAAATTATTGGGGATTAGATAATTAATACCTAAATGATGTTGGAATATTGGCTAGCAATTTTGTTTAATGATGGGTGTATTCCTCATACCTCCATTGAAATAAATTATATATGATTCAAAGATTTAAACACGAAATCATGATAAATTGTGTGACTACCTTTATGATCTTGAGAAAAGAAATACTACTTTAAACGTTATAGACAAAACAGAAAACGTAAGGGAAGAGAATGATATATTAACTACCCAACATTTATATTTAAAAAATAGTAAAATGTTTTAACAAGTCTGAAAAACTGGGAAAAAAAATCACCAATGTTCAAAACCACCAATAATCAAGAATGCAAGTAAAATGATTAAAAAATATCATTTTTGATCTTTCAAATTAGCAAAGACGAAAAAGATTGACAACACTGAATGTTGATCAGTGTATTAGTTTCTTATTGCTATTATAACCTATTACCACAAATTTAGTGGCTTACACTCTCAAAATTTATTATCTTACAGTTCTTTAGGTCAGAATTATGCCATGGGTTTCACTGGGCTAAAATCAAGATATCAGCAGGGTTGCATTCTTTTTGGAGGCTCTAGGGGAGAATCCTTTCCTTGCCTTTTCTTGCTTTTAGAGACCACCACGTTCCTCAGCTCATGGCTCACTTCTTCCATCTTCAAGGCCAGCAAGATTCCATCATTCTCTTAAACCTTCTTCAGTAGTCAGGTTGCAATTTTATAATTCCAGAATCAGGACATCATCACATATTGTGTGATTGTATGAATGTACATGCAATGTTTAGAGTAGACAAATCTATAGAGACAGAAAGTAGGTTAGTGTTTGCCTGGGTATGGTGGGGATGGTGGTTGGAAATTGGAGGTGACTAGTAATGGGTATGAGGTTTCTCTTTCGAAAGATGAAAATTTTCTAAAAATGGTTATGGTTATGGTTATACAACTCTGTGTATATACTAAAAACGACTAAATTTCACACTTGAAGTAAATGGTATGATATGTGAATTATATTTCAGTAAAACTAATAGAAAACAAAAGAATCAGGCTGACGTTATCCAAATCTAGGGATAAATGTTAATATCACAGATAGTGGAACAACCAAACATATAGATGTTCTGTTATGATGCAATTTGAAGTAGCTTTGAAGTAGTCTTGGCCAAAAAAAAAAAGTTTATTTGAATCTAAATGAGACTTTAGACGTAAATTCAGGATACTTTTAATTCCAAGAATAAATTCTGTTTCCATGAAGAAGCAATGAGACCAGAAGGTGGCAAATCCTACCAGACAGCTCTTCTAGCTTCTCAAGAAATTGCTGTCATAGAAGGAAAAGTGTGGATGGAAACAGTTCCAGATTTCACAAGACTTAAGAGATGTAACAAATGCAATGTGTGGGCCTTGAGTAGATACTTCAGCAAACCAACCAGAAAGGATATTTTTAATACAATTGGAAAATTTAGATATGGAATCAGTATTTTATGGAAAAGGAATATTGTTAATTTTGTTAGGGATTATGGTTATATACCCTTAATTATTAGAGATCTCCACTGAATGAAATGTCATAATGTCTGCAGTCTACTTTTAAAAAATCAGGGGGTGCCTGGCTGGCTCAGTCAACATAGTGCATGACTCTTGATCTTGGGGTTGTGAGTTCAAGCCCTACACTGGGTGTAGAGATTACTTTAAAAAATGTAATCTTAAAAAATCAATTAATTAAAAAATAAGAAATCAGAAAAAATATAGACGAAGCGTATATGGCAAAATGTTGACTATTGTCAAATCTGGGTGTGTGTGTATAAGGGTCCATTTTACTAGTTCCTGTCTTCTCCATATGCAAATTTTCATCATATAAAATTTTAGAGCCAGGAAATTGTAAAATCTGTAATGATAACCAAAAAGAATTATCCAAAGAGTTTTCCAAGAGATATTTGAATAAATTAAGGAATATAAATAATTTTTAGCAATTCTGAGTTCTATATTAAACTGCAGGGGCTATCAACTTCTATAGTAAACACATATATTACAAAGGACAACCCAAATATTATTGAATTTTGTATTGCATTTTGTAGAACATTATCCTTTTTTAAATAAAGGGAATTGAAAAATATGTAACTAAATATTTAATATCTGTACCTACGTAAAACTTTTCAGGCACATAAATTTAAAAAACTGGCAAAGTCCTTTATCATATTATGATAACTACACTGTGATCAGAAAATATGGCAATTTTATCCATATATAAAAGTTTGAAGCATTGTAGTCTTGAAATTCCAGCAAAAGTCAACAGATAACAGGAAAAAAAGAACTAGTTCTAAAATTTCCTGACATGTTGATCTAGCGTTCCACAGTCCATTTGCCTATCTTGTCTTATCCACTCAAAGATCTATATCTCGGGGCGCCTGGGTGGCTCAGTTGTTAAGCGGCTGCCTTCGGCTCGGGTCATGGTCCTAGGGTCCTGGGATCGAGCCCCGCATCGGGCTCCCTGATTGCCAGGAAGCCTGCTTCTCCTGCTACGATTCCCTCTGCTTGTGTTCCCTCTCTCGCTGTGTTTCTCTCTTTCAAATAAATAAAATCTTTAAAAAAAAAAAAAGATCTATATCTCATTTCTGGAGTTTCTTATCATTCGGATGATCTAGGAAACAGGTACACAGTCAGATTTTCTCAACATGGGCAGAGGCAAATCATAGACAAATAGCTATTTTATCCTACTTCTGGTCGAGCCATTGTTTGTTACATTCAAAGACAGATTTATGGTAAAGCTAATGAAATCTATTTGTACAAGCCCCTTCCAAGTACCCAGGAAAAGTCCTAGCTATTGTTCACATAGCCATAAGCTTTTGTAAAATTTGAAGAAGTTTTCAAACACAATTGGTAGACCTTTATCTTTGTACTCCAACCTCCCACCAAACTTCTCTGCTTGTTAAATGTTGGATGAATAGCTATTGGCATTTCTGGAAGTCCAATAAAGGGAAGTTGAGTTGGGGATACATTGGGTTTAGTTCATAACATAAGTTAAATGGTCCATAATTTAAGAGCTTCATGATCATGTCTGGGTAAAGTTATTGCTAGTCTGCTGGATATAGGAATGGATTCCTAGAACACAACCTACTACCAGTTATGCCAATTCATGTCCTGAAATGAAAGTGCAGAGTTAGGGGCGCCTGGGTAGCTCAGTCATTAAGGGTCCTGGGATCGAGCCCCACATTGGGCTCTCTGGTCAGCAGGGAGCCTGCTTCCCTCTCCTCCCTCTGCCTGCCTCTCTGCCTACTTGTCATCTTATGATCTCTCTCTCTCTCTCTGTCAAATAAATAAAATCTTAAAAAAAAAAAAAAAAAAAGAAAGTGCAGAGTTAGAGGTCCCACCACAATATGAACATGTTCTAAGCTTACGGCACCAAAGTATGTCGATAGTGGGTAAGAATCAAAGTCAAGGGTGTGATGGAGTCACTGGGGAATGATCAATGCTGCTGCAGAGAGAACAACCGGAAGAGGATGCAAATGGACTATGTACTCCAACAGAAAACAAAGATGATCAGACTGGATAAAAAAAAAAAAAACAAAACCCAACTATTCACTGCTCCCAAGTACATTAAGTAAAGACAGAGAAAGTTTGAAAGTGAAAAAAAAAAAAAAAAGATAGAACCCAACTGAGCCAGAGTTGGTATGTGGAAAATTCTAGGCATTAGACATGTAAAACTGTAAATGGAAGATTCCCCCCTGAAGTGGGAAGGAGGTTGGTGAGCTTGAGAAAAAGAAAGGAGACCCGTGTGACTGGAGCAGAGTGAAAGATAGGGAAAGTGCCAAGAGGTGAGATTGAAAATGTTGGTAGGGATGAGACTATTCAAGACCTTGTAGGTCATGACAAGGAGTTTATATTTTATCCTTAAAAGTATGGGAACGCTTACAATGTTCTTAATTTAAAAAGAGACAAAACCTGTTAACTACCTTGACTACTAGTCAGCACCAGCTTTGCACCAAGGTGCCCAACAGAACTCACAGGATATTTTAAATTTTAAAGAAAATATAGCAATACATCTGTGAGATAACACACTAACTGGTAGCTCCAGATGGTTAACAATTTCAAAATTAAACTGAGCTACATTCAATTTGGTGATGTCATATCCTTGGGAATCTGGGTTTTCAGCACAGCTGTGATAAAAACCAAGTACCACATGAAAATCATTGTGCAACAGGAAATAACCATGGAATCATGCAATCCAATTGCAAGGTTTGGGAAATTGTGCAGTGCCCAACAGGTGCACGCATCTCATCAGTGATTAATTGCAAATACTTAAATTAAGTAAAAATATTTTTCTTTTATATATGTTTATTATGTTTTCAAAGAACTACAAAGTTGTCAGAATTAAAACTTATGAAGTTATTTAGACCTAATTATTTAATAAATGGAACTATTCACTATTTCCAGAGGCATTGTGAAAAAGTCACTGAAATACTAGGGCACCATAAACCAAGTAAGTTTGGGAACCTTTGTCTTTTTTTTTCTTTCAAGCTTTTATTTAAATTCTAGTTAGTTAACATATAGTATAGTGTTAGTTTCTGGGGTAGAATTTAGTGATTCATCACTTGCATATAACAGCCGGTGCTCATCCTAACAAGTGTCCTCCTTAATGCCCATCACCCAATTACTCCATCCCCCCACCCTACCTCCAGCAAGCCTCCTTTTGTTTCCTATAGTTAAGAGTGTCTTATGGTTTGCCTCCCTCTCTGTTTTTATCTTGTTTTATTTTTCCTTCCCCATGTTCATCTGTTTTGTTTCTTAAATTCCACATATGAGTGAAACCACATATTATAATTGTCTTCCTCTGATTGACTTATATCACTTAGCATAATATCCTCTAGTTCCATCCATGTTGTTGCAAATAACAAGATCTCATTTTTTTGGATGGCTGCGTGACATTCCATTATGTATTATACCACATCTTTGTCCATTAATTGGTTGATGGACATCTAGGCTGTTTCCATATTTTGGCTATTGTGGACATTACTGCTATAAACACTGGGGTGCATGTGTCCCTTCAAATCTCTATTTTTGTATCCTTTGAATGCAGATGTGGAGAAAGAGGAACACTCTTACACTGTTGGTGGGAATGCAAACTGGTGTAGCCACTGTGGAAAACAGTATGGAGGTTCTTCAAAAACTTAAAAATAGAACTACCATATGACCCAGCAATTGGAATACTAGATATTTATCCAAAGGGAGCCTTTGTCTTAAGCACAATTTTAAATTGATGAAGGAGGCCAAGGAAACCCAAGAGTGGAGACTAGAAGGGATAGAATCATTTGCATAAAGGAGTTAGCTGTGGGAAGGAAGAAGAACATTATTTTCCTCTAAGGCAGGAGTAAGGTAGATAACTAAAAAAGAGGTGAGGGTGAAGGAACAAGGATAAAGACAAAAATGTGATAGACAAATGCAAAAAGCTGAAGGAGTTTCCTCTGTAGGGCCAAGGTTTTCTTGGGGTTTTCTGCAAAGAATGAGGGAATTCCTAAGGGCTTTAGAGCATGAGGAGAACTGGACAGAGAAGACAGGGTAATCTCCACATTTGAGGTACCATGTGGTTTGATTTCATTTTCTCTGATTATTTATTAAATATAAAAATTGTACTAGACAATGCTTTTTTTTTTCTTCAAAGATTCTGTTTATTTATTCAATGGAGAGAGAGTACAAGCAGAAGGAATGGCAGGGAGAGGGCGAAGCAGGCTCCCTTTGAGTAGAGAGCCGGAGGTGGGGCTCAGTCCAATGACCCTGGGATCATGACCTGAACCAAAGGCAGACACTTAACCAACTGAATCAAGCAGGTGCCCCTGGCAATGCTATTTTTTTCTCTTTCTTTTGTTCTTATTTTTATTCCCTCAGAAGGAGATACGGTGGTTTCCAAAAAGTGTTTCTATTATGAAAATTTTCATACATACAGGTATATGAGGAGAATAGTAATAATGAATCCTGATAGGCTCATCCATCTAGTTTTAACTATTAACATTTTGCTGTATTTGCTTTTTTTTTTTTGCTAGAGTATATCAAAGCAAACAACAGTCATCGCGTTGTTTTTTATATCTAAGTGCTTCAGTAAGCATCTCTGAAACATGAAGACATTTTCTTATGTACTGTCAAAGGATGAAACCATTACTGAACATTTGAAACGCAAAGCTGTATATATTACTTAAGTAAACAAGTGGTATACTGGGCAGGGACCATCTGTCTGGGTAGAATAGATTGCTGATCTTATGGAAGGTTTAGAGGAGTGTGGAGTTCAGAGATCGGTGGACATTTCCTCACAGGGATTGGGTTTTCAGAGATGTGGAAGTTACTCCAGTGAGGCTGTTGATTGGTTGGCATTTAGAACCCTCTTTTTGGGGGTAACTCAACTGATTGACTTTGAGAAACAAGAGACTGTTGCAGATAATTAGATTACAAACTGGATTGAAGCAAATGGTCATTGATTGACTGAATGGACTAAACTAGTTCTGATAGTTATTTGTTACCATGATTATAGAACTACCACTTATCGGGATGCCTGGGTGGCTCAGTCGGTTAAGCATCTGATTCTTGATTTCGGCTCAGGTCACGATCAGGGTCATCAATCTAGCCCCCCATTGGTCTCTGCACTCGGTGCAGAATGCTTGTCCCTCTCCCTCTGCTCCTCCCCCTGTGCTCTCTCTCTCAAATAAATAAATAAAATCTAAGAAATTAAAAGTAAGCATTTGTAAGTATAACAATTTCACAGGATGGTTTTTGTCTGATGACTCTAATAATAATCATAGACTTTGTTGTACATCTTTCTTTTACAGTTGATCCTCGAACAACGTAGGGATTAGGGGCGCCAACCCCGACCCTGAGCAGTCAAAAATCCAAATAGGACTTCTGACTTCTGAAAAGCTTAATAGCCTAATGTTGACTAGAAGCCTCACATGTTGATGAACACATATTTTGTTTGTCATGTGTATTAGATACTATATTCTTACAATAAAGTTAAAAGAAAGTGTTTTTAAGAGAGTCATAAAAAGGGGCGCCTGAGTGGCTCAGTGGGTTAAAGCCTCTGCCTTTGGCTCAGGTCGTGATCCCAGGGTCCTGGGATTGAGCCCCGCATCGGGCTCTTTGCTCGTCAGGGGGCCTGCTTCTCTCTCTCTCTCTCTCTTTCTCTCTCTCTCTCTGCCTGCTTGAGATCTCTCTCTCTGTCAAAAAAATGAATAAAACTCTTTTAAAAAAAAGTCATAAAAATCCACTCACAGAACTGTATTCACTTTAAAAAATCTGCATTATGAAAGGACCCACATCGTTCAAAGCTTTGTCCAAGGATCAACTGTACTTCATTTTTCCAGTAATTACATTTTATTTTATTTTTAAAATGTAGTGGTCGGCAATAAATTGGGTGAAAAAACTTCTTCACTACACATGAAGCAATGATGATCTCATACCCAGCCCATGTTTAAATTTTCCCAGTTGTTCCCAGTGTGTCTTTTTTTTTTTTTTTAAGATTTTATTTATTTATTTGACACGGAGAGAGAGATCACAAGTAGGCAGAGAGGCGGGGGGTGGGGTGGGGAAGCAGGCTCCCCGCTGAGCAGAGAGCCCGATGTGGGGTTCAGTCCCAGGACCCTGAGATCATGACCTGCGCCGAAGGCAGAGGCTTTGACCCACTGAGTCACCCAGGGGCCCCTCCCAGTGTGTCTTTTAAGATTGGTTTGCTCAACCCATTTGCTTACTATGTCTCTTAGGACTCTTATAATCCAGGGACACCTAGCTGGCTCAGAAGAGCATGGGACTCTTGATTTCAGGGTTGTGAGTTTGAGCCCCACGTTGGATGTAGAGAGTACTTACATGAATAAACAAATTTAAAAATAAAGACTCTTATTAATGAGAGGATCCTTTTTATACTACTTCTTTTTTCATGCCTTTGACTTGTAAAGAAACCAGGTCAATTGTCTTATAAAATTATCCATCCTGCTTTGTGGTTTGATTGCTTCCTCAATATTTTTTTTTCTAGTCTATAGCTTGCTTTTTCATTTTCTTAATAGTGTCTCTTGAAAGGCAAGACTCCCCTCACCTCTTTAATCCACCCTCCACTCCCTGCCTCTGGCAACCACCAGTTTGTTCTCTGAGTACGTGAGCTTGCTTGGCAGGGAGGGATTGTTTATTTGTTCTGTTTGTTTTTTCTTTTTTAGGATTCCACATATGAGTGAGATTATAGAGTGTTTCTATTTCTCCTGGCTTATTTCACTTAGTGTGATGCCTTCAAGGATGTTGCACGTAGTAAGATTTCATTCTTTTTTATGGCTAATATTATATTGTATATTTTCTTTATTCATTCATCCATTGATGGACACTTCCTTGTTTCCATATCTTGGCTATTACAAATAATGCTGCAGTGGACATGGGAGTGCAGATATCTTTCTGAGTTAATATTTTCATTTTGTCTGATAAATACCCCAGAAGTAGAATTGCTGGATGATACAATAGTGCTATTTTTAATTTTTTGAGGAACCTCCATACTGTTTTCCATAGTGGTTGCACTAATTTACATTCTCACCAAAAGCACAGGAAGGTTCCCCTTTCTTTACATCCTCACCAACACTTGTTATTTCTTGTCTTTTTGATTATCTCCATCCTGACTGGAACAGATATCTCCTTGTGGTTTTGTGGTATTTCTCAGATGATGAGTAATGAGCATCTTTTCACGTACCTGTTGACCATTTGTATGTCTTCTTTGGAGAAATGTTTATTCAGATCCTCTGCCCATTTTTAAATCAGGTTGTGTTCTTTTGCTGTTGAGTTTTATGAGTTCTTTATATTTTTGGGCTATTAACCCCTTATCAGATATATGAATTGCAAATATTTTCTCCCATTCAGTGGGTTGTCTTTTCATTTTGTTAATGGCTTCCACTGCCATGCAGAAGCTTTTTAGTTTGCTATAATTCCACTTGTTTATTTTTGCTTTAATTTTGAGAGAGCAGAAAAAGGCTAACTTCATTTTGTGTTATACCTGTCATATTGTATATAACCCCTACCTGACCTGCTCCTGAGAAAGGTCACAGAATGTCAGAACATTACCTAGCCTGTCCTTGAACTACTTTGAGTTAGCCGATAGGAATGCGGAACCCCTAATTGTCACAGGATGCAAACCCCACCTTTTGCCCACCAATTCAGACCAGAGTAATAGGCTAGTTCAAACGGTTACTATAGGGTAAATTGTGATTCAACTGACCACCTGCGTGTGGACCAACATGACTATGCAACTTTCCACGTGTGTTACAATCTCATTGGCCACCTGTGTGTGGACCGACATGACTATGGAACTTTCTGTGTGACCACTGGTCCCTATAAAACTGTTATGCCCTTTGACCTAGGGGTCCAAGTCCTGACCCCGCTGTGCCTGATATACTTGGGCCCAAGCTCGACCTTGCGAATAAACCCTCGTGCGTTTGCATAAGTATCGGCTCCTCGGTGGTCTCTTGGATTCGAAATCAGGGGGCATTACAAATTTCCTTTGTTTTTGGTGTCAGATGAAGAAATCATCATGAACACTGATATCAAGAAACTTACTGCCTGTTTTCTTCTAGGATTTTTATGGTTTCAAGTCTTACATTCAATGATTTCATCTAATTTTTTTTGTGGTGTAAGATAATGGTCTTGTTTCATTCTTTTGCATGTGGCTTTTCCAACACCATTTACAATAGAGACTGTCCTTTCCCTATTCTATATTCTTGCCTCCTTTGTCATAAAGTAATTGACCATATATGCGTGGGTTTATTTCTAGGTTTCTGTTCTGTTCCATCAATATATGTATCTGTTTTTATGCCAATATCATACTATTTTGAATACCGTAACATTGTAACATAGTTGGACAATAGGGAGAATGATGCCTTCAGCTTTGTTCTTAAGATGAAAAAATTAAATACACTTTATAAGAGCATCAAAAAACAGCAAATATCTCAGAATATATCTAATGAAATGTACAATATCCCTCTGTTGAAACTGCGGTATATTACAGCAAGAATTTTTTTTTAAGATTTTATTTATTTATTTTACAGAGAGAGAGAAACCATATGTAGACAGAGAGGCAGGCAGAGAGGCAGGCAGAGAGGGAGGAGGAAGCAGGCCCCCTCCCCAGCAGAGAGCCCCGTGCAGGGCTCGATCCCAAGACCCTGAGATCATGACCTGAGCCAAAGGCAGATGCTTTAACCCACTGAGCCACCCAGGTACTCCTACAAACAGAAATTTTAAAAGACCTAAGTAAGTGGAGAGGAAGGGCATGTTTATGAATTAGAAGAATCGGTAGTGTTGGGGCTCCTGAGTGGCTCAGTCACTTAAGCAACTACCTTCCGCTTGGATCATGATCCTGGAATTGAGCCCCAGATCAGGCTCCCTGCTCAGCAGGGAAATATTTATTTGGAAATACAAGGGAATCAAATAGCCAAAATCATCTTGGAAAAGAACAAAGTTGGAGTTCTTACACCACCTGAGTTTGAGACTTACTGTAAAGTTATATAGTCAAGACAATGTGATATTACTTTAAGGGTAAATAAATATCATGGGATAGAATAGAGAATTCAGCAAAAGACCCAAGGTGTCAAGATAACTCAATAGAAAAATGAAACTCTTTTTAACAAATGGCCCAGAAACACTAGATCTCAAAGCCTCTGTATGAAAAATTATAACGCAAAATTCTCATTCATCAGTTTTCGATGATGTGTTGAATATATTGTGTTGAATAAGATATATTATTAAAATCAACTTCACTTATTTTATTTTACTTTTTAATTTTATTTTTATTATTTTTTTTTAAAGATGAATTATTTATCTATTTGACAGAGAGACAGTGTGAGAGAGCGAACACAAGCAGGGGGAGCTGGAGAGGGAGAAGCAGGCTCCCAGCTGAGCAGGAAGCCTGCCCAGGGGGCTCGATCCCAGGATGCTGTGACCATGACCTGAGCCAAAAGGCAGAGCCAAAGGCAGATGTTTAACTACTGAGTCACCCAGGCGCCACTTTGTTTTAGCTTTTGAAAAAAAGAAACTACCAGGACATTCATGATGATGTATAATAGGATGTAGAGACAATGATACTCTGGTGTTGATGGGCATACCTAATGCTCAGGTCTGGGTTTCTAATGCCAGTCTTCAGTCAAAGAAAACAGGGCTCCTTGGAGAAGCAGGGAATTCTAAAACTGGGGCAGGAAATATACAAGATAAGCCTGGAGCATCTTATAGCACTAGAAAGTAAGAAAACATTCAAATCAAAGAAACAAACAAAAAAAAGTCCCCACGGATGGGGTACACCAAAGGGACTTAAGAGCCAACTGAAAGAGATCCATTGGCCAAAGCTGGAACAGTTTGAGCAACTAAAATAGAGTAGTATTGGATTATAATCAGAAATATAAAATAAATATCTGTGAGTCTAAACTGATACAAACAATTAATTGAAAAATAAATAAATAAGTGGGAGAGATGAGACAAATTTCTCTTGCAGAAGAATTCAGTATAATCCATTGCAGATACTCTCCCTTCAAGGAGAGTGAGCATAACTCCCTGCCCCTCAGGTAAGGGCTGCACATAGTGACTTATAAAGAGTATGTTGTTTGGTCATAAAAACGAATCAAGTACTGACATAAAAACATGGATGAGCCTTGAAAATATTATGCTAGGTAAAAAAGAATGAAAAGGCCACATATTATATAATTCCATTGATAAGAAAGGTCCAGAATAGGCAAATCCACAGAGATAGAAAGTAAGTTAGTGGTTGTCAGGGACTCGGAAAAGGGGGATATTGGGAGTGACTGCTAATGGACACAGGGTTTCTTTAGACGTGATGATAATGTTCTGTAATTAGATCGCGTTGATGGTTGTAAAATGATGTGCACATCCTGAAAACACTGAACTGTAAAATTTAAAAGAATGAATCTTACAGTATGTGAATTACATCTCAATTTATTAAAAAGTTTTAGAAAATACCTGGGCCCCATCTTAGCCAACGAAAATTAAGCTTTGCGGTTGGGCCCCAAGCATCTCTGTTTTTAAAAAGGCCCCTTCGAGTAATTTCTAATGGGCGATTAAAGATGTGAACTACCAGTTTAGACCAAAAATAGTCACTATCAGAGCACTGGAAATTAAAAAAAAGGAGGGGGTTGCTAGCAAAGAAGTTGGGGGAGGAATGGCTATCAGAAGGCAACCAACAGTATCTGCCACACTGTGTAACAACTTGGATTATGTTTCAGGTAGAATTTCTCTCTCCGTAGGATATCTGCATATTAATGGAGCACCTAGTATGTGGTGCTGAGCATATGGTGGTGAACAAAATGTGTTCTCTGCCCTCGTGGAGCTTAGTCATGGGGATTAGCTCTTCTAGTGTAGAGAAATGTTGCTCAGGTAATGAGGCAGGAACAATTCAAGAAGTGAGGAAGTTGGGGGTGCCTATGTCCAAGGCAGTGAATGAGATGATTTGGGCTTTCTTGAGGCTTAGGACCTACAAATACCAGGCCACCTTCCCCCAGTACGCATATGCAAGGACGGCCTGAGATGGTACTACAACTCAAATTACAAAATTAAGATCTGACCTTCTATAGCACTCATGGACATTATCTTTAAGTTAATTCCATAGGGAAAAGTTTAATTAAAGGCATTTTGCGACCTTTTGTTGATATATAGAATTCTGTGTATTGTATGTTTTTATGAGGCTGCCTGGAATTTGCTTTACTGTCTTTGTGGCTGTCCTTTATGCTTCAAATATTTATTATGACCATTATGTCATCATTAAATAAGACAAAGCAGCAAAGATAGGCTTACGTTTGGTAAATTCTTAGAAAGCTTATAATGACAGCTACCTGCATAGGATTAGCCATCCTAAGCACTCTCCCAGAAGAAACTCATTTCATTTGCCAAATATTTATTAAGATTATACAATGGAAACGTGGGTAAATATGTAGTATAGTGGTTACTGATACTACATTACATGATAGAATCTTATTTATATTTCTAGACTTTAAGGTTATCTTCTGTATTTCCTTCTCTGACCTCATTTCCAGATGCCTACTCACACATGAATGACCCACAAGCATCTCAGGTCCCAAATGAAACTACTCAAGCTCCTTCTAGCCTCATTCCTCCTGTTTCTCAGAGGATGCTAGCCAAGTGTCCACTGAGGCACTGAGAGTCACATGTGACTCCATTCTCTCCCACAGCCTACCAGTCATTTTCATTCTCTTTGTCCAATCCATATTCCTCTTCTCCATCCCCTCACTGCCCAATTCATAAACTTGTTAACTTAGTATTTTTTGAGCTAAACCATAAGCATTAGTGTTCTATGCTTTAGAACAAAGTCTCATTGAACAAAACAGCCAGTGAACAAAACCAAAAAAGATCCTGGCTTCATAGAGCTTACATTCAACTGGAGAGAGAAAATAAAGAAAATACGTAAGCAAAATATACATCGTTAGAAAGTAATGGGTACTTAAGAGAAGAAAGAAAGCAGGAAGAGAGATATGACATGCAGGAGTGGACAGAAGGGCTTCAGTGAGAAGACGAATTTTGAGTGAAGACTTAAGAAGGAAATGAGGGAAATAGTCCTGTGGATATCTAGGGGATACTCCCAGAAGAAAGCATATGTGGAAAGGTCCTGGGGTAGGATTGTACCTGGTCTGTTTCAGCATGGCAAAGAGACCAGTGTGGTTGCAGGAGAGTGAGTAAGGGAGAGAGGAGTAGCAGGGAAGGAAAGAAGTGGGAGAGTTAATAAAGACAAGATCCTGTAGGTCACAGAAAGAAGTTGGGGTTTTGTTCCAAAGGGAGAGCCATCAGAAAATTTTGTGGTTTTTTTTTTAGATTTTATTTATTTATTTGACAGAGAGAGATCACAAGTAGGCAGAAAGGCAGACAGAGAGAGAGGAAGAAGCAGGCCCCATGACCAGCAGAGAGCCTGGATGGAAATGGGGCTCCAACCCCACTGATCATGAGATCATGGGGTTGATCTGAGATCATGACCTGAGCTGAAAGCAGAGGCTTAACCCACTTAGCCACCCAGGTGCCCCCATCAGAAAGTTTTGAGCAGAGAAGTGACAGAATCTGACTTATTATTTATTTATTTAAGATTTTATTTATTTATTTGAAAGACAGAGAATGAGAGAGAGAGAGAGAGAGAGAGAGAGAGAGAGAGTATAAGCTGGAGGAGGAGCATAGGAAGAGGGGGAAGTAGGCTCCTTGCTGAGCAGAGAGCTTGATGTGGGACTCCATCCCAGCACCCTGGGATCATGACCTGAGCCGAAAGCAGACACTTAACTGATTGAGCCACCCAGGCGTCCCTTGACTTACTATTTTAAAATAAAAGGATCGCTTCGGTTACTACCTTGAAACAGACTGAAGTGGGGAAAGAACAGAAAGAGGAAGAGAAGTGAAGCTATTTGAGTAATCTGCTAGGGAGCCAATGGTGGCCCACGCCAGTTCGGGAGCAGTGGAAGTTATGGGAATGTGAAATGATTAAATCCTAGAGCTAACAAAACGTGATGATTAACCAGGTGCAGGGTGTGAGAGAGATGTCAAAATGACTTAAGCCCCTGGAAGGATGGAATTGTCATTAGTGGAGCTGGGGAAAACCACAAGGGAAACGTGTGTGTGTGTGTGTGTGTGTGTGTGTGTGTTAGTGGTGGTGAGTGGCTTTCAGGAGCTCACTTTTAGACATGTTAACCTTGAAATGCCCAGTAATTATCCAAATGGAGGTGTCTAGCCAGCTGCTGGATATATGAGTCTTGAGTGCAGGGGAGAGGCCTCAGCTGGAGATGTAAATTTGGAAGTCAATTAAATAAGGATGGCATTCAAAGCCATGAAACTAAATGAAATCATCATCTCAGTGAGGGTAGGTTGAAAAGAGAAGAGACCCAGCTCAGTCCTGGGGCCTTCAAACAGTTAGAAGTGAAATAAGGGAGGACCAGAAAAAGAGATTCAGAAGGAACAGCCAAAAGGATAGGAAGAAAGCCAACCAAATGGCGTTCTGGGAACCGAGTGAGGAAAATATTCCAAGGAAGAGAA
>CM053609.1:41649855-41697302 GCA_028646535.1 Procyon lotor | reverse complement strand
GGCTTGATCCCAGGACCCCAGGATCATGACCTGAGCCAAAGGCAGACACTTAATGACTGAGCCACCTAGGTGCCCCAATCTTTTTTTTTTTTTTTAAAGATTTTATTTATTTATTTGACAGGGAGAGAGATCACAAGTAGGCAGAGAGGCAGGCAGAGAGAGAGGGGAAGCAGGCTCCCTGCTGAGCAGAGAGCCCAATATGGGGCTTGATCCCAGGACCCTGAGATCATGACCTGAGCTGAAGGCAGAGGCTTTAACCCACTGAGCCACCCAGGTGCCCCGCCCCAATCTTTTTTTTAAGATTTTTTTATTTATTTATGTCAGAAAGAGAGAGAGAGAGCACAAGCAGAGGGAGTGGCAGACAGAGGAAACAGAGCAGGCAGAGGGAGAGGCAGTCTCTCTGCTGAGTAGGTAGCCAGATGCAGGACTCATCCCAGGACCCCTGAGATCATGACCTGAGCTGAAGACAGACGCTTAACTGACTAAACCACCCAGGCGTCTCTACATTATCTCTGTTTTAAAGAAGAGGATCATAAGGAAATTTACCCTTCACCTAGCTGGGATCTTAAATTGTGACAATTTTTTAAACGCAGTATTCTGGTATACTAGTATAATAATGCTATGTTATCACTGCCAAGAAACAACTATTTGTTTTGAAATAGCTGTTAGATTGAAAGTACTCTTCAGATTCTTTTTTTTTTAAGATTTTATTTATTTATTTGACAGAGAGAGAGAGATCACAAGTAGGCAGTGAGGCAGGCGGGGGTGGGGGAGTGGGGGAAGCAGGCTCCCTGCCAAGCAGAGAGCCCAATGCGGGGCTCAATTCCAGGACCCTGAGATCATGACCTGAGCTGAAGGCAGAGGCTTTAACCCACTGAGCCACCCAGGCGCCCCTACTCTTCAGATTCTTAAGGAAAGTATTTGAGTAACTTCCAAACTCAAAACCCTTCAGAACAAGGGAGATTTGTTTGTTAGCTTGTTTGTTTGTTTGTTTGTTTTTAGGTACTTGAATGACTAACTTGCTCCTTGAAAAGCAAGGGTGCAGAAATCAAAGGCCTGATTGTGCTGAATCCTTCTATTTGGTCATTATTCAGATTGTTTCCCAGAATGCCACAGTCTGAAGGAAAGGTTCCAAGCTCTGTTTAAAAATCAGAAACTAAAGAGCTTACTCAGCATCCTGCTCACATTTCTGTTGCTTGTATTCATTATTTAAAAGTCTTTTATTAACTCCTTTTATGTGATAATGTTAGGCTTTGGGGAATATTCTCAGAATATAGGAAGCACCTCCTGACCTACTTAGGATGTGACTATACCTTCTCTTCAAAGACTTCTGGAACAGCCAGGCATAATTGAATCCTGGGGAAGAATTTTACTGAAATGCAGGTTTGTTTGTTTTTGTGGTGCTGGTGGTGATGAAAAGGGAGGTTTCCCCTTAGTGGGGAAGGGGGAGTTTTACAATGAAACTGGCTCTTGATGCTTACTTATCCCAAACTGATGAGGACATCCACGCTTGGGGGAACAGGTAATAATTTTTTTGTTTTTTTAGTTTTGCTTCAGCATCTAGGAGAGTGAGAATGTGTAGCAGCAATATATGTGAAAGAACATTCCTTGAATTTCACAATTTAAAAGACTGCATAGAGTTAAGACAGAAGTAAGAGTACTGAGGGAGGAGGGACGTTTTGTACGTCAACCCAAATCACAAAGGCATGGCTTTTCTAAGGATGTAAGAATTATATCTACCTTTTGGTTACAGGGGGTGGAGTGGAAAGAAAGGATTCTGGAGCAGATATCCCAGAATCATCCCAGAACAAAACCTTCATACAAGGTTATCTAGCTCTCCTTGACAGGTGCAAGGGCAGGGAAGGCATTTGGTCCTTGAGGTAACGTTTGGTTGGGAAGTTACGACAATGACGTCCAAGTTTATAGCAATCCAGGTGACCCTCTGCGCGGGAGCACCCATAAGACTGCGGCACAGAAAATACGCTAGCCTGCCAGTCCCCCTCCCCCGTTGCATTCTCGGGGGATTGGAGTAGCATTGGAGTCGCTGACGCCATCCCTTACCGCCTCTGGCTCTCAGAGAGCATGCGCTTCCTTCCTCACTTCCTCTCAAGGAGGGAGAGAGAGTAAGGCTACGCCCTAGCCGACCGCGGCCGGCTTCGCGTCACAGGAACTTCAGCACCCACGGGGCGGACAGCGCTCTCCCCTACCTGAGGACCTGACTCTGGAGCGCCAAGAGCCTTTCTAATCCCTTTACTGAGCAGCCGCGTGGAGCTCCACCGGCTGCTGGGTCCCTGCCACTCTTCCTCCCCTCACCCACCCTCCTAGCTCTTCCTGTTTTTACTCCTCCTTTTCATTCATAACAAAAGCCACAGCTCTGGGAGCCCGGCGCCAGGCTGTTTCTGAAGCCAAGCGTGGAAGAATGGGGTTCCTTTGGACCGGCACTTGGATTCTGGTGTTGGTGCTCCAAAGCAGCCCAATTCAAGCTTTCCCCAAGCCGGGAGGCAGTCAAGGTACGTGGGCACTTTTCTTCCCACCTCTCTTTTATTTCGCCACGAAGAGGTAAAGCTTGGCACAATCCTGTGAACTGTAAATCACCTTTCCTCTTTTCTGATCAGATCATATCCGTGCATATTGATAGAGAAATCAGTTCGAATTGAGAGAGAGGAAGACAGATTCCCCCCCCACACACACAATTTTTGAGTGATAGAGTAATAACATGGGTTGTTTTGAAATATCTGATTTTGAAACTGGGCGAGGGGGTGGTTTTTCCGCCTTAAAAAGTGGCATTTTTCCCCCTAGTTGCCTTACAACCTTTCTCAGATATTTTATTCATAATATGTGTAGCATATGATAAAAGAGCTTTTTATGTACCAGTAATGCCAAGCCAAATTATGCTCTATCTAACTGGAAACAGCTGGTAAGAGAAGTGTTAGAACTAAATGTTAGATTTCTAGGCAGAAAGATAAAAGTGTAATTCTATTAACTCAGGAAGTGCACCAGGATAATAAGCAAGGCAACGTTGATAATTGTTACTGTATCATCTTGATTATCTTTGTTAATACATATTTTTGTTCACAGTCATCCAAAAACATTTCTCCTAATATTTGTTTTTCTTTTTTGGAGATTTTTATGTAGTAAGATACATATTGTATCTTTCCACTGCACAATAAAATTTATATTTGTGTTTGGTTATTCTAGACAAACCCCTACATAATAGAGAATTAAGTGCAGAAAGACCTTTGAATGAACAGGTAGGTCAAAAGTAAAATTATAAATGCTATTTCATTTTACTTTAGTTATTATATTTATGCTGTGACATTTTAGCCATTTTGAATTCACAAACTTCAGGGGCTTAATAATAAATTGACAGAAATTAGGATGGAAACTATAGTTTGGGAAATTGTACATCTTAACAGTTATATATATATAGAATTCTGTATAATAGATAGAACTGACTGACTATATAATAACCCAGTAAATCCAACATCACATCCACTCTATTTTAAGACTGTTTATCAGATTTATCTTTCACCAATATTACAGGAGCAGGGAATTAACATTTGTAGACCGTCTGCCCTTTATTTTATCTCATTTAATCCTTATGGCAATTCTTTGAAATAGAAATTATCTACATTTTACAAATAAGAAAATGAAATCCCACAGAGATTAAATCATTTAGCTGTCATATTTGGTAAATGGTGGAGCAATGATTTAAAACCAGGTCTATCTCCGATTTACTTCCCAGATTGCTGAAGCAGAAGCAGACAAGATTAAAAAAACATACCCTCCAGGTAAAAAGAAATTATGTTGATATAATTTAAATAATGTAGGTTATGAAAATCTTAACTAAAATGGATGTGTTTGGCTTGGGGGCTTTTCTTCCAGAAAACAAGCCAGGTGAAAGCAATTATTCCTTTGTTGATAACTTGAACCTGCTAAAAGCAATAACAGAAAAGGAAAAAATTGAGAAAGAAAGACAATCTATTAGAAGCTCCCCATATGATAATAAATTGAATGTGGAAGATGATTCAACTAAGAATCGAAGACCAATTGATGATTATGATTCTACTAAGAGTGGACTGAATCATAAATTTCAAGGTAAATGAGGAAATAGAACTTTTGTTTCCTATTTTCTCTAACTTGGAGTCTCCCCATCGTGGGTTAAGAGAAAGTCTTATGTATTAAAAATAGCCTTTGTATATTCATAGTCCTTTATTAGTCAAGACCAAAATTAAGGCAAAGCCCAAATTTTTGCATGAGGCCTCAACTTCACAGAAGCCCAAATTTTATTTTCTCCTTTTAAGGTTCCTTTACTGATGCTTTGAAAACAATTTAAATCTGCTGTCTATATTTTATGTGACTGAATTCATTTTAATGTTCCAATTTACTTTAACTATTAGTACAAAGAAACTATCATAATTCTCAAATAATTAAATCAATAAAATACTCCTTACAAAAGCTGAAATATCCATTACTTTCTTTTTAGTGTTCTTTCCCTAGTCATATCTTTCTCCCTAGGTCATTCTAATCTTTCCATGGCCGTAATTACCATCTATAGCCTCATAACACCAGCCCACCACACTTCTCTGTCTCTGAAATATATATATATATATATATGTATTCCATATATATACACATACATATATGTGTATATGTGTATATTGACCATATATGTATGTGTATATATACAACCTATATATGTGTATATTGACCATATATACCTATATATATATTGACCATATATAACCTATATATGTGTATATTGACCATATATGTATGTGTATATATACAACCTATATATAAAATAGTTTTTTTCTCTATCCTCGATCACCACCATCCTTATCCGAACTCTAATCATATCTCACTTGAACTACAGCAAAATCTTCTAATGGATCTTCCAGCATCCACTCTGCTCTTCTCCAACTCGAGCAGCCAGAATGATCTTTTCAATACACAAGTATGATCTTGTCATTCTTGCATAAAAACCATTAGTACATTCTTATTTGTCTTGGGATAAAAACTCAGATCCTTAATGTGGCTTCCATAGCCCTGAAAGGACAGATTCCTGTGTCCATCCAGCACACATGATCTGATAGAAACCTGTTCCTTTCATTCATGACACTTAATGTAATTTATAATTTTACATTCCTAAGTGTGACAACTTATGATTTATGTCTTTCTCCTTAACTAAACTGAAAACTTCAGTAGAACAGAAACACTGTACATCCAGTGTCTGAATGCTTATGAACTCACGGCATGAGTAGATGAATAAAGGAATGAGTGAGCAAATAAAATAATACTCCAAGGAATAAATGAACTATTGTATCTGAGCATTGAGGAGGAGAGTGTGTTTTCTGTGCTGAGGACCACTGCTCAAGAGTGACTACAAATTTTCTTTAATATTCTTATTCTGCTCCATGGCTACAAGAGAATTATCCTGGTTATCTCTGCCAGAAAACAACTACCGATTAAATATTACTTTCATTGGATATCACAGCCTGAGGAAAATTCAGAAGTGTGTTCTGTATGAATCGGGGAGGGGAGATGGTTTATATTTTGAAACATTTCATATTGTATACTACTCACAGAAATGTGTTTCTCTTGAATTCTACTTTTTAACCTAAAATATTTGGACTAAAAGTAAATAGGCACTGGGTATAGCTGCATACAAAACAGTTTAAACTATTTTGATTGAATTGACCATTTGATTTAATAGAATTTTTTAAAAAGTAGTCTAATGTTTCTTTGACTACTTTTTTTTTTGTCAAACTGATTGTAGGCAGAGGCATAGATCTGTTTGTGTTCTGACCACTAACCCAAGTAATTTATTTTTAAATTGCTTAATGTTTTATTTCCATCCCAAAAGGGTGCAGAACTCTCAAGTCCTACCCTTGATGGCTCTAGGTTTACCCTAGGAGTCATTTCAAGTCCACTTGAGACTACAGAGGAGACTTTTGGAGATAATGGTCTATGAGTGAATTACTGTTCTCTTCTTATACCTTGAAAATCCTAGAACCAGGTGGGTTTGGGACCACCAACTTAACTGGAACCTCAGAGGCATGTGGGCTTATATCCCAGAAGGGGAGACTGAGGGAGTGAAACTTCTGCAGGGTACTTTTACACCTTTATGAAACCTCCAGATGGGCTTGTAGGGCCCATTGGGTCTCCTTTTCTATGTTTTCTACAGTATATGTGATTCAGGATTTTTCCAAGCTTCTTTTATGAAGTAGTGCTTAGGGTTCCTGTGTGGATTCACCAAATATTCATTGAGCAATGACTATGTTTCAGACTATGAACTAGACAATAAGCTCTGTGTAGTTAGGTATCACGCTTAAACTATTTATCAGTCTGTTTCCAGTTCTGGCCCATATTAAGACTTTAATAAAAATATGTGTTGGACAAATGAATGTCAGGTGCCATAAACAGATGCCAAGGATTAGAAAAAATAACTGGGAAGACGATGACTTGGAAGATGGTTCGTTTACATCCACTTAGAATGCTGTAGCTGCTTAAAAAAAGTTATGGATGTTGAACTCATGTTTGGTTTCCCTCTGAGGGAATATATAGGAGGGTAAAATAAGCTTTCATGAGCAGTAGAGAAGTCACTCTGAGTAACTGTCTCCATTTTAGAGAAGCCAGGGAAAATCAGTGGAAGGTAAGGAGCAATGCCCAAGTGGTCAACTATTAACCCCATCTAGCAAAGGTTTGCTAGGGAAGTCTAAGCTCCTGGCTCAAGAGAGTGTAGCAGTGTAGCAGAGCAAAGAGGCAGTCTTTTCCAAGTATTGCTTATGTTCTCCCTGTTATGAAGTAAATGAACCGAAAAACAGCCATCTCAGTTATTTTCCAGCTCCGGCAGACAACCAATACTCTCCCTTTTTTTCAGATCCTGAGGGATTAAGTGGGAAGGGAAATAAATTTTTCCACCTCTGCATAGACCTTGGGTAGCTTCTGCTCCACATATTCCCGAGAGTCTGTCTTGCAACCCACAAATGGAAGAATCAGACCTAAATAACAATGAGTCTCTGCCCCTGAAAAACATGGATGAAGAACCCAATTTTTAGTTAGTCAGGAGGGGAATTGGTTTTATGGGTTTTTTCTTAGGGTGTTTTCTGTTTATTAGTCACCCTGATACAAAGGGCTCATAGGTAATGATTTGGTCGACAGCTCAGCAATAATATACTGTCAGAAAGCTTCTAGTCCTCCTTGTATAATCATTCTATTCAGTTTCCTAAGCTTCTTTTCAAACAACAATAAAATGTTCTGCCCAAGGCAGCATATTCCTTCAGCTGTATAGACTCTGGAAGAAAGGTTGTGAGAGAAATTTCTTGTTTGAATCCTCAAAGTTATGGAAGAAAAGGACAGAATAAAAATAGAAATACGAGGCTCTTCTTTCTGAGTAAATATGATCAGAATTATGTAGGTAGAATTTGACCAGAGATTCCATTTCCATTTTCTCTAGAAGATAACCGCAGCTGGTACATAACTATCACATATAATAATTTTTCAGTTTTCATATAACACTGCACACTAGCTTTCATATAGTACTTTGCAATTTAAGAGGTGCATTTATATCTTATTCTATCTGAGCTTCATAATAAGCCCGTGAAACAGATAATCCTATTATCTCCCTTTACAGTGGTCCAATGATATATAGATAACATGTGGTATCATGGGCTAAAGTTCTGATCTTTCCAATCTGTCTTGAGGTGACAGGAAGAGTTAAGTGCCTTGTAAACTTGCACATATTAATATATTGTTTGATGTGGTCTAAGTTAGAAAAGACCGACCGATTCCTGAGAGTTGTCTTGGACATGGTGCTGTGCTTCCTTGCCATCAACCCTAATGTTCCTTTCCCTCAGGATAGGCTCTTGCTTTACTCTGAAGTAGTGCTGCCAAATGTATTCCCAGGAAAGCCAAAGATACATATTTGCAAGTATCTCTGCAGAGATTTACATAGATTTACATATTGCTTTGTACAAATCTGTTGTCTCATTTTAAAAGTTTAAATATCAGACACATAAAATAAGTTCCCTGTTCTCTAGAGAAAGGGGTATGTCACATTATGTTGCCCTCCGTAAAGGAGTTCTGACACACATTCAGTTAGAAGTAAGTATTTATTCCAGATAAGTCACCAAATCTTCAATACACCCTCTCTGATTCTAGATGTGAGGAAGGTGCCCCACCTGCAGCCCAGGAATTTGCCAGCAGAAGAAATACACCTGCAAATATTACCTATCTACTCTTTGTATGGAAATGGAATATCAGATTATATACTATATAGAAGGATATTCTGGACAATATGGCATACTACATAAATACGGCCCACTGTAAAATTTAAAAATACAACCTTGTTTTTATTATTAGTGAGAATAAAAATGGAAAGGGAGGCCATTGGTGTTGTCTTCAGATCTTATTTTCTCTTACAATCCCATAGAAACTTTCAGAATTTCCATTGCCATCTCAGCATCTCACCTTTAAGTAAAATTTTATTTCAAACCAAGGGCTTATGTGGACCAAACAACACCATAAATGCGTTCCAACCATATCTGAGTGTACAAGAACAAGACATGGATTATAAATACGATCCATGAAATAGGCCTATGATAACCATGATGTGGAATTGTGATTATGCTGTCTAGATGATCCAGATGGCCTTCATCAACTAGATGGAACTCCTTTAACTGCTGAAGACATCGTCCAGAAAATTGCTACCAGAATTTATGAGGAAAACGACAGAGGAGTATTTGATAAGATTGTTTCTAAACTGCTGAAACTTGGCCTCGTAAGTCCTGCATGTGAATAAACCCATTTCTTAGTACAGTTTGGAATTTGCTAAGAAGCCAAGCCTCATGATCCAAGTTGTAGCCAAATGTTTATAATACCTCTACTTTACATTAAGCACGGTAGCTTCTGAGGACAAATGAGACAACATTCCTCTAGGAACTTACAGTCTACCAGAGGAGGTTCACAAATCCACACATGCCTGAAATGCAAGCTGCATCGGAACCGTAAAAGCAGCCCAGCACGCCCGAGGATGGGTTATATGCAGCTGGGCAATAAGGAGCTTCAGAGAAGGTGGTGTTTGAAGTCAGCTTAAAAGGATGGTTAGGATTAGGGGCACCTGGGTGGCTTAGTGGGTTAAAGCCTCTGCCTTTAGCTCAGGTCATGATCTCAGGGTCCTAGGACCTGCATCGGGCTCTCTACTCAGCCGGGAGCCTGCTTCCCCCCTCCCCCTGCCTGCCTCTGCCTACTTGTGATCCCTGTGTCTGTCAAATAAATTAAAAAAAAAAAAATTAAACAAAACAAAACAAAAAGTTTGGTTAGAATTTAATGAGCAGCAGTAAAAGATATGTGAGTTATGAGAAGAGGATAACAGGAGTAAAGACATGCAACATTTGGGAAACTAGGCAATTTAATTAGATCATTCTCTGGCCCGGCTTCCAGCCCTTGTACAGCTCTGTCAGGCTTTAGCAGGGGGCTAAATTTGCCTGTTTCAGAGGTTACCTGCCATGACCTGTAGCTGCGGGTTGAGAAAAAACCCTCGAGGGGCACCTGGGTGGCTCAGTCGGTTAAGCATCTGCCTTTGGCTCAGGTCATGATCCCAGGGTCCTGGGATGGAGCCCCGTGGTGGGTTCTCAACTCAGTGGCGAGCCTGCTTCCCCCTCTCCACCTCTGCTTGTGCTCTTTCTCACTATCTCTTTCTATCAATTAAATAAATATATAAAATCTTTAAAAAGAGAGAAAGAGAGAAATAACCCTCAAAATTTTGTTTCTCAAAATAAGTGTTCCATGGATTCCCAAAGACAGGCCTGATTACTTGTATGGCCCGAAGGCACTGTTTCCCAGGAGGGCTGGGGCAGTCACTAGAATGGCCAGCAACTAATAGAGGCAGAAGCAAGGGTTATCTAGAAAGAAGGACCACAAGATTCTAAAAAACGTATTCAACTAGAGTTTAGTCTAGATTTTTTAATCACGAGTATGAGAATAACCGTTATATATGTTTTCACTTGTTATAACAGATCACAGAAAGCCAGGCGCACACACTAGAAGATGAAGTAGCAGAGGTTTTACAAAAATTGATCTCAAAGGAAGCCAACACTTATGAGGAGGAACCCAATAAACCAACAAGTGTGACTGAGAGTCAGGCTGGAAAAATACCAGAAAAAGTGGTATGTATATGTGACTTCATATGCATGTTATTATTGTGTGTATATGCATGTGCATGAATGTGCATCTGTGTGTACTTGTATTTGTGTATAATTAATAGAATCTGTATATAGTTGATATCTTACTTGATGCCAAAGAAGATTTGGGGTCTGTGACACGTTTAACCCACTTAAAATATATACTCACGGAAAACCAGTAAGTTAAAAGGTATAAACCAACTCTTAGTTGAAAATGAAGATACAGGTTGTATTAGAGTACACAGTAAAGGTTACATCTTCTACTCCACAGTAAATTAACCCATAATGTTAGGTGGAAATGTCGTAACCATTCCACATAACAACTGCTTGTATAATGTCAGTGGACTGGAACCAAATATTTCACAGCTCTTTCGGTATACAACTTCTGTTCACAGAATGTCATCATCTGCCTCCAGAAGCCAAAAAAAGAAACTCGGGTTGATTCGATCCTCTGCCACACCAGCCTGTGTTCCCCAGAGCGAGTCACCTGACACTGCCTCTCTATTATATCCTGAGCCCTTCCACCTGTTCCTTTCTCTTCTCATTGGTTCAGAGGCCTGCAACCACCCTTTACTTGGACCAGTCATTCATCCTTACCTCTCCTTCCTGACTCTGTGCCTCTTCATCTTGTCTTTGGCATCCGCCAAGCTAAAATCTTTCTCCCCTCTTTGAATTCCCTGTAAAACTCCAGATGGAGCTGACCACAGAAGGATGTAAGAAAATATCAAACTCTTCAGCTCTTCTTCACTTCTCCACCAGAGCACCCAGACCCCATGGCTCCTCATCCCCTCCGATGCTGTATCCCAAATACACGAGAAAGCACATAGGCCTATTTTCTAGCCTCCTATTTCAGAGGAGGCTAGAAAACAGAAACTGAGTCTAGATTTTTCTTTTACTAGATAGCATAACAGCTCCCCGTTGGTCTCCCTACTTCCCACTTCCACAAGCTTTCATTTTTTTAAACAGATTTTAAAGATCCACCCAAAACATTCCTGATTTATCAAAGAACTCATGATTCACTCAAGGTAACCATCTAAACTGAGAGTGACATAGCTACTGTGTTTTCCTGATCTTTCACTCCTATTTTGTACTCCTTATTCACCCATCTCTAAAACATCCCTATGCTTAACCTGTTCACTGTTATCTAGGTGCATTAATGCAAATGAAATATTCATTCAGTACATATTTATTGAGGTATCAATTATGAACCAAGCACTGGGGATGTAATGCTCATTTAAAAAGATAGAATCCAGGGCGCCTGGGTGGCTCAGTGGGTTAAAGCCTCTGCCTTCGGCTCAGGTCGTGATCTCAGGGTCCTGGGATGGAGCCCCGCATCGGGCTCTCTGCTCAGCGGGGATCCTGCTTCCCCTTTTCTTTCTGCCTACCTCTCTGCCTACTTGTGATCCCTCTCTGTGTCAAATAAATAAGTAAAATCTTAAAAAAAAAAAAAAAAGAATCCTTGCTCACATGAAGCTTAAGGTCTAATGGAAAAAGTAGATGGCTTGCATCTCATAGTCACCTATTTTAACTACATCTGAGGAAAGAAACATGTGCTCTGAGGAAAGAAACATAGTTCTATGAGACCTCGTTAAAAAGGAACCCGTTCTGGACTTGGGCTTAGGGAAGGCTTCCCCGAAGAAGTGACTTGAGTCCAAACCGAAGACTGAATAGGAGTTAACCTGTGAATATGAGAGGCAGAATGTAGTGAAGAATGTGTGGAGTATCCAAGTATTTGCAACAAGGGCAAGGTGGCTGGCAAACAGAGAGAGCAATGAGAGGTGAGCCTGGGGATGTGGACCCAGGGCAAACCAGGCAAGGCCGTGGGTTCTGATCTTTATTATAGGACCAATGGGAAAACACTGGATGATTTTAAGTTACATGATCATATTTTTTAAAAGGTAACTATGTCTACAACACAGAAAATGCAGTGTCTGGAATAGATTAGAAGTAGTTGACGTAGCAGTTAGAAGGTAGGAGATGAAAGTATCTGGAGTAGAGCCAGGTAATGGAGAAAGAGAGAAAGGTACAAATTTGGGATAGATTTTGAAAGTAGGGCTAACAAAACTACTGATGGATTAGATGAAGGAAATGAAGAGGAAGAGAAAAGAAAGGCTCTTAAATTTCTGTCTAGTCCACCGAATGGACAATGGATCATTAACTAAGATGCGGAACACTGGAAATGGATCAGGTCTGAGAGAAAGAGTCCCGTGTACCTTTCCAGATAGCCCTTAAAATTTCCCTGAGAAGTCCCCATGGTGATTGTTCTGCTGGTATTAGATATTCTGACAGGCTTTCCTGTATCCTGTCATCGAGTCTATGATTTCAAAGCTCCCTTCCTTGGTAAAAGGCATGTTTATGAGGAGACACTCATGAGAACTGACAGAGGGGAACTTGGCCAAGTAGGAACCTAGAAATTCCCTGTCTATTCTCCAGGAGCAGGAGCCAGGGTCCTCAGGTGAAGCATATGTCTCTTAGCCCCAATGACCTCTCCATGTGGCTAGATGCCCACATGCCCGGAAAAGGGTTTGATCCTGCAGGAGCTTGCAAAGGAGGAGGTATTCTTACCATTCACATTCATGGGCACCGAAAAGTAAAGAATCAAGATGGAGCGTAATTAGTTCTAACAAAATATTTATTTTTTATTGATTTTTCCCCCCAATGGAGACTCCAATGGCAGCGATTCAAGATGGTTTTACTAATGGACAAAATGATGAAACAGTATCTAATACCCTAACCTTGACAAATGGCTTGGAAAGGAGAACGAAAATCTACAATGAAGACAACTTTGAGGAACTCCAGTATTTCCCAAACTTCTACGCACTACTGAAAAGTATTGATTCAGGTAAACACTGTGTTTTCTGGCCATGTGGAATAGAAACAGTAATTCCAGGAAATGTATGGGTGGGGTTTTTTCTTCCTGTTTTCAGTTTCTAAATGCAGTCTTCAATGATATATGTTGGGGCCTCGGGGGAAAGATTTCACATCGTTTCAAAAGAAGAATACTAGTCATGAAAATATTTACGAAAGGATAATCAGGAAAGGTGGAGTTTCTGGATAATTCCATCTTATTTGTTAAGAGAAGGTTCATTTATTTGTTCAACTAACAGTCACTGGACATGTGTGGTGTTTGGGACACGGAGGTCAGCCCTGTGCAGATGAGGAGAGAAATCAATGTCACTGCCTGACTTGCTCAGCCTCAAATCTTATTGCAAATCTTTTTTTTTTTTTTTAAGGCTGTATTCATTTTCCTCTCTTAATGGGAACAGTGTAATATAATTTAATCCTTTTAAAAATAATTCAAATTTTTGCTTTTTAGACATTTTCATCTTAGGTCTTGAAATGAGTTCAAATGAGTTCCACAGCAGGTCAGAAGCCCAAAACACACTTAGAAAAGATTTGTTCTTTTTCTTTTTCTTTTTTTTTTTTTTAAGATTTTATTTATTTATTTGACAGAGGGAGAGAGATCACAAGTAGGCAGAGAGGCAGGTGGCGGGTGGGCGAGGGGAAGCAGGCTCCCCACCGAGCAGAGAGCCTGATATGGGGCTCGATCCCAGGACCCTGAGATCATGACCTGAGCCGAAGGCAGAGGCTTTAAGACACTGAGCCACCCAGGCGCCCCAGATTTGTTTTTTAAAAACAAAGTCCTTAATGTACTGTTTCTCTTATATGTACACCAAAGTAGGTTAGCTGAAGATTTCAATTCGTGTTTAGTTTTGATTAATCTTTTTTTTTTTTTTAAGATTTTATTTATTTGACAGAGAGAGAGAGAGAGATCACAAGCAGGCAGAGAGGCAGAAGCAGGCTCCCCGCTGAGCAGAGAGCCGGATGCGGGGCTCGATCCCAGGACCTTGAGATCATGACCTGAGCCAAAGACAGAGGCTTTAACCCACTGAGCCATCCACCCCATGGTTTTGATTAATCTTCAAGGAAGATAATCATGAGTAAATTTTCTGTTGTTGTTATTGTCCAAACAGATGCTCTGCACTGCTTTATGGCTTTTCCTCTCTCTGTTCAGAGATTCAGCCCTGGATTGAACATTTGTAATAAATATTTCCCCAAGAAGTGACCTTAGAGTGAGCTTTCATTTCTGGAGAACAACCATTGTCCTTCAATTCCAGACATTGGCCAGATGGCACCAGCCCCTCTGCTGGTGTCCACAGAGCTGGTACATCTTGAGGGTCCATTCTCAGCCATCTTGCCCCAATAGATGGCAAATGCCCAGCTCAGAACTTTTGTCATCTTGGTGAGTCACTTCTTATCAGGGAAGAACATCAACATGACACCAGATACCTATACAGATGTAACCTTGAACAAATAGTGTGATGGCAGAATTTATTTACCTGCGCTTTTCCAGGATCTCTTCCCCATTTCCTCTCTTACTCTTCTTCTCTCTCAACTTTGGAACTTTTTGATATTTGAAAGATTCCACCATATGGAATGTTTTTTTATTTACCTTTCAGTTTCCTTGCCCCCCCCATTCTTAATTTCCTTTTTACAGAATTTTAATTTAAGTCCTTACACTAAGGTCTTTGACAATACCCATCTTTCTCACCCAAGGTCTGAACCAACTGAGAAATAATAAAATGGGTGGAAAACCAAAATATTTCTGATAACTGATAAAGTCTGGGTTGTAAGGGTTATAACCTAACTTAAGAAGGCAGCTTAATGTGAGATCCAGGATTGCTCACACCCTGTCCTCAGTCTAGTTCTTGGAATAGCCAATACCAAGGATCGTTGGATCCTACAGAGCAGGTCCTTGTCTCAGATCCCTGCCTTCACTGTTCCAGGGGAACAAAAAGAAGAAAGATTCCAAATCCCTATCAGTCAAGAAATGAAGGCTATTGGCCATTGCCTACCAATCTCATCTGTAGGAAGGATGAAAAGATCATGGGGGAAAGGGTAGGAGTATTTAGAAGAAAGCCTTCATGGCTGCTAAAAGAATAGGGAAAATGGGCTCCCCTCTAGCACCTTTCTTCAAAAATGGAAATAGATTTTTTAAATTTTAGAATTTACACACACACACACACACACATATTAAAGATTTTATATATATATTAAATATATATATAAATATAATATAATATATATATATTAAAGACACACACACACACATATATATATATATATACATTAAAGATTTTATTTATTTGACAGAGAGAGATCACAAGTAGGCAGAGAGGCAGGCAGAGAGGGGGGAAGCAGGCTCCCCGCTGAGCAGAGAGCCCAATGTGGGGCTCGATCCCAGGACCCTGAGATCATGACCTGAGCCAAAGGCAGAGGCTTAACCCACTGAGCCACCCAGGTGCCCCTAGAATTTATACACACACACACACACACACACACTGAATGACTATGGAATCATCAGCTGTCCTCTTCCATCAAGATGCAGAACAGTATGTCACATTATGAAGAGTTTCCAAGAAACTGTTAATAGTGGCTACCTATAGGGAGTAGGAGTTGAGGGATAGGAAGAAAATGTTATTTTCACTACTATTTACTTCTGTACTGTCAGAATATTTTTACTATATGCATATATTCTTTCAAGTAAAATAAAGTTTGGAAAGCAATATATACTATTTAAAGATCAACCCTACATTATAAAAAACAAAAATACATGTGTGTTTTTATTTTCAAATAGTATTTGACTAATGAAAACAGATCATTCTTGCCCTCGAAAACATACAGCCTGAGTAAAGAAAAATTATTGGGTCACAGATCTTCTAACTTTCTTTTTGAGTTCCTATTACCTCAAGTTGTAAACTGTCTCTTCATCATCTACTCTATTAATAAGGTATTTTAGGTTAAAGTAAATCTTTCTGGAGAAGTTATAATTGATTGCCCACTTCTGGAAAAGTTCAGTATACCTGTACATTATCCTGTATTCTGAATCAAATTTTAGGCTTTCTGTGAATTAAATATATGTGGTTTCAGCTATAAATGTAGGGAGAAATAATTGAATAAAATGCCTACTTCATAACTGACACTGAAAGAGGAAGCTATACGCCACTAATTTTTTTAAAAAAAAATTATTTTGTCCTTTTATATAGAGAAAGAGGCAAAAGAGAAAGAAACACTGATTACTATCATGAAGACGTTGATTGACTTTGTGAAGATGATGGTAAAATATGGCACAATATCTCCAGAAGAAGGCGTTTCCTACCTCGGTGAGAGTCCAACCTGTTTGATTTTTTTTTACTGTAACAGTTTTCATTGTCCAAAATGAATTAGGGATTTAGCAATAATTACCTCACAAATCTGGTCATTTATGTCGAAATAGCCCGAAACATCTGAGTAACCAGAATTGACCAGCGTGACGATGCACAGATATAAAACTAACCAGAAGTTTTCAACTCTTTATAGATACAGCTTGAGTGCAAACATTTTACACTTATTACATTTTGTCTCATTAACATTTTCTAAATATCTCCATGGAGACAATTTTATTAAAATTTGACCCCTCCCCTTTTTTTCTTCAATTGTGTCTGCATGGTCAGAACTAAAAGAGTTGATTTTAAGCAGTGAGGTCTGTGTGTGGTGGGAAGGAAAGAGCCTGGGATTGAACAGCGGAAGTGATGCCCCCGGTCCAGCTTGGCCACAGACCAGCTCGGTCCCATGGGGCGTCCCAAGCGCTCACCTCGTTTGGCCTATTTTCTGCATCTGTAAAATAAAGGACTGTGTGATCAGTGATAGGGCTGGCAAACTACAGCCATGGGACCAAATCTGGCCCATGGCCTATTTTTGTATAGCACACAAACTAAAAATTGCTTTTACACTTTTAAATGGTTGGGGAAAAAAAACATCAAAAGAAGAATCGTATTTTGTGACGCAAGAAAAGTATATAAAATTCACATGGCAGTGTCCATGCATGAAGCTTTATTGGCACAGGGACACACTGTTTCCACGCTGTCTCTGGGGGCTTCTGTGCTACAACAGCAGAGCTGAAAAGTTGCAACACAGACCACAGATGGTCCACAAAATATTTACTATCTGGCTTTTTTTACCAAAAAAGTTGGCTGACCTTTGATTCCTTGAACTTTGTAGATAAGCTTGAACTTTCTCTGTGCATGCCAGTTGTTTAAAGAAAAAAAATATGCCTTTGGTTTTCCTGCTTGGTTTAGTTAGTCAACAAGTACCATTTATCTCTGATGTCCTTCAAGCAAGATGACCTCATGGCCCCTTACTCTGATCTTCTTAAGAGAGGAGGAAGAATTAGAAGAGAAAAATCTCATAGGATAGAATAATCCAGAATTACTCTCTATGAACTCCTTTTTCACATGAAAATAATTTTGTTTTTTTCCTGATTACAAAGAAGCATATTTATTGTAAAAAAAAAAAATTTGGTCAGTTCAAAATAATGTTAAAAAAGAAGTAAAAAGGGGCGCCTGGATGGCTCAGAGGGTTAAAGCCTCTGCCTTCGGCTCAGGTCATGATCTCAGGGTCCTGGGGTGGAGCCCCACATTGGGCTCTCTGCTCAGGCAGGAGCCTAGTGCTCCCGCTGCTTATGTGCTCGCTCGCTCTCTCTCTCTCTCCCTGACAAATAAATGAATAAAATCTTAAAAAAAGAAAAAAAAGGAAAAAAATCACTCATAAATACTGGCACTCCGGTGACATTCTGGTTTCTATCCTTCAGATGTTTGCCTGTTTGCCTTGTTTCTTTCTTTGTTTTATTTTGTTTAGCAAAAAATGGGCTCATATTATACATAGTGCTTTGAGGCCTACTCAGTGGATCAAGGTCTTTGTTTCAGATCAATCACTATTTCATACCAATACCCTGTGACTCAAATTCCACACTTAAGTCATTTTCCAATGGAAATAGACTAGAAATGCCACAAGGCTTAGGTGCAGGGTAAGTATTTTCACTCCTGTTCATAGCTGTGCTATCCAGTATAGTAGTGGAAATGGAATTCATTACCCCACGTGACTGAGGAGTCCAGGAGCGGTGGGGGGAGTCTGACGTTGGGTTTGCAAAGTCCACCAATAGTGTGAGGAATCTATCCCTCCCCATCTCCCCACACTGACTTTCCATGTGTTGATTCATTCCAGAGAAGCTGCTCTGGTATAGGAAAAAGATGGCTGGCAACCTCCATCCCCACAGTACACCCAAACTGGCAGGAAAAGATCCTCTTTCCCCAGTGGTCCTAGCATTGAATCTCATGGTCCTGGCTTGCATCTTCGGCTCCTCTTTGAACCAAGCACTCAGCCCAGGGCTGTGGAGACCTTGGGGAGCCAGGCCTGGATTATTAGGCCCTGCCTGAGCCAAATGTGCTGAAAATGGGAATGGTCTGTGTTTTCTTTTTTCTTTTTTTTTTTCTTTTTTAAGATTTTACTTATTTGACACAGAGAGAGAGCAAGAGCAGGAACACAAGCAGGGGGAGTAGAAGAGGGAGAAGCAGGTCTCCTGTGGAGCAGGGGAACCCGACGTGGGGCTCAATCCCAGGACACTGGGATCATGACCTGAGCCAAAGGCAGACGCTTAACAACTGAGCCACCCAGGTGCCCCTAGTCTGGGTTTTCTAAAGGAAAATCAGGGTGTAGTTACCAGAAAGTGTTGAGGAAGCCCAAACCACAGGTGTCCATTTTAAAGTTTACCACCCCAGACATGTTCTAGCAGTGGCCCCAGAGATGTGGAAGAGACTTCTGCAATTAACTGAGTAGGAGGCTGAGCTAAGGATCTCAAACAATACGGAATAATAGATTCCTAGGAATAAGATCCGTGTCAAAGCATCTTAATTTGTGGAATTGCTTTATGATCTATCTGGTGAGGTTTAAACCGTTTTAGTAGAAGTTTGATTTCATCTTTCAAGAAATAAAATTATATTTCATATTTCTTCCCTTCCTCCCTCCAGAAAACTTGGATGAAACTATTGCTCTTCAGACCAAGAACAAGCTAGAAAAAAATGTTACTGACAATAAAAGCAAACTTTTCCCAGGTATGATTTGACTGTTTTTCTACCTTTTAGCACAAACATCCTTTGCGTGGTCAATAATGAGTTCAATAAACACTGACCAACAATTATAGATTTCAAAAGTTTTAAAATCTGAAATCCAAGCATAGGACTAAGTAGCCATAACCTTGGCCATTTTGTGGCTGATCTCAGCATAGAAATCCGATCCCAAGGAGCATTGAAAAGAAATGCAGGTCTTTCCTGAAGATTCTTAAGAGGTGGCTGGTGGGAAAGGGAGGAGATTATGTTTCACAAAACTGAGTCATTCTTACTGAAATTCTCCTTTATGCATTTTTTTTTCCTCTTCCAAGATTACCATTCCTCCAGAACACTACACGTGGTCACCTGTCCACTCTCGGCTGACCTTCCAGCAGTTCCCCCTCCCAAGACTTCCTCTCTCCTCTAAGTCCGTGCCCCTAGGTAGTGGGACTTACCCCCTCCTCTTGGTTTTTTCCCCTCCTGCACCTCCACCCATCACACCATGGAACCAAGTGTGCAAAGTGGTGCAAAGAAGAGGGAGGAAGGAACAAAACGAGAAAAGATCACACATTCATATGCCTAATTTTGTGTCCCTGTCCCAGAAGTTATGTACATATATTTGGTGGAATATTATGCAGCTCTTTAAAGTGATGTTTCCAAGTAGTTTCTGATACCCTGGAAACATCATTCCTTAATAATGTTAATGATAAAAGCAAGGAACAAAATTGTACTGCAACTATGAAAAAAATTACACATCAAAAAATATACACAGACCACAGCACTAGTAGTGGATGTGTTCATAATGAGGTTAACAACTAACTTCTTACTTCTTTCTTCTTCTTTCTATATTAATAACCCTTTTATTGGAAAAACAAAGCTTATGGTTAGGCTGCTTGACATTTCCTATTGTATTTACAACAGGCATGCATTACAACTGTTTTCAAGCGGTCAGCTACTTTAAGGTGTATGACATTTTTAATTCAATAAAAAATTGCTAGAAGGAAATAGTTTATTCCCACTCTTGTTCCCTCACTTTTTTGAAGTATAATTGATACAGAAATTAGTTATATTTTAGTGACAAGTGAACAGATCCCATCCTGACAGCAAGGGTCTAGTTCTCTTCTTTGCATTAGGGTGGCCAGGGACAAGGGAATATGAAGAAAGAGGCAGAAGGAAAGTCTTGCCAGAGTCCCAAATTCTTAGATGCTACTGTGAGTTATAGAGTATTCTTCAACAATACAACATCATGAAGAGATTAAACAACTACAGAGTTATTTTACTTTGGAATGAAGATTCAAATTTACTTTGGGACCTGACGTGTCCTACTTGATTGCCTACATTGATTATAGTAAGGAAAATAGTCTATGCTCTAATGACATAGTAACAGAAGGAAAAGAACACTAAACCAAAACCTGGAAAGGTGAAGCTTTGCTCCAGCTCTTTTGCTCACTCAGTGCACATCTCTCTCCATTCTGGGCCTCAGTTTCTTCTTCTGTGAAAGGGGGGGACGAAGTTGGACAAGATAATCACTAAGATCCCTTTCAACCCGAAAAATGATCTGACCTTAAACAGTACCTTTACAATAAAGGTTTTTTTCTACATTATGAATTAATTAATAGATAGGAAATAGGGTGGTAACAACAGTGTACAATCTGATTACAGTACCATCAGAAAAGAGTAATGAAGAAACAGATAGCACCAAGGAAGAAGCAGCTAAGATGGAAAAAGAATACGGAACATTGAAAGATTCCACGAAAGATGATAACCCAAGAGGAAAGACAGATGGGCCAAAAGGTATGGAATTAACAGCTCTAGGTTGGCAATGGAATTGAGGGAACAAAAATTGTCATGGCACACACATTGATCAAAAATGCAAGCCCTGACAGATCTGTTAAATCAGCACCATCTGTATAGAAAAGATTCAGCATATGGTATCTTACTTGAATAACAATCTTTTTTAATGGTCTTGAGTCTCCTAGAATGGCAAATTGGTTTTGTCTTGTGATGGTCTTTACTGTCCAATGGGCTTTTGTACTTGGAGAGGAATACTTATGACCATTTGTGCATCGTTTAAGGTCTAATTTATAATTTATTAAACACTTTTTCTTTTAACATAATTAACATCCCTCTAAATAATCATATACTACTTATTCAAGAAACTCATCAAAATTTATGAATTTAACAGAGCAAATTTCCTTAATCATTTATGGTGATTGAAATAAGTAATCCTAAGGACCTGATTAAAAATCATAAATCCAATATGTCAAATTTCCTTAAATAACTTGAATACCTTAAAATGCACAAAAGCACATATTAAACTAGCCTAATAATTACAAAACTTATGTTTTTATCCTTATTCTTACACATTCCTGTGGTCCAATTTCTACTGTGCCTTGGTAAGTCTATGTGACATAAAAGTTATTTTTTCCTAGGATTTTAGAGATTTTACTGCAGTCTTAAAGAAAAAGACCTTACTGGGCGGGAGTGGAGAGAAAGAAAAAAGAAAATCTCTCTATGAGCATGCAAATTCGAAGTTGCTAACCCTTCGATTACAGGTCAGGATGTGGGATCTGGTCACACAGTCCTGTGGTTCAAAACCCTTTTATTATGACGTGTGCTAGTTACATCATGGAAAATGTGTCTATCCCTCAGATATTCTTCTGAAACTCAGTGTCTTTACCCGAAGTTGTGAACAGATGGCTTAACCTACCTTATTTTTCTGTCGTTATATTTGACCCCTATGTTATGATTGGAATGTTACCTATGTCATACCAGTGTCTTATTAGTAGGGTCATCTAGAGGTTTTATTCCATAGAAACTGGGGAAGTGGGTCAGTGCTCTTTCTCTTGGGTCAGGGGAGGTGTGACACTCAGCTCATCTATCATCTAAAGAGACACCACTGGGCTCTCTTTTCATTGCTTACTATGTATAATCATTAGTGACAATGAATTGATGGACTTCGCTTTTCCTTTCTGGATGAGATGAGACCACAAAAGCCAATCATGTTCATGGTATAGCTCTTAATTTTGAAGGGACTGCTTGGCCAACTCATAAGTTCCTAGTCTCTTCTGTTCATACAGATAGAAACAGGTTCACATTCATACTTGATAATAGATCCTGTTTAACAATGTCCGTATATTAAATTGAAAAGAAGCAAACTAGTTATGTATTTAATATCTTCTAACTTCTTAATAGCAAAAACAATTACCAACTACTTCCCATTTATATCACAACTACCTTTGTTAAGACTTAATATCAACCTTTTCCATTTATGTAAGATGTTCTCCTCAATGATGATGATGATGATGATTTTATGCTTGAATTGGTGTAGCTTGGGAGACGGAGCGCCCCTGTTCCTCCTTTATCTTTTTAGCACTGTGCCCAGTTTTTTTTTTTTAATGTTTCAAGTTTTTATTTAAATTCTAGTTAGTTAACATATAGTGTAATATTGGTTTCGGGAAAAGAATTCAGTGATTCATCACTTACATACAACACCCAGTGCTCATCACAACCAGTATGCCCAGTAGTTTTTAAAGGATCTTTACTCTCTGGCAACAACGGAATATTCTTGACTCATTGAATTTTCTCATTCCAAGACAAAAATCAATTCCTCTTCAAAGAGTTCTAGTTCTTTTTTATAGAGAATATAGAGACCTGAGCCCAGAATAAATGGGTTCAAATGAGTAGTAATATGAACCGAAAGTACTACTAGTAGTTCAATTATTGGGACTTTTTTGAGACAGGAAAAATAATTTTTTTTCATAATATATCAACTTCATATTGATTTTTCCTATCTGATTAAGCTTTATATTATTGTATTTTTTTCTCTAGCACAGACTTCATAGACCATCACAATTTTCTCCTACATCAAAATAGCTGGCATATCAGCACTAATCATTTGATGTAATAGCCTGTATTGAAAAAGGTTATGATGTTGCATCTGGGCTCAGGAGGAAACAACTTGAGAATGATTAATTAATAATGTTTGTCATGGGCATAAAGAAGGGGGAATTGGTAAGATACATGTCATGTTTGCTGACTCTGTAGATCAATCAGTCACACTGCCTTGATACTTCCCTAGGTCTACTTTGGATGAGTAGTAAACTCTTCTGCATTTTTTTTTTTTTAAATATAGTAAGATACATATAACATAAAATGATCACATTAACCATTTTTAAGGGTACAGTTCAGTGGCATTAAGTCCATTCATATTATTGTGTTACAATTGCTACCATCCATTTCTAGAACTCCTTTCATCCTGGAAAACTGAAACCCTATACTCATTAAATAAAACCCTCCATTCATCTCCCTCTTCAGCCCCTGGCAACCACCATTCTACATTCTGTCTCTGTGAATCTGCCTATTCCAGATACCTCAAATAAGTGGAATCATGTAATATATGACTGGCTTACTTCACTTAATGTTCTATGTTGTAGCATGTGTTAGAATTTCCTTCCTTTTTTAGGGATGCATAATATTCCATTGCATTCATATACCAAATATTGTTTATCTCCCCATTTGTCTATGGATACTTAGGTTGCTTCCACCTCCTGGCTCTTATTAATAATGCTATCGATATGCATGTACAAATATCTCCTCAAGATCCTGCACTCAATTTGGGGGGAAATATTCTAAGGAGTGAAATTGCTACAGCATATGATAATTCTGCTTTTAATTTTTTAAGGAGCCACCATACTCTTTTCCATAGTAGCAGCATCTTTTTAATGCCCCCAAGTCTGCAAGGGTTCCAATTTCTCCACATCTTCATCAATACTGATGGATGTGAGGTGAAAGACGAGTGGTAAACTTTTAAAAGATAGCTAACCAGGAAAAGAGTGGTCCCATGGCCTGAGATAGAAAGCCAGGAATCAGGCAGCACAGAGCACTGCTGTTCACCCCCAGAGAAAACCAGCATGCCTAGGTCATCTCCTCTGGGGGCAACCCATGTGTAATGACTATTTCCCGAAGACAGTATGCCATCATGTAAGACCTTTGACTTGCAGGGACAGCATGCTCCATGCTTAAACCAACACCATCTATCACCACTACCCAAATATCCACAGGAATGGATGCTGACAGGGGTCTTTGCTTATTTTAGGAAAACATTGTGTAAAAAAAGGAATATATGAAGGAGTTGATTCTTGGATAGTAAGATAGCCTACTATCCTGTTTAGGATGTGAGTGTTTAGAGACTAAGGATGAGGTTAGATTTCTTCTCTCATTAGGAATTCCATCAGATACTAATAGGGAGAGAAGAAAGTACAACTCCATTCCTGTAGTGTTACTGTTTGTAATGGCTCTCCTGAAACATTAGGAAGAGAGTAGGGAGTTGGGGCTAAAATTATTTCCTTCTCCATTGTTTGGAGATTTAATTTATTCATGCTACCCCTGACTCTTATTACTCTGGCATAAGGAAAACTAATTTTAGTACAGTTTAGAAAACACCAACTTCAGCATAAGCCAAGGGCCAACATTTCTTGAAAAGTGTGTAATCCCCAAAAGGGTCTATTATGTCATATACCTTTGTATTGACAATTGCTTTGCTTGGACTTTTTTCAGAGGCTGTTTTGTTTCTGTTATAAGGCCCACTGAGACAATACGTACTGTCGCTACACAGAAAAATAAAAGCATCCATCTGGGTAAAAGCAGGATTTACTGGGTTTCCTGAGACATTTATTCAGCTATAAATAAACATTTATTCTGATGGCATGGCTGGCACCAGGCTCAGGAAGCAGACCTCTAGAAGTAATATAAGAAGTAATGCTTACCTCTGAGGACTCAAGTGAGCTTCGAAATGATTTGAGAATGGTTCTTAACCCATTTGCAGCCAAGTGTAACACAAGCTGCATACATGTGCACACATCTCCCTGATTGATGAGTCAGGAGTGCATAGAACAGTGCGTAGAGAAAGTTGGAAGACAGTGCAGGGCGGAGCAAAAATGAGGTAATGATCCAGCTAAAACCACTTTAAAAAATAATAATAAGCAGAACACATTGTGAGGAATATCTGTAAGGAGTCCGTTTTGGTCCGGCGATGTGGCATGTTGGCCCCATCAAACCACAGCAAATATTTATCAACCATGCCAAGCATATGCTGGATCCTCTGAGGAATGGGAATAGGCATAGTAAGAACAACAATGCCCTAAATTTATATTGCCCTTCGACTTACAGAGCATGTTTCCATGGCTCTCTTTTTAAGTTTAATGTTAAAAAAAAAAAATTCGATTTAATTGCCAATGATGAAAAATGGCTTATCCACCTTTGAATATAGTTGAGTTAGACTATTTAAACTCTTCTAGCCTACAGGGACTCATGTTAAAAATAATCTTTTAGGGGCACCTGGGTGGCTCAGTCATTAAGATTCTGCCTTCAGCTCAGGTCATGATCCCAGGGTCCTGGGATCGAGCCCTTCATTGGGCTCCCTGCTCCGCGGTAAGCCTACTTTTCCCTCTCCCACTCCCCTATTCCCCCTGGTTGTATTCCTTCTCTTGCTGTCAAGTAAATAAATAAAATCTTTAAAAAAAAGAAGAAGAAGAAGAAGAATCTTTTAAAATACTGATTTCTAATTGGTGTAGTCATTTGATTCAGTAATTCTTAAATTTAGGGATATGCCAATGAAATGAAATGTATTCTGATTTCAACTGTATTTATTAAGTTACCTAATTTTCAAGTAAATTGCTCTCTGGAGACTAAAGAAATCTACTTTAAAACTTTATTCCATGATCTCAGTGTGGGTCTATTTGCCAGTTCAATGTTTACTCATTCACTTCTACCCTATGAGTCACTGAAAACCTTTTTTTTTTAATCATCCAAGGGATAAGATAAGCATTATCATACCCATAAACTCATTCCAAAGCTATTCTCTGTCAAATTTATGGCCAGATAATGGAAATAGGTGAAAAAAGTGATCTGTAAGACACCTTTCACCGAAATACACTATCATTCCCTCATCTTCCTTACAGAAACCAGAAAACAGAAGGTAGCCTGTTTAATTAATAAATTGGCTAAGTCATGAGGATGCTGTTATTTTTAAAGTAACCTAAGAGGAGAAAATCTGTGCCTTTATTTAAGCCCCAAAGCATTCTACTAAGAATGTCCAAAAATAGTAAGTCCAGTCTTCTTCCCTGTGAGTCAGCAAGTATGCCAGGAGCTAAGCGCGGGCACGGAAGACCTCCCATCGACAGAGGTTTTTTGAGGATAGCAAAGGAGAATTTCTTTCCATGTGTAGAACCCATAAATCTTTTTAGAATTCATCCCTAAATTATTAATAAATAAACCAAGGCTCAGAAAATGAAGTGACTCCTCCAAGATCTCCCAGCCAGAGCGGCCGAGCCAGGCCTTGAACCCTTGTCTCTTGACTCCTCTTCAGTACTGAGTATTTCTTTCGGGCAGGTAAAAGGTCAGCATTGTTCAGAAATTCTTGAACGGAATGGCTCTGAGGCCATGTTGGCATCTGTGGTCAGCATCATCACTGACTTTGCTTTATGCCTTTCAAAACTGTCATCATGTCATCCTTCACAGAATTTTAAGGGTGTCAAACTTAATTTTTATAACCACTCTTAAGATCTAATGTCTTTAGTATGTCCAGTATTCAATAGGTTCATTGTCTTGATTTCTACAGGTTTGTTGTTGTTGTCTTTGCGGGGCTGGGGGGACAGATCAGGTTAGCATCCATGAGTGATAAAGGGTATTTCTTTTGCATGCTGAAAACCAGAACCGTCAGAAAAGCAGGGCTGCATCTTGATTCTGGCCCTCTTCCCATCTGCTTCGGCATATGTTTTAAAGATCGTGCCATATTACCTCAGCCCTGAGCTATTTTTTTCCAAAGGAAACTGAAATAAATTTGAGAAAAATAGTCCAGCTTTCCAAAGTGGACTCTCAAGGGCTTTTACTGCACACTGTGTAAATACAAGATGTGCTTTACAGCTCCCCGGAAAAGAAAATGTAAATAGGAACCAGCTGCTCCTCTCTAAGAGCAGAGGACACCTGATTTTATCCCCCTCGTCACCAGCGCTCCAGTAAGTGTGTGGAGGTCTCAGGGCTGGTGGCAGTGGTTCCCAAACTTCCCCCCGATATGCGAACCTCAGGACCATTTTTTTTTTAATGATGCTTGGCCCCTACCCCAGATAGTCTCATTTAACTGGTATGAGGAGTAACCTTGGCATCAGGATTTTTAAAATCTTCCCTAAGTGATTCCAGTATGCAGTCCAGTTTGAGGACCACTGCCTTGTTTGCTAGTTTGTTAGCAATAGGCACTAAATCGTTCTGGTCTAAAAGGTGAATTTTACCCAGCTACACTCAGTAGAAGCTCCACATTCATTCTAGTTCAAGACCAGGCTCTGACCCTTATCCAGCTGTGTCCCCTTGGGCTTGTCACTTAACCTCTCCCAGCATTCATTCCCTCGTGAGTAAAGTGGAAAGGATAATGCTAATTTCATAGAACTCTGTGAAGATTAAATGACATATGGATATAGTGTATCTAGCACATTTGTAGGTATTTTAAATTGTTGCTGCTATAACTATCATTTCGATCCAGAATTCATTACACTTCAAGTCGTTCAAATAGTTTTCTTTTTGTTAAAAACAAATCTATACCATTTATACTTTTAAAAAGTTAAATTCTTCTGATTACAATTTGGCATCTAAAGAGCCTTTATCCATTCACTTATTTGACAAATATTTATTGATAGACTACTATGTGTCAGGCTTTATCAGCAAATAAGTTATATTTCTAAGGGAGGAAGACAAACAGTAAACTTAAATAAATTACACTTATTATAAAATAATAAAGTTCATTTATAGGATTTGATAGAAAGTGATAGTGTAAAAAAAAAGTGATAGTGGTATAGATAAAAATAAAGCCGAAGAGGAGGATGAGGGTGATGGGGTGGGTCTATTTTAAGTAAGAGAAACTGTTGAGACACCTGGGTGGCACAGTCAGTGGAGGGTCTGACTCTTGGTTTGGGCTCAGGTCATGATTTCAGGGTTGTGGGATGGAGCACCGCACTGGGCTCCACATTTATCAGAGTCGGCTTCAGGATTCGCTCTTCCCTCTCCCTCTGCCAACAACCCCCCACCCTCACTCACATCTTCACTGTCTCTCTCAAACAAATAAATCTTTAAAAATAAATAAATAAATTAGAGAAACTGTCCTAATCATAAGTTATGATCCACAAGATAGTTTTAATGGGTTGCAGAATAGATTTAAGCTGCAGTAAACTCGTTCTTGGTTTTGGGTTGGTAATATCAGTATAGTAGATAAAATTACTTCCAAGCTTTCATATGTTTTACTTTTTTTTTATATAATTTGGTTTTTTTTAAAGATTTTATTTATTTATTTGACAGAGAGAGAGAGATCACAAGTAGGCGGAGAGGCAGGCACAGAGAGAGGGGGAAGCAGGCTCCCTGCTGAGCAGAGAGCCCGATGTGGGGCTCGATCCCAGGACCCTGAGATCATGACCTGAGCCGAAGGCAGAGGCTTTAACCCACTGAGCCACCCAGGTGCCCCACATTTTACTTTTTTGTTTATCTATTTGAGACAGAGAGAGAGAGAGAGAGAGAGAGAGCATAAGCAGGGGGAGAGGGAGAGGGAGAAGCAGGCTTCCTGCTGAGCCAGGAGCCTGATGTGGGACTCCATTTCAAGATGCTGGGATCATGACCTGAGCTGAAGGCGGACATTTAACCATCTGAGCCACCCCGGCATCCCCATTTCATACCTTAAAAAATTTAACATTTTTTATAAGAAATTGGTTCCTAAGCAAAGAGCAGCTAACAAGATGATGCCAAGTCCTCTCTTCAAATTGCCTTAGGTTGGATTCCTTCTGAAGCAGATCCTCAGAAGGATTTAAGGTCAAGTTTAATAGGGAGCTGACCCCAGGAAATACCACTGGAGGGGATAGGTATATGAGACAAGGAGAGGAAAGAAGCCATATAAGGTGGGTTCACAAGCTGGCTTCCGTTGTGGGTAACTGGAGCTCAGTCCCACTGAAGATCTCCGGGAGGCTGTGTGGAATGTTCCTGAAGCAAAAGAAAACTAGGTATTTATCCACCAGTTTTGTTCATCATTAGATGAGGGTCCCTCTATTAGCATATGTGGAATAAAGCAGACATGAAGGTGGGGAAGCAACAGTTTCTGCTACCTTGTGGCAAAAAGCCCGTATTTATTCTTTACTCTCCTAATTTTAAGAATAAGGATATGCTTTTTTTTAATATTTTTATTTATTTATTTTACTTATAGAGACAGAGAGCATGTGAGAAGGAGAGAGTGGGAGGGGGAAACAATCTCAAGCGGACTCCCTGCCAAGTTCAGACCCCAGTACGAGGCTCAGTCTTATGACCATGTCATCATGACCTGAGCTGAAACCAGGAGTCAGATGCTTAACCGACTGAGCCACCCAGGCGCCCCTCCTAATTCAGAATTTTTAACACGGTATTTACAGAGACCAAGCTCAGGTTTTCTTTTTCTTGAATAAGCTTTCCACATCATGATATATCATAAATAAGATTGTGGGATGAATGCTTAACATGTTTTAAAGAACAAGATCACTTTCAATCATTCTTACAAGTTTCAGAAGCCCTAATTACTTAATGTGCTGATAACAAATTCTCTATTTGTGAAAGCCCTATATGAGAACCACTAATTGGATTTAAACTCTTTAAAAATAATGAAGCCACATTCTTTAGAAATAGTCTATACTAAGATTTCTTTCTTTGTTCAAAATGTCTTCTCTATCTGAATTAATTTGAAATAGAGAACCCTGTTTTTATGCTACCAAATCCAGTTGGCCTTCTCAACAAACAAGTAACAGGCAATGAATATCACTATGTTCATTACACTGTAACATTGTAACGTCAGCCAGGAGGACTTGATCTTTCGTACTCTCCAACGTTCTTAAAAACAAAGCACTGAAACAAAGACTTCTGCACAGGTGATTGCAGTGAATTGGGGGTGAAAGGTGTGAATCTCTTCTCTTGTCCACTCATCCCTTTGGCACAGGAGCTTCCCTGTGCTTCTTTGGGGTCCATATAACATGGAGCCCCAGTGGTGAGGCAAGAGTTTTGGCTTACAAGACCAGGAAGAAAGATGCCCAGGAGGTCACTTAGGTAAATGCAGAAGTGGAAAACTGGAGCATCAGCAGATCCTAGGGCAGTGATGTCATTCATGGACTGTAGTCAGATGAACCGGGGTTCAAGCCTGGCTCCACAACTTACTAGCCATATGATCTTCAGCATGTTACTTCTTTCTCTCTGTGCCTCAGTTTCCTCATCTCTAACATGGGGATGAAATGGGAGCACCTGAGGAGGGGGTGGTGAATAGCGAAAGGGATAGTACATTTTGGAGCACAAAGCACAGCCCTTGGCATGTCCTAAGCACACAGCACAGGTAACAACTAGGAAGTCTGGGCGGTACACTAGGGGTAACAGGCTCAACAAGGGGCTCAGAATGGGTGGTCACCATTGAGCTTTGGCAGCCACTACTTCTTGCCCCTGGACTTTGAAGGTTTCTTTCCTCAGGCTACTCAGAATTCTCTAGACTCCCAGGTCCCTTGGTGCTGACACTCTGAGCACTAGTGACCTCATCTGCTTTCAGGTGTGGTTGATTGCTTTGAGACAGAACAAGGCTTCATCAGTGTCCACGTCCAAAGACATATCTTTTCTTTCAAATGATACAGGTAGTGAAAACTTGGTAAGACCAGCGTGTAAATTGTGCTTCTGCTATTTCCTATGTGGTCTCAGCCAAGTCACTTAGCCTCTCTGAGCCTTAGTTTCCTCATCTCTAAGTGGGTGCTAACACCCACTTGCGGACCACAATGTATATAAAGGACATTGCAGGTGTTTCAGTGATGCCTCGTTTCCTCTCACCACACCTGAGGCCCATGGGAGAAAGTTTACACTAGGAAAGCTTTACTAAACTGAGTTCTATGGTTCATATCCAAACCTTGAAATGAAGCCCGTGTCACCCCTTCATCTGAGTTTTCGTACACCCCCCCCACCAGACTGGGCAGAAGCCTTATTTGGCGGCCTACACAAAGCCACACATACGGACGTACTTAACATCATTTATTTGGTGATGGAGTCTTTTCGGTATGGGAGTATCACCACTCCGATTTAGCTCTTGACCTGAGAATACTCCCCAGTTTGGAAGAACCAGTCCTAACCAGAGACAGTGCAGTCTAAGAATTGAAGGCACCTACGGTGAACTGAATCAAAACTCTTCTCTGCCAGGATAACAGACGGTGGTGGGTGGGTGGGTGTGGGTGTGTGTGGGTGTGTGGGTGTGTGTTGGCTTCTTGACACTAGCCTGGTCCTGTCTCCTGAAATCTTATCCCTGCCCTTTCTCCTCAACAGCAACCCCCCCAACACACACACCAGGCACACAAATACGCATGCTCCTTCATGAGGGACACCATCTCATAAGTGTTCGACGAGTCCAGGGTTTACGGTTCTAAGTAAGAGTGTGGTCTTTAAAAAGGAATGCAATGATATTTTATGAGTGTTTGATATAGGTTCTCTGCCCTTTTCCAGGGAAAACAGAAGCCTATTTGGAAGCCATCAGAAAAAATATTGAATGGTTGAAGAAACACAACAAAAAAGGAAATAAAGAAGGTAAGGATTTAGTATGGTTGTAAATGGCCAATTTCACCCATTTATCAGGGGTTCTTGTTAAGTGAAGTTTCCCACAATCAAACCAGTCTAAAAAGACTCCAGGAAAAAGGAATGCCAGTGCAGGAATGGAATCTCCATTTCTCTTACTTTTCAAAGGAGCCTCTCAAGCAAAGGCCTTTTCTTTGACATTTTATTATGAAAAATGTCAAAAGTAGAATAGTATAATGAATCCTTGTGTATCTGTCAATCACCGCCAATAATAATCAACATTTTGCCTTTTCTTTGGAGTATTTTTTAAATTTTTAAAAATTTTTACTTATGTTTTGGGGCGGGGGAGGCAAGGGTGGGGCAGAAAGAGGGAGAGAGAGAGAATCTTAAGCAGGCTCCATGCCCAACGTGGAGCCCAACACGGGGCTCGACCTCATGACTCTGAGATCATGACCTGTGCTGAAATCGAGAGTCAAATGCTTAGCTGAGCCCCCCAGGAGCCCCTTCTTGGAGTATCTTAAACAATGGCATTTGTGACCACTTATTAGATGCACCCTGCAGTCACAAAAGCTGTCATTCACTTACTTAAAATAAAACACAGAATAAGACTGTTTGTTCTGAGTACCAGAGTGAAAATGGAAGCTGCAGCCTCCCACCGTCCTCCCCGGCCCCCCACGGAGCTCCCAGCTCAAGCTACTTGGCCCTGCTCTGTGCTCTCATGGACAGGTGGAGTGGTGCAAAGGTGGGGAGCCCATCTCTTTATAGGAAGAGATAGCACTGGGAGAAAGGTCCGCAGGAAAGCCTTTACTGGAAAGCTAAGGGATAAGAGATGGAGGCAGAGGCAACACTGGGGGCCAAGACATAAAGGGACAGAAGAGTCGTGTGTTCTGGGAACCAGAGCTACTCAGTTTCCCTGGAACACTGGGTATCTGTAGGACAGTGGGTAGCAGCCAAATCAGGAAGAAGCTTGTGCACCCTGCAAAGGAGGTAAGATTTAGCCAGGAGAGCCTACATTCGGGCTTAATTAGGTTAAGAATTGAGAAATCTATCTGGCAGCAGTGTGGAAACAGGACCCCAGAGGACTGGACAGAGATTGGAGGCAAGGATCTGGAGCAGAAATGACGGGGCTTAAACCGAAGCAAGGCAGTGGAAACACAGAAGGGAGAAACGTGAGAGCAACGTGGAGACAGAACAGTCCACCATGATTCCTGCCAAGAGTCCACCATGACTCGGTGTCTGGCCGAGCAGCTGCCAAGTGATGCTTTTACAATGAGATAAGCGGTGTTTTCAAACTTGACCGTGCATTCAGATCACCTGTGGAGCCCCGGGGGGGGGGTTCCTCGATGCCCAGGTCGCATCTCAGGACCACTAAATCAGACACTCAAGAGGAAGGACGAAAACATCTGTATTTTTAACCACCTCTTCTGTGATTCCACTGTGTGGACAATTTTGGGAACCATGGAGATAGAGCACAATGGGAGAAAGGTATTTTTTGCCCCTCTTTAGCCTATGGTCTTAAATTGAGTGAGATGGAAACAATTATCAGCTGTGAATTTCCAGGCTGTCAATTCCATTCAAATTTACATGTACCGTATTTCATCAAATCTGTCACTGATTGAAAAATACACCATTGTTTCATATACCGCTAGGGAAGAAAAATGATAATGTGCCATCAGTGACTGTGAAGACTTTAAAATAAAAAAAAGTTGATCTTAGAATCAGTGTAATACAGTAGGTACCAAAATGCATTTTGAAACCAATGTTAATTTTATAGTCCAACAATTTGGAGTACATAATGTTCTTTCTTTCACTGATTAACATGAATCAGACTCCTGGTCATAACCTGCAACATCCTGCGATTTAATTTTCCACTTCCAGAAATGACCAACCTAGTGAAGCGTGAAAACCTAGTGCTTGCATCTCGAAGGTGCTGTGAGCAAATTACATATTGACAGTGTTGAGTTCAAGGCTCCCTTCTGCCTTTAGGCAGTGAGGGCGACCTGCCTTACACCCTCCTGAAGGCAGAAGCAGAGAGCCTTTCTTCCATTGCCTTCGCACGTGCTCTGCTTGACCTAGCTCACCTCGTTAGGCCTGTGGGGATCTAGTTCCTGGGACCTTGCAGTGGCTGCAGCTCTCTGAGCAGCAAGTTCATTTGCTTTATGAGTTCTGACCTTCCTCAACCTCTGCGGGTGCCCTTTGCTGGGCAGGGGTCAGGGTGACCTGCGTCTCCTTCCCAAATCTAGGAAAGGGAGGTCCCTTGGATGTGATCCTGAGGAGGAGGAAAAAACTTTATGCACCCTTAAAAATAAAGTCTATACTTTTAAATAAGTGAATCACAGCCCTTTTCTCTTTTGAGCATAATAACCTTAAAACCTTCTTGAGGTTAGCAAGGTGGCTCCTGACTTGTGTGATCCCACCATGCTCGTTTTCCCAGGCACACGCTGACAGCTATGTCTTAACGATACAGTTTTTCCATTTCAAAAGAAAGCAAAGTATTTTCCTTTGCGTCCATTCAAATCACAAGGACCTCTTCACCTCTACGCCTGGGCTGCCTTTCCTCCCACTAAAGATGTCGACCCTGGAGCAAGCTCGGAGAGCTGGTATTAATCAGAACCATTGACCATCAAGAGGGGCCTCTTTGGGGCACCTGGGTAGCTCAGTGGGTTAAAGCCTTTGCTTTTGGCTCAAGTCATGATCTCGGGGTCCTGGGATGGAGCCCCGCATTTGGTTCTCTGCTCAGCAGGGAGCCTGCTTCCCCCTCACTCTCTGTCTGCCTCTCTGCCTCCTTGTGATCTCTCTCGCTGTCAAATAAATAAATAAAATCTTAAAAGAAAAAAGAGGGGCCTCTTTGTGCCCTCCGAGTCAGTCAACAGTCCGCTGGTAAGGTGTGCACAAAAGTGTGTTCAGCTCAGTTCTGTTTTGTCCTGACGGCAAGGGAAAGTGAAAAAAACACCAACAACAGAAACCCCAAGCACTTCCTGAACATGGGTCTACACCGTTCATTGCTTCATGTTCCCTACCTCAAGGCCGTAGGTGGCCAAAGCAGGGACTACAGACAGCCCGGCGTTCAGAACCGGACTCCGCCATGGCCCAAGCAAGTGACTTACCTCCTCTGTCCTGTTTCTTTGTCTCTGAGATGGGGTTACTAAGGCTTACCTCATGGAGTTCCGCGAGGAGCAGGTCAGATGACAGTTGTAAAGTGCCCAGGACTGAGTGTTGTCGCTTTAGTCCTCACGGCCAAGCCCTAATGGGAACAAGCGCCTTCCTTCACCAAGAGGAAACAGGTTTTCTCTAATCCTCGGCTCACTTGATGTGATGAACACCTGGTGCTTACAGCAATGTTCTTGGTGGTTTTCTTTCACGGGTGCTCTGCGCTTTTGGTCCCCACTCCCTTTTCTTCTCCTTTACAAAATGGCAGAAGGCAAGGCTCTGTTCCAGGGACTGCCATAGCCAAGTTGAATGACTCCGCCCTCAAGGAACGCAGCCTCAGGCAATTTAAAATCTGGGTGGGGGGTCTCTCCAAGTACGCTTGGGTATAGAAGACCCACTCCTCCAGCCCTGAGAGATGTGAGTCATGAATTTTGGTACCACCATAGTATGCACTGTATGTAGCCATTAAAAGTGGTGTTTCTGAGGAATATTGATGCCCACTGGGTAAAAGGAAAGGAGCGCGTTACTAAGGTTGTATTTATACTGTGACCTCAATTCCAGGTTGAGATAGATGTATTTGAAAAGCAAAAAAAGTAGAACAAAAACAAGCTATGGTTATTTATGACTAATAGAATTAAGGTGATTTAAATTTTATTCCCATGTTTCCTATTTTCCTTTTTAAAAAAAAAAATAAGCATCAAGGAGGATGTGGATTTTCTTTAAGCTTTCAGAAAAATGCCACAGGCAGCCTCCTTACTGGGATCGCTTTGTTTTTGATGGATGGTTTTATGGTTTACATAGATAGGTTTTTTGTGTAAGTAAGACAGAAGAGCCATAAAGAGGTTTCTTAAAAAAAAAACCATACATATATATAGACATATATATATATATTTTTTGCTCCATGCATAGAATTCAGATAATGTGAAAAATCATGGCAGTTCTTAATTTGGAAAAAAAAAAGGGGGGGTTGTCACATCAACAGTGACTTAACCTGTGTAACAATTGCAGAAAACCAAAACACTTGATTCTGTTTGTAACTCTTAGTACCTGTGTGATCCTGAATAAGGTACTGAAGCTTTAGGATCCTGTTACCCCAGTGTGATTCCTAGACGGCAGCATTAACATCTCCTGGGAGCTTATTTAACATGCAGAGCCTGGAGTTCCTCATCAGACCTACTGAATACAAAAAACCTGCAAGAGCCCTGGGTGATTGGTATAAACATAAAGTTTGCAAATCTCTGGTCTCTGAGCCTGTTCCCTCCATGGTCAAATGAGGGTGGCACTCCCCACCTGAACACCTTGCAGGGCTGCTGGACGGCAAATGAGATATCACACACACAAACATGGTTTTAAACTGTAAAGCCTGAATAAATGCCAAGACCTGATATGTTTTCCAATATAAACGACAGGGATGGAATGGTACTTGAGTTGTTGCATTAAAAGCTTCCTAGTTCATGGTAATCAATGTAATGGGAAGTCTCTTTCCTGATCATTGCTCACGATATGCTAACGATATTTTCCAGATTATGACCTTTCAAAGATGAGGGACTTCATCAACCAGCAAGCTGATGCTTATGTGGATAAAGGCATCCTTGATAAAGAAGAAGCCGATGCCATCAAGCGTATCTACAGCAGCCTGTAAAAATGGCAGAAGATCTGGGAATCTTTAGACTGTCCCAGTAAACGTAGCTTAAAACACTTCTAATTCTGTCATTAAAGTTATTTGACCCAAGGATTATTAGAAAGTGATGAAATTGCAGTAGTTAACCTTTTAGGAGTGGTTAAACATAGCTTTCTTGCCATAAAAACTGTCTGAAAAGTAAAGTTGTACGTAAGCTGCGATTTTGTATATAGAATCCTTATTTCCTTATAGATTTACATTTTATAATCAGAGATATGTTGCTTTGGAAAGCCTGTCATGGACAGAACTTAAAATTGAAGCTTCTTCTTGCTGTGTCACACCCACAGGCACCCCCCCAAAGAATTAGGGGGTTCTGTTTTCAAGGCATGCTGGGTACCAAAGCACCTCCTAGACTCTGTCTGTTACAAGATGTCATTTCCACTACCAGTTCTCTTTTGGGAGTTGAAATAAATTAACATTTCCTTCAAGCCTGTCTAGCTTAAAGGATAACTCTCTGCTTTTTTGGCTGTTCCTGCTGGCTCTTTATCAGGCCAAGTGGTGCAAAAAGGAACCTGAAAGATAAGCATGGGATTTGCTGGACTCATCAACAATTTCTCTCCACTCTTGACATTTCCAGACATCGAGTTTGTTTATTAATAGGGATAACTATGTGCTCTCCAAGGAGAAAAGTGAGGTCATAAACATTACAGAAGCAAAGTAAACATGTCTGCTAGACCTGAGTTATCTAAACTGAAGTTAATCCAGGCTGCGTTTCTCAACAGAGAGCAAGAGGGCCAGGCAGTAGGAGAGAAGCAGGGAAAATAGTCATTCCCTTCTTTCTGGATCAAAACTAGTAAATGAGCTTTCCTGGAAGAAAAGGTTAATGAACTTGGGTCCCTGCAACTCCTCTTCCTCAGCTGCCATCACAAAGAGCTCTGGAAACAACCCACAGTGGCCCAATGTCCTGCTGAAATGGTTGGTAATGGGCAATGCTCCCGAACCAAAGAATGCTTTGAAAATGCATTATTCAGCATAAAGTGATAACATATTTTTCTATCTATTTCAGTTAGAAATCTTAAAAATAATATGTTTTGTGTATTAGCTGTCATGACTTCAGCCTCTCGCTACTTGCCTTGAATGCTCCTACTTGTTATCTACTTTTTGGTGAGGGCTGGGGAACTTGCAGGGGAAAGTATTAAGAGGTTATTTTTCTCAGGGAGGAAACCACTGCTGCTCCTCCCCGTCCTCTCTAGAGTTGTAAAAATAAACAAAACCAAAGCCTGACCCCCACAAAAACTAAACTCAGTATGTTCTAGAGAAGCCAGTACTCCCTGGTGAGCAGTAAGAGGGAACTAAAAACACCTGTGCCCAAATTATCCTTGCTAAACGCAAGGAGTCAGACCATTTTAATGTCATCTTTGATAACATGACTGACTACTTCAACCGTGCCCTAGAGTCCAAATAGGCTGCTTGTATATCAGAACAAAGAAAAAGTCTGTCTGGAGGTAAAGCATTTTATCCATTCACTTTTCTATAATTTGTCTAGATATCTATGCAGTCTATTTTAAAATAAGACATTTATTTAGGGAGTTTATTGTAGTTTTTTGACACACAGACATTCATCAGCTCTAAGTGGTAACCAAGACAAAAGAAAAGGGAGATCATTGGCCCTGTTTTAGAAATGAGGAAACTGGTTCACAAGAAGGGCACAGAGTGTGCTCAAACTTGGGTGGCCAAGAAGTGCTTAAAAGTGGGCCTCGAACCCACCCGGTTTCTTGTGGCTCAGTCCACTCCTCCGAGGCAGCACCCAAGTACTCTGGCCCAAGACAGTTCAACTGTGGCCACAACAATCCAGAGTTTTTAATAACTTGAAGGAGAGAAATGTCTTGGCCAGAAAATGCTAAGAGTAAACCTTAGGCAACAAGGAAATACTCAGAAGAATCTTTTTACGATCGTGGTCTGAATTTAACATTTCCGCTTATATTACATCTTTTGAATAGCATTTCTGGATTTACGTCTTTTGGATTACTCTCAAATCTCAGATCATGTCACATTAAACAGCATAATAACTACATTTTTAAAAGTTCCTGTGCCTCTGGAGAGGCCTAGACCTTGTCTTATAGACACAATGTTTTCCCTTCCTTTATTTTTTTGTTTTCTCCTCTTCCAACTAACCCCTGTAGTCAGATAGTAGCAAAGCATGATCAAGAGATCACTCTATATCAAACATGGTAACAGCATGAGAAAAAAACCCAACACATCAGGGAGTTATGAACAAACCAGAAATTCAAGACAAGGGCCGATGACCAGTGTTTCCCATGCGTGCACCTGTTGGTCACCCCCAAGTGCTAGAGATGTGCAGTTCTAGTCCTATAAGCTCTGCTCCATTGAAGCCTAAAGGCAGTTGTTTCCTGCTTAATGGAAGACCTAGAGGAGCAGGACAGGGAAGAGAAAATGAGGGGAGAGTCCTGTTTGCCCCACAGAAAGCAGAGTCCTTTGGGGAGGTAGGGGAGGGATAAATATGGGTAATTTTGGGCGGAGCTTAAAGATTTCTTTAACCTGGTACTTGAATAAAAACTGAGACCGAAAAGAGTTTAACTGTAAATAATATTTTGCTTAAGATTTATGGCTGTAACCTGGACATACGGTAAAGGACAAATTATGTGAAAAAAAACTTAACCTTCAATTCAAATGAGCACAGTGACTATGAAACTCCATAAAGTGACTTAATTAAATCTAAACTAGAATTCACCAATGTGTCAGAGCATGCATTTTTAATTTCTCCTTCTGATCATATTCTGTTCATACTATATCTCAAATCAGGAAAAATATTATGAAAATGTAAAGGTTACCAATACCCATAATCGATTTGCTTTTAGATTATTGAAACTTTTTCAAAATTCCAATTGGAATAATAATAGCATTTAAAATGGAGAAGCTGTCACCATTTCAAAACTAATTTAAAAGTCCATTTTGTTTTTCCATTTGTTGAAAAAAATTGAAGACTCAAATATGAAAACATAGTTTATTTTCTCATTCAGGCTTTTGAGGTTTATTTTACAAAATAGCAGACAAAATTTGGTTTTTTTCTATTAATACAGAATATGTAATAACATATCGAAATATAGATATATAGCACTTGAGTTATAAACGCATAGCAAAATCAGCATCACTTAAACAGCAACCATGTATTTCACATAATTAGGATTTCTCAGATCAACATTGTTCTCAGCTTGAATATGTATATAGTCTTTGATGCTTTATGTTAACTAGTATTTACAAAACTAGTCTAAAAACTACCATCACCTACAAAAGTGATGAGCTTTAGGATACAATTTTGCTTTCATGCCATAATGGAGACTTAAAATTATAGAAAGCCAGAGGGAAATAATCACTTCAGTGCAATTGCAGTAGGCGGAACTACGAAATTGTGTTTTAACGATGTATGCTTTTGAATCTTCAGTTGGTGGTTTCTTTATGATCCAACCATCTCTTAATCCAGGTTAAATGATCACCCCTGATTATCTAACTGTGATAGAGGGAAGTTGCATAGGGGCTTTCTTCATCTCTGAAAAAAAGAAATTCAGCATAAATCAGTGTTTAAAAGCGATATTCAGAAAACTAATATACATACTTTTTATATAAGTTAATATCCACTTGCCAAAGAAGGGCAAGAGTATATCAATTCATAATATTTTGCATGTCCTGGAAATTGTATGAAATGCAAATACTAATTAGGGTGTACCTTATTATCTGCATTTTATTGACATCTCAGTTATTGGAATAAAGAGGGGTACTTGTAAAAAAAAAAGGATATATATATTCTTATATATTTACATTTTTCTATTATATTTAAATAAAACATATTAAAAGATGATTATATTCATATTTGTCCATACTTTTTATATTCCAACTTTTCCTCAAAAGGACTTGACGTGCCTACAACAAAAAGCATACATATAATAAAATGAATTAGATAGAAACAAAAAATCGGGACTAAGGAAAGAACAGTACAAATATATTAACTATAAGAAATACTGTAGTAGTTGAACTGAACATCAGTTTTAGTTGTTAGCTTCCTGGTAGCCGGGGCAAAAAAGGAAACACAATAGCTTATGCCATTCTTGGATTCATAAAGGAAAAAGAAAACCAATTCTGTAGGAGAGAGAAAGATTTGCCCCAGTACCAAATTAAAGAACAAAGAAAAAATTTCGTGTGAAAAACACCCAGTAACAAATAATGGACAATGTCTTTGACAAATTGCATTAGGATCAGTATTTCACAAGGAGCTGCCCTTCACAGGGCAGTCCTTCCTTTGACGGGATAAACAAGATGTTTCTGCTTGGCTACTATCCAGAACTGCTCCCTGGACAGTTATGCTACTAAAGCAAAGCAGCAAACTTTTTATAATAAGTAACAGAGACAAAACCAAGTATACTGCAACAGATAAAGCCCTATGCAGAATGCAGGAGCTCTTTTTACATTTCATATATTGAAAATGACTTTCTAAAATTAAAATAGTTTTTATTTATTTATTTTTAAAGATTTCATTTATTTATTTGACAGAGAGAGAGAGAGAGAGAGAGCGCACAAATAGGCAGAGAGGCAGGCGGGAGAGGGAAAAGCAGGCTCCCTGCTGAGCAGAGAGTCTGACGCGGGGCTCAATCCCAGGACTCGGGATCAGGACCTGAGCTGAAGGCAGACGCTTGACCGACTGAGCCACCCAGGTGCCCCTAAAATATAGTTTTTAGAGCAAAAAGAAAGAAAAGGAAAGAGAAGAGCAAAGAAGAGAAAACAAAACACAACAAAACTTAGCCAAGCAAGGACATTGTAAGAGTAATTTATTCAGCCTCTGACATTTTACCAGCGTATTTTTACCTGCTCTCTTCTTTTAGTTTCTTGGCTGCCTGCGTTGACAACTTAATCTGCAAATCTAGTCTCTGCAGGAAATCTCTAGCTGACACTTCTTCAGGCTGTACGGGCTGAGCATCGGATTCTTGAGGACTGGGAGGAGAAAGGTCTTCCCCAGATGCTACTGGCTCTTCTTCATGAGAAAAACTGCTACCAACACTTTCACTTTCTGGAGAATCTATTGAGTTAAGTCCATTAAACAATAAAGGCTTCTCTGATATAACAGGGATGTTCAAAGTTTTCTTCAGAAATATACAATCATTGGTAAACAGTTTATTTGCCCTTTTAATCTGCTCCATCTAAAAAAAAAAAAAAAGGAAACACAGAGTTATATATAAATAAATCCCTTAGTAGGGTTTATTACATCAACAGAACTAAACCTATCCAGGTTCAGAACCTGTGACGTGCTTTCTCTAGATTCGAGATTCTTACTTCGCGATAATTCCCCAGGCACTCCTGGTTATTTCAAGAGTAGTCAGGAAATTGTTTCCCAACTTTAAAAGAGGAAAGACTAGTTTTTCCCCACTCTAATGTTTCCCCTACAGGGCAGCTTTTGCCAAGCAGCCTTAAATCCCTGAAGTTAAAAAATGTGGAACTTTCAGCTTATCTAATGATTTCTATTCTTGTTTTAACATTTCTATTACTTGATTTTTTTTTTTTAAACTAGTAGTTATTTTACTTACAGAGTGCTTCCTGGGTCTCTGGAATTGCGTTTGGTAAATATAACTGGTACAGGGATAAATACAATGAGCATTTTCAAGAATGGTGTAGATTGGGGCTACAGGCGTTAAGAAAGGCCTCGCAGAGAAGGCGTGGTTCTGATTTTGACTCTTTTGACTTTAGATGGGCCTCGAAGAACAGGTAGAAGTGGTAGAGGTAAGGCAAGGAGGTGGGGGAGCACAATACATATACCATCTCATATTTCCCACCCTATGGAGCAGGCATCTGAAGATCCATTTTACCAATAAAAGGACCAAAACTCAGACTATGGACCACGGAACGATCACACAGTGGCAGACGAAGCTAGCATATAATAGTTTCTATACCCTCACCCTCTTTCCTAGCCTGCGGATGCCTCCAGCAGACCTCAGAGATGGGGATGGCAGGTGGGGACTGAAAGGGGGAATGGAATCTACACACGGGGTGTCACGTAACCTCGTGGGACAGTTCTGCCATTGAGATACTGTCATCTCCTTTTTGTAAATGAAGAAATGAGAGCCAAGCGGCATGCCCAAGTCCACAGCGCTGTGACTGCACAGCTCAGTCTCTGCTGACAGTCACAGCTCCGCCCAGGCAGGCAGGGAACCAAGATGGTTTGGTAAGAGAGCTGAGCGCGCAGGCTTGGGAATCTGACAGGCCTGGTTTCAAATGCCGGCTCCGCCGACACCAACCGTCTGCACGTGGGCTTGTTACTCCTTTCCTTCAGCCTGCTTCCTCCTGTGTAAAACAGGTGTCACCCACCCTTCACAAGGGTGTCTACACACTCTGGCACAGAGGAGACGGAGAGGTAGGTAGGTAAGTAGGCAGACAGACACACAGATAGGATATATATGAGAGAAAGAATACCAAACAGAGCGCCTGGCAGCAGATGGTACTACTCTCTATTTTCCAATGCAGAAGTTAAGGCAAACAACAGATGACCGATTTGACAAATGCTTATGGCTCTTTAAATGGGTGAGCTGGAGGGGCGCCTGGGTAGCCCAGGCAGTTAAGAGTCTGCCTTTGGCTCAGGTTGGGATCTCAGGGTCCTGGAATCTGGCGCATTGAGCTCCCTGCTCAGCGGAAAGCCTGCTTCTCCCCGGCCCTCTGCCCCTTTCCCCTCATTCTCTCTCTTTCTCAAATAAATAAATAAAATCTAAAAAAAAATTTTTAAAAATGTGTGATCTGGGATTTCTGTCTGACTCTGAAGTACATACCACACCAGGATAAAAGTGCATGACTAATGGGACCAAATTACTGGATCCTTTAATGCCAAATCGGGAGTGAAAAAATTAGATTTCCACATCAAAGAGCCTGAGAAACAAAAGTCAATCACTAAATGAACCCTGTATCTCCTGATTTCTTACTATAAGCTGAATCTATACAAATGGTGGTACACTTAAAGCTCTTTTTTTCTTTTAAAGATTTTATTTATTTGATAGAGAGAAAGAGATCACAAGCAGGCAGAGAGGCAGGCAGAGGGAGAGGGGGAAGCAGGCTCCCCACTGAGCAGAGAGCCCGATGCAGGGCTCGATCCCAGGACCCTGAGATCACGACCTGAGCCCAAGGCAGAGGCTTAACCCACGGAGCCACCCAGCGCCCCTCTTTTTTTCTTTTAAAGATACTACATTAAAGTATCTTTTGTGTAGAGTGGGGTAGTCTTTTGTGTTCTAGCTTCTGATTAAAGGAGAGAAGGTAAGGGTGAGGAAGAAAGGCATGAATAGGCCAGTGCATTTAGGAGACAAAATTAAAATCTGAAAATCCTAAGTATCTCGTGTCTGGTTCAGGCTTCCAGTTAGGAAATTTAAATAACTTGAATACCTTATCAAAGCAGGTTCAGGTGTATTCTACTCTGCTTTTAATAGCCCTTATTTTTTTATTTATTTTTTTTTTTACCAGCTAGCATCTACCTCCTCCACCTTAGTATGTGGGCTTCCAATGGCACTGAGCAACCCCCCAAACCCCTCCACACACACTCCAGGGTGAGCATATGACTCATTCTTGCCCTTTGGAGTGTCACAATGTCCTGGCTTTCATGATAGGTCACAGTCCCATCCTGGAACAATTCAAAGATACAGGGAGACTTTTGCTGGGTCTGGGAAGGGAGAGAGCCTGTATTTTTTCTGCTGGAAAGAGCAGCCATCTTTCCACCACATGGGACCTGAGGCCACCTGGAAGGAGAGCAATCAGTCCTCTGAATCAAAGCCTAAAGCCAGAATACCCTAGGGCATTTCAGTTCCAAGACCCAAAAAAATACCATTTTTCTGTTTTTGGTTTGTTTTTTTTTTTTTTTTTTTTTTTGCTTAAGCTAATTTGAGTTAGATTTTCTGTCACTTGTAAATCAAAGAACCTTCATTGATACAGTGCCTTTTGAAATGCTTATTGCCAGGGGCACCTATTATTTTCTGAAAATAATGATGGAAGACAGAAACTGATAGGAACACCAGATCGGAGTGCAGAGGCAAGGCTGAGAATATCAAGCATAAACTGTGAATTCCTTCAGGACAAGCACTTTTATTTCTATATCTTCCCCGGGGCTAACAAAGACCTTCTACACATTAAGTGCTTAGGATAGAAGGATGGATAGATGGATGGATGAATTAATTAAAACAGGTCTGAGGAATAAGTACAAAAGATAAACCCAGGGGCTCCTGAGTGGCTCAGTCAGGTCTGCCTTTGGTTCAGATCATGATCCCAGGGTCCTGTTATCGAGCTCCACATTAGGCTCCCTTATTTAGTGGGGAGTCTGATCTCCCTCTGCCTCTCCCGCTGGCTTGTGCCCTCTCTCTCTCTCAAATAAATAAATATCTTAAAAAAAAAAAAAAAAAGAACCCAGACAAGTAACCAGAAAGGGACAGTAAGTTATCTGTTGGGTTAGTGACTCCCTTTCAATACATACCCACCACCCAATCCATTCCCAACTCTTCTTGAGCCTGTTCTGAACCCAGGAGGCTGACTTCTTAAAAACTGCATTACTTAAGCCCTGCTGTCCTAGGAATTCCAGTGGGTGTTCCAAAGGAAGCCACCAGCAGAAAGATACAGCACCATGACTCCAGGGCTGCACTCTTCTGTGGCAGAGTTCCTGCCAGGTAACCGCTCCCTCGCCCAAGGCTCCAGCCCTCCTCATGTGGGGTACACCACGTCTTTGCCTTGCACTTCAAGTCTTGGGGTAATGTCTCCCTGCTGTTGCTAGTCTCAGGTGCTTCACCATCCCTTGTTGGTTCCCTCAACCCTGCTCATACTTCTGTAAATGTTCCTTCCCGAAATTCTCTTTGGCCACATACCCCATGCCCACTATCTGTTTTCTGTCAGAACCTTGACCCCTGCATCTATCCCTCAAAACAAGACAGCCCACCACAGTTAGGCAAAGGGCCAATGACAAAGATCATAAGACGAGGTGACTTATCAACAGCTGGGTGCGGTCAAGGAGCACAGGGAATGAAGGGCAGGGCTCCCTAGTTCTTATGCGTCGGCCCATTGATTCACCCATAGAACTGCCTCTTTGACTAGCCTATGAGCTTTCTGGAGTCAGAGACTATGCCATCTCCATCTCAGTATCATCAGCAAGCATTTATTTATTTTTTTTTAAAGATTTTATTTATTTATTTGACAGAGAGAGAGAGATCACAAGTAGGCAGAGAGGCAGGCAGAGAGAGGGGGGGAAGCAGGCTCCCTGCTGAGCAGAGAGCCCCATGTGGGGCTCAATCCCAGGACCCTGAGATCATGACCTGAACTGAAGGCAGAAGCTTTAACCCACTGAGCCACCCAGGCGTCCCTTCAACAGCAAGCATTTAAAGTGTACATTTGCCCTATAGTCTAGACGGGATATCCAGACGTAACATCAAGGTGGGGACCAACCTAAGGACTGGCAGATTTGAGTCTGAAGATGAAATGAGCCTAATACAAGGCATCTGAAACAGGGGCTCTGGGGCCATATTTTCTGGGTTCAAATCCTGGCTTTGCCAGTTTCTAATCATTCACTATTCTGTTTTCTTTCCTATAAAGTAAGGATAATAGTACCTTCCACACAATATGATCATTATGAGGATTATATGAGTTAACTCATGTATTTAGGATAATGCATGGCCCCCAGGAAGCGCTCAAAAAAGATAATGATAATAGCTGCTTTCTTGTTATTAAATTTGGTTAAAAGCGAGAAAGTAACAAGTACGGGCAGATTCTAACATGTACTTAGCAAATGAGAAGGAAGGAGCTAGGAATTTCTCACAATAAAAAATATTTCTCCCACAAAGTAAGAATATATAAAAAAAATTTCATGAAACCAAGCCCAGATAATCAACCTTATATGTTGTCACTGCCCTGAGGTGTGTGAGCCAGATGTTGTCTCCCTCCCCCAAAGGTGATAAATTTGATCTTAACTTACTTTCCTTTACAAGTGGTGACTTGAACCTACTGAACAGCCTGCAAACTAGAGATTTGTAGTAAAGTTAAGGAATAAACCAGCCACGCAAAAGGACGGAGTAGGGGAGAGGAGGGAGCAGCATTCCAGTGAGAAAGAGCAGATGTAAAAAAAAAAAGAGAGAGAGAGAGAAAGAGCAGATGTAAGACCCCAGTACAGGAGAAAAAAAATAGTGTGGCTGAAGTGTAGGGAGTAATGAGCAAAACTTTAGGCCACATAGGGCCTTGGATGCCAAGGTAAAAAACTGGATTTGATTTTATTTATATATTAAGATTTTATTTATTTATTTTAGTAGGTGGTGGGGGAGAGAGAGAGAAAGAGGCGCATGCATGAGGGTGGGGAGAGGCAGAGGGAGAGAGAAGCCCAAGCAGACTCCCCCCTGAGCTCGGGGCCTGACTTGGGGCTCAATCCCAGGACCCCAAGATCATGACCTGAGCTGAAATCAAGAGTCAGACACTCAACCAACCAAACCACCCAGGAGTCCCCAAAATTGGATTTTATTTTAAATGTGATGAGAAGCCACTGGAGGGTGAAAAAAGGCAGCAACACAATCTGATTACAGTTAAAGATCATTCGGGCAGCTTTGTGGAAAATGGATTAGCAAGAAAGAGGCATTAGTGGAAACAGGAAGACTAGTCATGGAGAAAACCTCACCAGCACAGATAAGAGATGAGATAATCCCAAACAGTGAAATGATGCTTTAGGAAAGTTTTATACTTTTATCTGAACACAGATGGGTCTAATGTTCTGGAAATGTCACGTCACATAAAGCTAAGAAAAGTCGGGCGCCTGGGTGGCTCAGTTGGTTAAGCAGCTGCCTTCGGTCCAGGTCATGGTCCTGGAGTCCCGGGATCGAGTCCCACATTGGGCTCCCAGCTCCATGGGGAGTCTGCTTCTCTCTCTGACCTTCGCTCCTCTCATCCTCTCACTTTCTCTCTCTCAAA
>CM053609.1:41638486-41649755 GCA_028646535.1 Procyon lotor | reverse complement strand
ACTGAGCCACCCAGGCGCCCCCCCCCCAAGTTTTATTTTATGACTTATTTATTTACCCAAGGACAGAAGTAGCTCAGATGCTGTCCTGTGAAAGTTTGAAATTCCTCTGAACTTTTGTCTCCTAGGTTTAGAACTAGAAGCCTGGTGTTGAAAGATCCTGTTAAAAGTTAAAATTTTCCAAGTCAACTGGGTGACTCAGTTGGTCCAACTCTTGGTTTTGGCTCATGATCTCAGGGTTGTGAGACTGAGCCCCATGTTGGGCTCTGTGATGGGTGGTATGGAGCCTGCTTAAGAGTCTCTCTCTCAGGGTGCCTGGGTGGCTCAGTCAGTTAAGCGGCTGCCTTTGGCCCGGGTCATGATCCTGGAGTCCTGGGATCAAGCCCTGCATCGGGCTCGCTGCTCAGCGGGGAGCCTGCTTCTCCCTCTCCCTCTGCCTGCCACTCTGCCTACTTGTGCGCGCTCTCTCTCTCTCTCTCTCTCTGTGTATGTCAAAGCAATCAATCAATCGATCGATCTTTAAAAAAAAAAAAAGAGTCTCTCCCTCTCCCTCCCCCTCCCCTCTTCTAACACTAAGACTCTAGGACCTAACCCTGGGAGTCCACTGTTCCCAAGGCTCAGTGATTCCGTGAATGGTCAGTGTCGCAGTGTGTTCTAATTCTAGTATGCTTAACTGCCATTGTAATAGAAGGCCATCAAGTTTTGTTGTTAAAAACATACAAAGAATAACTACAGCTGCTTCAAGTTTTGGATATCACAAGGATTTGATCTGTCATAGGCTTTGAAAATTGCAGTTTTCTGGCACAGTCCCAGGGCAGACCTGGGTTGTGTTAGGAACACATAAAGCAGACCAATAAATTAGAACTCTTAGAAGACATCATAATCCCTTTCCATCCTCCCAATATATATTCTTTCCTCCATTCTATTGTTAGAGTTATTCTTCTTTTAAAAAAAAGATTTTATATATTTGACAGGGAGAGAGAGCAGGAGAGCACAAGCAGGGGTTGCAACAGACAGAGGGACAGAGATAAGCAGGCTCCCTGCTGAGCAGGGAGCTCGACCCGGAGCTCGGGCTCAGGACCCAGGGATCAACACCTGAGCCAAAGGCAGGCACTTAACTGGTTGAGCCACCTAGGTACCCCTATAGTTATCCTTCTAAAACAAGACCAGATCATACCAGGCCTTGGGTGGATGATAGAGAACAGATTACTTTTGGAGAAACCGAAACCCAAAACCAAAACAGAACCCAACTCCTTGGGCCTTTTAAAAAAATTATTATTCAAATTATTCAAACTAAAAAAAAAATTCACCTATTTCTCCCACTCCTCTGTCCAACATTTCCTAACACCCAATTAACGTTGAGAATAGAAAGTATGACCTTTTAGAGTGACACAGAATTACCCTCTATTTCTTGTGGACAGATGGGTAGGAGGTAGGAATAGCAATTGAACTGCTTTCATTTCAAAAGTCTCTCTCAATCAGGACTGAATAGCATGACTCAGTGAAACTGGTCCCCAAGAAACAGATTACAGAATAATTAAATAAGACCTAACAAGGCGGCCACAAGATCAACCATCCTGACGTCAGGTAGAACGAGCACCACTGATAAGTTAAAAACAACTTCTTTACAATGATTCCCTGGTAACACATTTTGTAAAGGTGAACTGAGTCTGGAGGGAATTCACACAACTCTCTCCTATAAAAGTATCTCCACAGCAGCCGCTGGGCACAGCCAGGAACCTTCCACAAAGGCTACTCTGTTCAGCCTCATCAAGCCACTTGCCTAACGGTGAAAGCATCCTTCAAAGTTTCTGTTTCTTCCTCTCCATTCCTTAAGAAAGACAAACCTTTCCGACAACTTTTCAGGATACATAATAACTAACACTCACCCAGCACTGTGTGCCTTACAGAATATATTCATATATACCTACAACTTTCATCTGGTTATTATTTTACAGAAAACAAAAGACTTACATATGAAAGGACTCTCTCAAGATCCTTTTCTAGTAAGTGCTAGATTCGCCAGTCACACCACTGTCTTACTCTCACTCTGAGGTCTTAGATGTTGGTAGCAATCGGACTTCTTCACTGCCAGATACTAATATGGAAAAGGATTTATGTCTTTCCTACGCTATCTCTGAAGAAATATGAGATTCCATTTTTATGCAATGCCCAGAAAAGGCAAATCTATAGATTAGGATGTATATTCGGGGGCTGCCTGGGGCAAGAGAAGAAAACAGAAGTAGGGTCAGTGGCCCAGGGATCTTTTCAGTGTGATGGCACTGCTCTAAAACTGGATTGTGGTGACAGTGGCACAACTCTGTAAATTCACTAAAGGTCCTTGAATTGTACACTTGGAATGGGTGAATTTTGTGGTAAGTAAATTATATGTCAATGAAATTTTTTTTTAAGATTTTATTTATTTGTTTGAGAGAGAGAGAGAGCATGGTGAGTGAGAAGCAGACTCCTCGCCAAGCAGGGATTTCGACATGGGGCTCAATCCCAGAACCTTGAGATCATAACCTGAGTCGAAGGCAGATGTTTAACTGACTGAGCCACCCAGGCGCCCCTCAATGAAACTGTTTTTTAAGAAAGAATACATGAGGATTCTTGGGATTCTCCCTCTGCCCCTCCCCCCTAAAGAGAAATAAAATAAAATAAAATAAAAAAGAATACGTGAGACTCTATTAAACCCCAAGCTGTCAAAGGCTGTTTTACCATACTTCTCACTACATGTTGCACTATTTATTTATGGTTCTCTTGCCTTTGATCAGCAAAGATCAACAATTTCTACCCGCAGGAGGGCCTAAAGTTATGAACACAAAGATGTACATATACTTACACTTCTAATTCACAACACTTTGTCCCTAAAATGACAATCATTTCACCTTTTCTCACAAGGTGACTTCTGTTCAGGGAAGTGTGAAGAAGCACCTAGGTTTAGCAGCTCACTGGAAGAAAATGAGAAGACTCTTGGAATAAAACCGGACAGTAAGTGACTGAGGGCCCTGGAAGCAATGTGGCTCTAGAGAGGGGAGAGGACAAGTAAGCTGCCAGGAGGAAGCAGAGAGACAATGAAAAAGTTAATGCAAATAGTAGGTCTCTTCACTGCCTCCTGCTCACTTTTAGTTTGTATACCGTTCTCTAGATGTTTTTCCAGGGTTTCCAAACAAAAAGTTCACAGTGGCTGCCTGGAGCCAGTGAGTTTCCTCCCAAAGCGTGCATTCAACAGAGAGGAGCTAGGATCCCCACAAACACCATAGCTAAATCTAGAACACTGGGTTAGGGAAAGGACCTTAATGTCTCAGTAGACACATTAGGCTGTGCCTACAGCCAGGGAAATTCCAGCCCAAGCAAATTCAAGTCTGAGATCTACACCGTATTTAAAAGTTTCTCAACTCAGCCCAAATAGTTTCAGTTTCCCAGACCACTTCCTCAAATGTCTGTGTAGAGATGCTCAAATGTAAACCTATGTTTAATTCGAGGTCAAGATCCGCTGCTGGTAGAAGGGGAGAAAACCAGCACCAATTTTGCCATAGGCTTGAGAGCCAGCCTCAAATCACACTTGGCAATTCGTCACTCAACCCCTACCTTGGGCTCCGTCTTTCAGGGTCTACTCAACTCCAGGGCCCAGCGATTTCACTCCAGGTAGGCCTGTGGGTTAGATCCATACATATGCAGAAGGCCCGCAGTGTGCCAGACTCACACTAGGCACGGAATGTACAGAGATGAGTCAGACAAGCAACCTGGCTTCTCAAGTAGCTACAGGCTAGTGGAAATCAGGAGAAGACAAACTCACCATGAATAACAGGAGGAAAGCATGTATCATCTTGTAGTCCCAGCATATAGCACAAGGGCTCAAACAAACCAGGCTCCATAAAAATGGGTAAAAAAAAAAAAAAAAAAAAAAAAACAATAAAAACTCCCAGTCATTAATAACTAAAAATGACTTTAAAGGGATGTAGGGAGGGCCCTTTAGATATTTTCTAAGGCACTGGCAGAAGAACTGGGGTCCATCAGGCGTCAGGCCTGCCAGGTTCTCCAAAAACTATAGTCTTTCCTATAGAGAAGCCTCCTGGGTCCCTGGGCCCATCTCTAAGGCAGAGATACTCAAATGAAACAGTAAACAAATAAGCAGAAAACATACAGCGTATCAACAAATCATCTAGAATCCAACCGCTTCCCACCACTTCCTTTGCTGTTGCTTTGGTCCAGGCTGCCATCCTCTCACCTGCATTATTACAAAGCGTATCTGGTCTCCCTGCCTTGGCACTCACCATGCTACGGCTTATTCTCAAAGCAGCAGCCACAGTGATCCTCTCAATGCACAAATCAGATCATGTCATTCTTCTGTTCAAATTCCTCCACTTTCCAACTCACTCAGAGAAAGAGTCAAAGTTCTTACAATGGCCTTTAAGATCCTAAGTGATCTGGTCCAAATACACCCTGTTGCATTCTAAGCACCAGGGACACTATCCCTGGAACTTGCCTATTACGCTTCCACCTCAGGGCCTTTGCATCACTTGCTATTCCTGCTGCTGTAATGTTCTTCACAGATATCTGCACGCCCCTTTACCCCCCCCACCCCCTTGCCGGTTAATTGCCTTCTTAGTGCAATTCTTCTTAATTGCCTTCTCAGTGAAGTCTTTGCGGTCACACCATTTCAAATTACAGCCACCTCCACTAGCCCTCCTTCTCTCCTTTCCCTGCTTAATTTTCTTTCATTTTGCTTATCAATACCTGACCTATAACGTATTTCGTTTGTTTACTTATTGTCTCCGCTGAGCTATAAGCCCCATGAGGGCATGGATTTCTATTTATTCACTGATGTATCACCAAAAAGATAGAAGCTGGAGAAAAAAAGGAAAATGATATGAACAATAAATACTGTTGGGGAAACAAGGCAGGGAATGGGAGATGGGGTAGGGAGTAGGGCTGTAATTTGACAGAAAGTCGTCAGGAAGGTCTCATGGGGGAGACATGCAAGCAAGAACTTGAAGGCAGTGAGAGGGCAAGTCACACACCCAAGATCAGCTATCTAATTTGCAGGGCCCAGTGAAAAGTGCAAATGTCAGGCCCTTTTTCAGAAAGTATTAAAAATTTAAAGATGGCAGGATGCCTGGGTGGCTCAGTCAGTTTAGCATCCGCCTTTGGCTCAGGTCATGATCTCTAGGTCCTTGGGATCGAGCCCCATGTCGGGCTCCCTGCTGAGCAGGGAGCCTGCTTCTCCCTCTCCCCTCCATTCATGTTCTCTCTCTCTCTCCCTCTCTATCCCCCTCACTCTCTCAAAAGGATAAATAAAAATCTTTAAACAATTCTTTTCTCAAGATGGCAGTAGTAGAGCATGACACCAAGAGCAGGGCTCTTCTAAGCATGGGCCCTATGTGACGCACAGGTCATAGACCTAGGAAGTGAATCTTCCATGCAGCTGTGAGGGAAAGAGCGTTCCATACAGATGGAACGGCAAGTGCCAAGGTCCCAGGAAGGACAGTGCTTTGGGAACAAGAAACTGACCACGCTTGTAAAACATGAAGATTCCTGGGCTCCTTTTCTCGATATTCTAATTCAGGAAGCTCAAGATCAGTTAGGATTCTTTATTTTTAGTTTGTCCCAGGGCATCTCCTGGCCAGGCAAGTTGGAAGAACAAACACATCTACCCCACATCTTGGGATTGCACCTTGCTGCTAGCCTGTGGGCACCACTTCAGATAACCAGTTTCCAATTTGTTCCCCTGGAAACCCAAGGTGGACAACCAGAACTCCACCTTCATGCCTTGTCAGAGTCTTTGTTCTGGAAACATCCCTGTACCTAAAATACTACTGGCTCTTCTTGCTGAGGGACTGGAGTCCTCCCTGGACTCCCAGCTGGGGGGCTAGAGAGCTGTCTTCAGCAGACAGGCTTCCCTGAGAGTTCCTGTTCCTCTAAGGAAGACAGCAGGGCCGTGCTTGGCTCCTGCCAGAAATGGGATGTTAAAGTCAAATGTTTGCCGACTGATTCTTAATTTCCAGGTGCACTGCCTTGGGTCTTTAAATCTCCAACATATCATCACTGACTCCTTTAAACAATAATTTAAATATGCTTATGACCTTGGCAGTCAATATGAGAAACTTAACTAATTCAGCTTCTTTCTATTCAGTCAGGGAAAGAAAAAAACTTTTCTGCCTTTTTAGCTTCCATCTAAAATCTCAATTTACAATGGGTAAATCTAATTAATATTTGCCTACATTAATTAAAGCAATAATATCATTTCACTGTTACAGTAAGAAGTATGACACTGGTTCCACATAATCAGTGGAAGAGTCCCTAAAAATTTCATCAACTATAGTTCAGGGCCTAAAGTAAATGATACACATTTAATAAACCAGTGGGTCTCCAAGAAGAGTGAGTTTCTGCCTAAGGAACATTTAGCAATCTCTCGATGGGGGGGTGGAGGGGGTGGAGGTCCTACTGGCATCTAATAGGCAGAGGTCAGAGATGCCATTAAACATCCTACAATGCACAGCATAACCCCCACAACAAAAAATTATAGGGCCCATAATATCAACAGTGCTGCAGTCCTTGAGACTATTTGTGGCTATGCATTATAGTTCCCAATTCATTATACTTGAGCTTAACAACTTAAAATCAAGTCTTTTTAAAAGCAGTGAAAAATCTGGTTTACACTTTAACCAAAAGGGGTGATAAGGTTATGAGTAACAGGATCTCCAGTGAGCAAAAACATAGATTAGAAAACATCTGACCAAAGGTAGAGCTATGAGCAGATGTTTAGGAGCTCTAAACCACTCAGGTGCAGCCATGGAGGGCACTGGCCTGGAGAGACTGCTGTGGGTAGGGACAGGGAAATAACACTTCTCTAGATATCATGTATTCCTGGTGCAGTCACCCTGGCCCAGTAGGCATGACATACAGAAACCATACAGAAGAGACCCTCCTTTTTCAGTAACCAAGATGCTAGGAGAGCTCTTGATAAGACTAAGGTAGAAATAAGGGTGGAAATCAGAAGTACTATCTAGATAAAAGCAAATGCTTTATCACTGTGCTAATTCAAGCTGCTCTCAATGAATAAACATACTTAGATAATATCCTTACCTCTTACCCATTTTCCCATCTGTAAAAAGGTTAATTACACTTACCTCAAAGGCTCATTAGGAAAACCAAATTGAATAAAAACAAGATGGAAGAGGACAAATGTAATGCCTGGCACGCAGCAGGCCTTCAGCAGAAGGTAGTTACTGATAATCCCCAACTCTGCTTTCCTCTGGTCCTCACCAAACCAGGCCCTATTGATGTACATTAAGAACTGCAGTCTATGTTCACATTTAGGAGCTCCCAGACAGAGGGAAAGGGACTCTCCATAGCATGATAATGTCAATACATGTCTGCACAGCAAGATCCCTGGTCTCAAAATGTTTAAATGATAAGACAGGTAAACATACACTACCAACTCGAAAGTGCAAAATACATTAGTCTCCGTCATTCTGTGAAGGGCCAGAAAGAGTTTCTTTCACTTTAAGCGAAAGATACAGACAAGATCGTCTTACTTTCCCATTAGTGTCTAAGGTGTTTCAGGAAAGAACATTGAAAACTGATACAGAACTCAAATGTAAAAAGGCCATCACATGGCTCAGAGTTAATTATAAGTAATTTTAATGAGACAATATGCTCCCTCAGATTTCCATGTTCTTCCCAGAGGTGTAATGCAATATACCTAGGACACACACACTTATAAATTTATAATAAACACAGCTCTCCAGCTCACCCAGACCCCGGTTCGGGGCTGCTGCTTGGCGACAGGTGTCACATTCACAGTTGCCAGTGAGCCCAGGGGTGTCATTTCACTTCTAAATAAAGCAGCAGCATCGATAAAACCAGAACCATCCTGCGAAAACAACTGTTACCACCCCTGACTCATCGCAGCGCTTGTTTACAGAGAAAACAAAATTCTCTGCCTGAGTCCACACCTCAGCTCGGCTTTGAGTAAACATGCACTACGGTGGTGTGATCTGGACCGAAACTCGGGCGACGGCGGCTCCCTGGTCGTCTCTGGCCTGCCTCACAGATCTGGGCCGGGTCTGGGCAGGACGCCGGGAACCTCGTCCTGGGCGGCCTGCCCCTCCGGCTGCAGAACCAGCTTCCGCGGCCGCGACCGCGGCCCTGGGCCGGAGAGCCGCCCGCGCGACCCCCGGGCCTCAGGCCCCCGCCCCGCCGCCCCGCCAGGGCGCGCCCTGCTCACCGTGACTCCGTACTTGAGCGCGATGCCCTGCAGCGTATCGCCGGCGCGGACCCGGTGCTCCACATGGCGCTCGATGACGCCGGCGCCCAGCGGCGCCCGCACGCTGGCCGTGCTGCCGTACGAGCGGGTCTTGGTGCGGGCCAGACTCAGCGACAGCTCGGCCTCCTCGGACTCGGAGCCCGAGCGCGAGCGCGAGCGCGGCGGCGGCGAGGGGGCCGAGGGCCGGGGCGCTCGGGGGCCGCCTTCCCGCAGGGACGGCGCGGGCGAGGAGTCCGCCATGGGTCCTGCGGAGGCCGCCGGCTCGCCGAGCTCGCCGAGGGGGCGGCGCCTTCTCCGCCGCCGCCTCTCCTTCCTCCTCAGAGGGGCCGCGGCTGGCCGTTTCGCGGGGGCGGCGGGCTGGAGGCCGCGACGGGGAGCTGCGGGCCGGGCATGGCGGGCGCCCCCCTCCTGCGCGTCCCGCCTTCCCCGGGCGCACCTGCAAGCGGAAGAGCGAGACGAGATCCCGCAGCCGCCCGGCCGGGCGCCGCGGCTCCACCCTGCTCGCGGGTGCGGGGCAGCGGCCGCGGGGGCTACGGGGGACCCCTCCTCGGGCGTCCAAGGCGCGGGCGGATCCCTGCGGCGTGCCCACAGAGTCTAGTGAGAGCCCAGCCCCCACCACTGCAAAACACCCGAGCTCTGCTCCGCTTCCTATACGGCTCCCCAGCAGGCGCCAGCTTTCTCAGACCTCCAAGCTCTCCCGTGAAGGGTACTTCCCAACCCCCACCCGGCTTCCCTGATGACCTCAAAGTCCACGTCACAGAAAACATTAAGGCCATTAAACACACAGTTTCTTCCAGGCCCATCTCCACAGCCAGGAGGGTCGGGCCTTTCAACATCACAGCAGGAGAGATGGGCCTTTGAACATTACGCCAGGTGGGTCACCTCAAACCGACGCTCCAGCTGTTGGGGTTTCACTCTTCACTGCACGCCAATGTTAATCCCGAGCTGCCTGGAACGAGTGACTAGTTACAGTCAATTCTCTGGGCTCACTAGCTACATCCATTCTCGTGGCTCACTAAAATTTACCATCTGCACCCATCCTTTTTTCTTACCAGTTTCCTCTCTAAGACGTTGAAATCACAACTCCACAAAGTATTATCATTAAATCCACGGCTGATCTTTTATCTGTATTCTTCATCTGAACACTCCCTCGGCAGCATGCGGGCTTCTGAGAGTATTCTACATAGAGTGGGTATGCAGTTACTAGAGTCTGCCGCCACGATTTCTGTTGTACTCTGGACAGCTCTACAGCAGGAGGTACCCAATGTGCATGTCAGGACACTGGAACTTTAATTCATTGGCTGAAGTTTCTCTGTGTCGCTGAGCTGGACAGAGGCAAAGGCACTAGCGCTTGGAGACACCACGAAGGAGGAAAGAGGAGCAAGTGGTTCTCACATCACCCTCCCACTCAAAAATTCTTCAATGGCTCCGTGTGGACAGGAGCATTAACATAACTCACATTGGCACCCTAAGTATTCTTTCTATTTTTATTATCCATGCTCTGGTCATATCCCATGGACAACCAATCCTGTACACATCCTGCCAGACAGAGCCACTTGAACTTGCCCCTCTTCCCTACCTTCCCGTGTGCATATGCTATACACCCCCACCTATAATGCTACTCTTCTATACCCTGTCTATATATATTTTTTTTTAATTTAAGGCCCATCCCAAATGATACATCCCCCAAGAAATCTTTTCTGATTCTTCCCATGTGTCTCTTTCCTCAGCCACCCAATTGTTATTGTTTCTCCACTGAACTCCAAGGTAGCTTGTACCTCTTGTTTAGCACTTAACTTGTGTTTTGTGTCATGTATTTATTTCCTCTACATGTTCTCCAGTGAGATATAACTAGATCTTACTCATCTTTTTAGCACCAGCAGTGCCTAGCCCAGAGTCTTCAATAAAGCATCAAAAGTAGCTGAATTGGGGCACCTGGGTGGCTCAGTGGGTTAAAGCCTCTGCCTTCGGCGCAGGTCATGATCTCAGGGTCCTGGGATCGAGCCCCACATTGGGCTCTCTGCTCAGCAGGGAGCCTGCTTCCCCCTCTCTCTGCCTGCCTCTCTGCCTGCTTATGATTTCTCTCTCCCTGTCAAATAAATAAATAAAAATCTTAAAAAAAAAAATAGCTGAATTAAGGTGTAGTAAAAAGATCTCAAAAGCTAAATTGAAAAAAAAAAAAAGCTAAATTGGATTATTTAGCAAGATTTTGCCATACATGAACCCTTGAGTGGCCTCTCGAGTGCCCATCCCAGGCACTACAAGAGAGGAAGAATGCCAGAGTTTCAATATATAATGAGATCGGGAAATACTTCAAGAAAAAGAAATTGTCCTCAAAGAATTTACAACCTAGTAATGAGAAAACATATAACATGTCTTCCAGTAAGGAAAAGTTTACAAGAACTGGAAGTTTTTATTTGAAGAGTAATGAACTGGGTTATGAGAGGTGTTATTCGGTGCTCTTTGGAAAAAATTCAATGATCAATTGATTGGGGAAACACTACAAGCTGTATTTCCCTTTTGGAGATTCACAATACATATTAGAATACTGAAGGTTCTAGAAGGCCTGTAGCAAAATAAGCTATTAGTTTGGCTTAACACTGTGTTTTCCAAACTCATTTGACCACAGAACCCCTCTTTCTCAGAATTTTAGCAGTTTGGAAAGTGCTAAATTAAAGGGGTGAAAGACAGGCCTATATAAGAAACCAAGAAGATAGGGGCGCCTGCAGGGCTCAGTGGGTTAAAGCCTCTGCCTTCAGTTCAGGTCATGATCTCAGGGTCCTGGGATCGAGCTCTGCATCGGGCTCTCTGCTCAGCAGGGAGCCTGCTTCCCCCTCTCTCTCTGCCTGCCTCTCTGCCTACTTGTGATGTCTCTCCTCTCTGTCAAATAAATAAATAAAATCTGAAAGAAAAAGAAAGAAAGAAAGAAAGAAAGAAAGAAAGAAAGAAAGGAAGGAAGGAAGGAAGGAAGGAAGGAAGGAAGGAAGGAAGGAAGAAAGG
>CM053609.1:41560877-41638386 GCA_028646535.1 Procyon lotor | reverse complement strand
AGAAAATGAGCCAAGTAGGAAAAAGGCTAGGTGATGATCACTTAATTACTTTACAAAACCACCAAGGCCTCTGTAAAAATGCCAAAAAAAAAAAAAAAAAAAAGTACCAGAGAGAGTATACAGAGAGATTCAAAAGCCATCCCATGCCCTCTCATAAGGGCAAGTTTCTAAGATGTCTTCAGTTATTTTCAACTTTTCCTGCCCTAAGAAATCCTAGATCATAAAACACCTCCAAAACAGTTATAAAATGCTCTGAAATAAATCCTACACAATTCTCAGAATTTTCTCCATGATTCCTTTTTGTGATCTTCACTAGAATTTCCTATAGATTTCAGGAATTAATCACCTTGAGTTAATATTTATTTGATATTTTATTGTTAGGGTTCTTTGTGAGATGTTTTCCTTAGATATTGGAGCTGTTTCCAAATATTTAATCCTCCTGTAAGTTTTATATTGAATTCTCCATAATCTAAGTAATAAAAGTTAATATCTATAGTTTGTGGCTTAGAATGAAATTTTTTAAAGGTATTATTTATTTATTTGACAGAGAGCACAAGAAGGGGGAACAGCAGGCAGAGGGAGAGGGAGAGCAGAGAGCCCGATGTGGGGCTCAAACCCAAGACCCTGGGATCATGACCTGAGCCGAAGGCAGATGCTCAACTGACTGAACCACCCAGGTGCCCCAGAAATGAACTTCAATATTGGTGTTTTGTGTATCTACATACAACACAGTGCAAACCTCACAATTAGAAGTAAAGCATTAGGGGCGCCTGGGTGGCTCAGTTGGTTAAGCAGCTGCCTTCAGCCCAGGTCATGATCCTGGAGTCCCGGGATTGAGTCCCACATCGGGCTCCCAGCTCCATGGGGAGTCTGCTTCTCTTTCTGACCTTCGCTCCTCTCATCCTCTCACTTTTTCTCTCTCAAATAGATAAATAAAATCTTTAAAAAAAAAAAAAAAGGAAGTAAAGCATTAGAAGCATCTTTTTTGAGGGTGCCTGGGTGGCTCAGTTGGTTTACTGTCTGATTCGATCTCAGGGCTGACCTCAAGTCTCAGGGTTGAGTTAAACCCTGCATTGGGCCCCACGCTGGACATGGAGACTACTTTAAAAATAAATAAAATAAAATTTTAATTTTAATTTTAAAAAGCATTTCCTTTGAGGTCAAGAATAAGAAAAGGAAGCTTTTTTTTTTTTTTTTAAGATTTATTTATTTATTTTGGAGAGAGAGAGAGCAAGAACAGGGGAAGAGGAAGAAGGAGAGAATATCAAAGCAGACTCTCACTGAGTGCAGAGCCTGATATGGGGGCTCAGTCTCACCATCCATGAGATCAGAACCTGAACTGGAACCAAGAGTTAGATGCCCAACCAAATGAGCCTCCCAGGCACCCTAGAAAAGAAGGCCTTCTATCACTGCTTCTATTTAATTGAATTCCGGAGTCCCTAGCCAATGCAATAAGAAAAAGGAGAAGAAAGGGAAAGGAAGACTGATAAGAAATAAGCTGTTCATTGATAATAGATAACACTAAAATATTTACAGACCGTACAAATAACGTCTACATTGGGCCTTTTGAAGTTTTAAGACAGAAAGATCAATATGCAAATATCAATTGCATCAACCAATCAGAAAATATAATTGGGAAAAGATTATCTAGATACCAAAAAAAAAAAAAATATTTAGGAATAAAGTTAAGAAAAGAAAAGCATGCTTTACATGGAAAAACTATAAAATTCTACTAAGATACGAAAGAAGATGAAAATAAAAGCAAACATAGACCATATTTATGGATGGGAAGATGAAAAATAATGAAAATATCATTTTCTTCTTAAACTAGTACATAAACTCATTGCAATTCCCAACAAAATCCCTGTGGGATTCTTTGAAGGACAGGACAGTCTTATCTTAAAATAAGACCAAGAGGTAAGAAGAACAATCACTTCCTGAAGAATGAGGAGGAGGGGCTTACCTTCACAGCTATCAGTACTTACGATGCAGGAATGAGAACTACACCATGGCAGTAACACTGCCAGGACAGACAAATATAACAAAGGGACAACAGAGGAAGCCCAGCAACAGGCCTGTACATATAAGAGAAAGTTAATATATGGCAATAAATGCTGTTGACACTGTTACCCTGTGAAAAAATAAAGTCAGATCTCTCTCTTATACCATACTGAACTCAGTTACAGATTGAGGATATAATTGAGAAAAGCAAACTTTAACACTTTTAGAACAATATAATCTTGGGATAATAAAACATCTCTTAAGCAAGATACCAAATTACAAACCACAAAGAAAAAAGACTGGTAAATTCTGTGTATCAACATTAAAAATTTCTGTGCCTTAGGGGGGCCTGAGTGGCTCAGTCGATTAAGCAGCTGCCTTCAGCTCATGATCACAGGGTCCTAGGATTGAGTCCCACATCGGGCTCTCTGCTCAGTGGAGAGCCTGCTTCCCCCTCTCCCTCTGCCTGCCGCTCTGCGTACTTGGGCTCTCTCTCTATCTCGCTGTCAAATAAATAAATTAAAAATCTTTTTAAAAAAATTTCTGTACCTTAAAGGGTACCTTAAGGGCATCTGGGTGGCACAGTTGGTTAAATGTCTGACTTTTGGTTTCACTTCAGGTCGTGATCTCAGGATCATGAGATTGAGCCCCATGTTGAGCCTCACGCTCATTGCAGAGTCTGCTTAAGATTCTCTTTCCCTTTTCCTCTCCCTTCTCTCTCTTTCTAAAATAAATAAATCCTTTTTTTTAATTGCCTTAAGATTTGAATAAAATGGAAAAATATATTTGAATACATATAGCTGACAAAATATTACTATCTAGAATATAATAAGATGCCTGTGAGTTATAAAAAGACAAACACTAGGAAAATCATCAAAAATTTCCAGAAGATAGGGGCACCTGGGTGGCTCAGTGGGTTAAAGCCTCTGCCTTCAGCTCAGGTCATGATCCCGGAGTCCTGGGGATCCAGCCCCGCATCGGGCTCTCTGCTTAGCAGGAAGCCTGCTTCCCCCCCGTCTATCTGCCTGCCTCTCTGCCTACTTGTGATCTCTCTCTGTCAAATAAATAAATAAAATCTTTAAAAAATTTTTTTCAGAAGATAAAACTCAAATGGCCAACAAACCTAGGGGAAGATACTCAATGCTACCAATAAGCAGAGAAACTGAATTTAAAACTACAATTTGATAGGCATGAGATTGGCAAAAATTAAACAACTGGACAATTCTAAGTACTGGTGAGATTGTCAAATGAAAGGAAATCTCAAACAGTGTTGGCAATATAAATTGGTGTAACCACTTTGAAGAGCTATGGGACAATATCTAGTAAAGTTGAAGAAGCACACACCTGGAGTTCTGGTTCTAGCAAGCTAGAAGGTCTGAACTTACATGAAGTCCTCCTACTATAAGTGTTTTCAACTTAGATTAATTTTTAAAATGAAATTCATAATGAAGCAGGCAATGTAAAAAAGGGACAGTCTTATATATCGAAACAAGAGGGACCTGAAAGCTAGAACCATAAATAACTTGCCTAAATTAATACATGAAGACATAGAAAGTCTAAATAGTTCCAATAACCATTAGGAAACCAGATGAGCACAGGGCGCCTGGGTGGCTCAGTTGGTTAAGTGCCTGCCTTAGGCTCAGGTCATGATCCCAGGGTCCTGAGATTGAGCCCCGCTATGTGAGTCCCGCTCTCTTCTCCCTCTGCCACTGTCCCCTACTCCTGCTCTCTCTCTCTCACTCTCTCTCAATAAATAAATAAAATCTTTAAAAAAAAAGAAAGAAAGAAACATGGATATAAGAATCTTAAGATACTATGAAGCCAAATCTAGCAGTGCATACAAAAGATAATCCATCATGAACAAGATGACTTTATCCCAGAAATTCAAGGGTGACTTACTATTAAAACATTAATAGATTATATGAGAGAATAGATAGAAACAAGGAATGAATCTAAGACAAAATGAGCAAGACCTTTATAAAGAAATAAAATTTAAATTTATTAAAATACATTAAAGAAGACAAATAAAAAAAACACCATGCCATGTTTATAGACAGGAAAATTCAAAATCACAAAAAAAGTCAATATTCTTCAAATTGACCTGTATATTTTATGCAGCAGCAATTAATATCCCAATATGAGTTTGCAAGAAACATGACAGGCTAATTTTAAACTTGATATGAAAGAGCAAAGAACCATAGACAGCCAAGATGCTTCTGAAGAATAAGGAAAGGGAAGGGCGTATGGGTGGCTCAGTCAGTTAAGCATCTGCCTCCGGCTCAGGTCATGATCCCAGGTCCTGGGATCAAGTCCTGCATGGGACTCCCTGCTCCATGGGGAGTCTGATTCTCCCTCTGCCCCTCCTCCTCTTCATGTGCACAAAAATAAGTAAATAAAATCTTAAAAAAAAGAAAAGAAGAAGAAAGGGAAAATTGCCCTGCCAGATATCGAGGATTATTATGAAGCTATAATATTAGGACAGGGTGTTATTCATGCTGGGAGACTAATGAATACCACTAGTGTACCCAGAACCAGAATCACAAATGTATGAGAAACTCACCCATGACACAGGGGGCACTGCTCATCACTGGGGAATGTGTATGAAACACATGATGTCAGGACAACTGCTCATCCACATGGTAGAGCTCTGCCTCCTACCATACACAAAATCTAATTTCTAATAGATTATAGACTTCAAGATGAAAGATAAAACTCATTAAACTTGCAGAAGAATATATAGAAGATATCATTATGATCCCAGGATAGGAAAATACTTTTTTTTTTTTTTTAAAGATTTTATTTATTTATTTGACAGAGAGAGAGCTCACAAGTAGGCAGAGAGGCAGGCAGAGAGAGGGGGTAAGCAGGCTCCCTGCTGAGCAGAGAGCCCGATGTGGGGCTCAATCCCAGGACCCTGAGATTATGACCTGAGCGGAAGGCAGAGGCTTTAACCCACTGAGCCACCCAGGCACCCCAGGAAAATACTTCTTTAGCAAGACAAAAGAGCATTCTTCATATAGAAGATTGGTAAGCAGACAACTTTAAAATTAGAACTTTTGCTAAAAAAAAAAATACCTTAAAGAAAAATTGAATTAGAAACTAGAAGGAGGGGCGCCTGGGTGGCTCAGTCGTTAAGCGTCTGCCTTCGGCTCAAGTCATGATCCCAGGGTCCTGGGATCGAGCCCCGCATCGGGCTCCCTGCTCGGCAGGAAGCCTGCTTCTCCCCCTACCACTCCCTCTGCTTGTGTTCCCTCTCTGCTGTGTTTCTCGCTGTCAAATAAATAAAATCTTAAAAAAAAAAAGAAAGAAAGAAAGAAAGAAACTAGAAGGAGATACAAGCACCCCAGGAAATAAGAATACTTGAATAGAATCTTTGAATTACACTTTATCATTCCAACTCCATCTAACTTGTATGTGAAAATCAGGAACCAAACAGATTCTGAAATCTAGATATTCTTCCTTATTTTAACTCAGCTATCTGAGCTTAAAAACTGCATAAACACTGATAACAAAGAATGTCTTATTTGTAACATACACAACCAACCACAGGTTAATATCTAGAATATTTGAAAAGCTAACTCCTACATAACAAAAAGAGAAAAACAAATAACCCAATGGCGAAACTAGAATTTTATAGAAGAAAAAAATCCTAGTGGTGACTAAAAATATGAAAAATGCTCAACCTCATTAATAATCAGAAAAATTCACCATAAGGCCACAAAGGGTAATCATTTTACATTCACCAGGCTGGAAAAAATTAAGTTTGGCAAGACCAGTTATTGGTGAAGATAAGAATTCTATGCAGTGCGGGCACAAGTACAATTGGTACAACTACTTTGAAAAACACTCCACCATTATCTTGCAAAATTGTACATATTCATTCTTACAAACCAGAAATTCTAATACTAGAAACTGTTTATGCTCTGTTGAAAACCTTGCACTTACACACCAGGAAAGGTGTGAGAATGTCCATTGCACCATTGTTCAGAATAACAAAAAACTGGAAACAATGAATTATTCATCAAGAGTAGAATAAATAAATTGTGCTAAGAGCTTCTTTGAGAAATGGTTCACATGCCATACAATTCATCCATTTAAAGTGTAGGATTCAATGGGTTTTTTTGCATATTCATATTACATTACCTTTTTAAATTGTGGTAAAATATGTATAAAAATAAAATTAACCACCTCAACGTTTTTTACAAGATTTTATTTTTTAAAGTAAGCTCTACATCCAATGTGGGGTTTGAATCAAGAGTTGCATGCTCTACCAGCTGAGCCAGCCAGGTGCCCCCTAAGTATACAATTTATACAATTTAGTAGCACTAATTACCTTCACAGTGTTGTGCACCATCACCACCAGTTGTTCTCCAAAACTTCTTCATTAACTTCAAACAGAAACTTAACAGCTAAGCAGTCACTCCCCATCCCTGCCTCCTCCAGGCCCTAATAACCTCTAATCTTTCTGTCTCTATGAATTAGCCTATTCTAAATATTTCATATAAGTAGAAACTTACAATATTTGCCCTTTTATGTCTGGCTTATTTTACTCAGCATAATGTCCTCAATGTTCATCCATATTGTAGCATGTATCAGAACTTCTTTCTGATAAACCTAGAGGGTATTATGCTAAGTAAAATAAGTCAGACTAAAAAAGACAATTACCATACAATTTTCCTTATATGTGGGATCTTATAAAAAAAAAAAAAGAAACAAACTCATAAATCGAGAACTGGTGGATACTAGAAAGGAGGGAGTGGGGGGATGGGTGAAATAGGTAAAGGGGATTAGGAAGTACAAATTTCCAGCTATAAAGTAAATAAGTCTCAGAGATGAAAAATACAGCATAGGAAATACCGCTGATGATATTGTAATAGGGTTGTATGGTGACAAATGGTAACTACACTTCTCACAGTGAACACTGAGTATAGAATTGTCAAATCATGACGTTGTACATCTGAAACTAATATAACATTGTCAACTACATTTTGATAATAAAAATCTTTTTAAAAGAACCTCATTTCTTTTTATGATTGACTACTATTCCATCGTATGGATATATCACATTTTGTCCATTCATCTGTTGATGAACACTTGGGTTGTTTACAACTTTTGGCTATTGTAAATAATGCTGCAATGAACATTGATAAATAAGTATCTGTTCAAGTCCTTGCTTTCAATTTCTTTGGACAGATACCCTGGAGTGGAATTGCTGGGTCATATGGTAATTCTATGTTCAGCTTTTTGAGGAATCACCAAACTATTTCCCATATCCCTTGCACCATTTTACATTCCCACTGGTTATGTGTGAGGGTTCCAAATTCCCCACATCTTTGCCAACAAATATTTTTCCCCAGGCTGTGGCTTGCTTTTTCATTCTTTTAACAGTGTCTTTCTCAGAGCAGAAGTTTTCAACTTTAATCAAGGGCAACTTACCAACTTTTTCTTTCGTGGGTCTGCTGGTTGTGTTGTATCTAAAAAGTCCTTGCCAATTTCAAAGTCACCTACATTTTCTCTTATGTTATCTTCTAGAAGTTTTATAGTTTTGTGTTCTGTATTTAGGTCTATGATCCATGTTGAGTTAATTTTTGTGAAGAGCATAAAGTCTGGACTTAGATCTACTCCTTTGCATGTGGGCGTCCGGTTGTTCCAGCGCAATTTGTTGAAAAAACTACCCTTTCTTCATCAAATTTTCTTTGCTTCTTTGTCAAAAATAAGTTAACCATGTTTGGGTGAGTCTATTTCTAGGGTCTCTACTCTGTTCCATAGATCTATTTGTCTTTCACCAATGCCACATTGTCCTGATTACAGAAGCTTTATGGTAAGTCTTGAAGTTGAATAGTGTAAGTCTTTTGACTTTGTTTTTCATCAGTATGGTATCAGTAAGCTATTCTGTCTTTTGTTTTTCCATACAAATTTCAAAATCAGTTTGTTGACATCTACAAAATAACTTGCTGGGATTTTGATTGGGATTGCACTGAATCTATAGATGAAGTTGGGAAGAATGGACATCCTAACAACATTGAGTTTTCCTATCCATGAACATGAAATATCACTTCATTTATTTAGACCTTCCTTGATCTCTTTCATCGGAGTTTTGTTGTTTCCTCTCATATAGTTATTATATAAATATCGAAGTATTTTTCTTTCTTTCCTTTTTTGGGGGTGGAGGTACTAATGTAAATGGTGTTGCCTTTTTAATTTCAACTTCCAATTATAGGAAAGCAATTGATTTTTGTGTATTAACCTTGTATCTACAATCTTGTTATAATCACTTACTAAATCCAGGGTTTGTTTGTTTTCAACGATTCTTTGGGATCTTCTACATAGACAATTATACCATCTATGAACAAAGACAGTTTTACTTTTTCTTTACCAATCTGTATACATCTTCCCCTCAACCCTTCTTGTCTTACTGAATTAACTAGGGCTTTTAATCAATGTTGAACAGAAATGTCAAGAGGAGACAACCTTGCCTAGTTTCTTTTTTTTTTTTTTTAAGATTTTATTTATTTATTTGACAGAGAGAAAGAGAGATCATAAGTAGGCAGAAAAGCCACAAGTAGGCAGAGAGGCAGGCAGAGAGAGAGGAAGAAGCAGGCCCCCCCACTGAGCAGAGAGTCCAATGCGGGGCTCAATCCCAGGACCCTTAGATCATGACCTGAGCCAAAGGCAGAGGCTCTAACCCAATAAGCCACCCAGGCGCCCTCCTCCACTCTTTCTAAAAAAAAAAAAAAAAAGATTTGATTTATTGATTGATTGATTGATTTGATAGAAAGATCACAAGTAGGCAGAGAGGCTGGCAGACAGGGGGAAGCAGGCCCCCTGCTGAGCAGAGAGCCCCATGCATCCTAGTTTCCGATCTTTAGGAGAAAGTATCTCCCTTCTAGTCATTAAGTGTGATGTCATCTGTAAAGTTTTTATAGCTGTTGTTTATCATATTAAGGAATTTCCCCTCTATTCCTATTTTGCTGGGAGATTTTTATTATGAATGTTGGATTTTGCCAAATGCTTTTCCTATATGTATTGATATGATTATATGATTATTTTTCCTTAGTCTCTTGATTTAATGGATTGCATTAATTGATTTTTTTTAATTAATTGATTTTTGAATGTTAAACCAGACTTGCATACCTGGAATAAAACCCCACTTGGTCATAATGCATAATTCTTGTCATACATTGTTGGATTCAATCTATTAACATTTTGTTCAAGACATTTGCATCATTTTCATGGGAGATATTGGCCTGTAATTTTCCTTTTTTTTTAATGTCCTTCATTTTATTAGGGTTATGCTTGGCCTAATAGAACAAGTTCAGAAGTATTCACTGTGCTTCTATTTTCTGGAAGACATTACATAGAATTGGTATCATTTCTTTCTCAAATGCTTGGTAGAATTCAGAGTGAAGCCATCTGGGCATGATAAAACTAATAAAGACTATAGCAGAAATAAATTAAATGGAAACTAGAAAACAGTAGGGAAAACTAAGAAAACAAAAAGTTAGTTCTTTGAAAAGATTAACAAAATTGGCATACCTTTAGCTAGACTGACCAAGGAAAAAAGAGAAAAGACTCAAATACTAAAATTAGGAGTAAAAGAGGAGAAATCACCATTGACCTTACAGAAATAAAAAGTATGATAAAAGTTATGGAGAATTATATGCCAACAAACTAGATAACGTAGATGAAATGGATAAATTCCTAGAAAAACACAAACTAATGGAACTCATTTTAGAAGAAATATAAATTCTGAATATATGTAGAAAAAGCAAAATGACTGAATTAGTCATTTTTTAAAATTTCCAACAGACGGTACTGGTACGCCTGGGTGTCTCAGTTGGTTAAGCATCTGCCTTCAGCTCAGTTCATGATCCCAGGGATCATGTTCCACATCGGGCTCCTTGCTCAGCAGGGAATCTGCTTCTCTGCCTGCCATTCCCCCTGCTTGTGTTCTCCCTCTCTCTCTGACAAACAAACAAACAAATAAATAATCTTTTAAAAAGTAAAAATAAATAAATTTCCAACAGAGAAAAGCCTAGGCCCAAATGGCTTCATGAGTTAATTCTACTTAACATTTAAAGAATCAATACCCATTCTTCACAAATACTTCCAAAAATAAGAGGGAACACTTCCCAAATCGTTCTCTAAGGCCAATATTACTCTGATACCAAAACTAGTCAAAGACTTTAAAAAAAAAGAAAACTACAGACCAACACTTCTTATGAATATGGAGACAAAAATTCTCCACAAGATACTAGCAAACCAAATCCATCGACATGTTAAAAGAATTATACACCATGACCAGTTGGGATTTATCCTGGGAGTGAATAGTTAATTGAACATCTGGAAATCAATGTATTATACTATATTAATAGAATAAAGGGGAAAACCCCATGTGATCATCTTTACTGATACAGAAAAAAGTCTTTGATGAAATCCAACACCTTTTCATGATAAAAATATCAAACAAAATAGGAATAGACAGAAACTTCAAACTGACAAAGGGTGCTTATGAAAGGATACCACCAAGAAAGTGAAAAAAGACCAATCCACAGAATGGGAAGAAAATACATGCAAATCACATGTCTGATAAAGGATATATAACCAGAACATGCAAAAAAAACTTTTACAGATGAATGATAAAAAGATAAGCCAACTAAAAAGAAAAAGACATTAAGAAAATAATCCCATTTACAATTATATTAAAAAGAATAAAATATCTAGGAATAAATTTAACCAAAGTGGTGAAAAATCTGTGCTCTGAAACTATAACACATTGATGAAAGAAGCTGAAGATGACACAAATAGATATGTTAAGCTCATGGACTGGAAGAATTAATATTGTTAAAATGTTTATAAATTTAAAATGTTTATAAATGTATATATATTTATAACTGTTTATATAAAATGTTTATATATATGTTTATAAATAAATAGAAATCCTTACCCAAAGCATTGAATCTACAGATTCAATGTAATCTTATTTTTCACAGGACTAGAACAAAAAATCCTAAAATTTGTTTGGAACCACAAAAGACCCCAATTGGCAAAGCAATCTTGAGAAGGAAAAAGCTGGAGGTATCTACAATCCCAGATTTCAAGCAGTACTACAAAGCTATCATACTCAAAATAGTGTAGTATTGGCACAAAAATAGACACACAGATCAATGGAACAGAATAGAGAGTCCAGAAATAAACCCATATTTATATGGCCAACTAATCTAGGACAAACGAGGCAAGAATATGCAATGTGGAAAAAATAGTCTCTCCAATAAATAGTGTTGGGAAAACTAGACAGCTACACGCAAAAGAATGAAATTGAGCCACTTTCTTACTTCATATTCAAAAATAAACCCAAAATGGATTAAAGACCTAAATGCAAGACCTGAAACCATAAAAATCTCCTAAAAGAAAAATAGGCAATTAACTCTTGGACATTAGCCTTAGCAATATTTTTCTGGATCTGTCTCCTTAGGCAAGGGAAATAAAAGCAAAAATAAACAATCGAGACTATATGCTAAAAAAGTTCTGCACAGCAAAGCAGACCACCAACAAAATGAAAAAGAAACTTATTGAATGGGAGGAGATATTTGTTTTTTCTTAAGATTTTATTTATTTATTTGAAAGAGAGAGAATGAGAGCAAGAACAGGAAGGGAGGAGGGTCAGAGGGAGAAGCAGACTCCCCACTGAGTAGGGAGCCTGATGTGGGACTCAATCCTGGGACTCCAGGATCATGACCTGAGCTGAAGGCAGTTGCTTAACCAAATGAGCCACCCAGGCGCCCGGGGAGGAGATATTTGTAAATGATATATGCAATAAGAGTTAGTATCCAAAATATATAAAGAACTTCTATAACTCAATACCAAAAAAAAAAAAATCTGATTTAAAAATGGGCAAAGGACCTGAAGAGACATTTTTCTAAAGACATGCAGATGGCTAACAGACACATGAAAAGATGTTCAACATCACTAGTTGTCAGGGAAAGACAAATCAAAACCACAAGGAGCACCTCACACTTGTCAGAATGGCTAGAATCAAAAAGGCAAGAAAAAGGGATGCCTGGGTGGTTCAGTCGGTTAAGTGTCTGACTTTGGCTCAGGTCATGATCCTGGGGTCCTAGGATCAAGCCCCGCATCAGGGTCCTTGCTCAGCAGGTAGTCTACTGCTCCCTCTTCCTATGCCCCTCTCCCCTGCTTGCGCACTCTCTCTCTCTCTCTCTCTCAAATAAATAAATAAATAAAATCTTTAAAAAAAATTAAAAGACAAGAAATAACAAGTATTGGCAACAATGTGGAGAAAAGGAAGAACGTGTGCCCTGTTGGTGGGAATATAAATTGGTACAGCCACTGTGGAAAACAGTATATAGGTTCCTCAAGAAATTAAAAATAGAAATGCCACACAATCCAGTAATTCTACTACTAGGTATATACTTGAAGCAAACAAAAACACCAGTTCAAAAAGAATATGCACCCCTAAGTTTATTGCAGCAATATTTACAATAACCAAAATACGGAAGCAATCTTAAGTATCTACCAATAGGTGAATGGATAAAGAAGATGTGGTATATATACACAATGGAATATTACTCAGCCATAAAAAAACTGAAACCTTGCCATTCGTGACATGAATAGACCTAGAGAGCAGTATGGCAAGTGAAATATGTCAGAAAGGGAAAGACAAATACTGTGTGATTTTACTTTTACGTGGAATCTAAAACACAAAACAAAACAAACAGAAACAGACATAAATACAGAGAACAAAGTGACGGTTACCAAGGGCGGGGGGGGGACGGTGAAACATATAAAGGGGATTACAATGTACAAACTTCTAGTTATAAAATAAATAAGTCACGGGACAAAAAGTAAAGCATAAGGAAGATAGTCAATAATATTGTAATACCCTTGAATGGCGGCAGATGGTAACTACACTTGTAAGCATTTCATATATAGAATTGTCAAATCATGATGTTGTATACCTGAAAAAAATTGGGCAAAGGATTTAAATAGACACTTCTCCAAAGAAGATATAAAAATGGCCAATAAAGGGATAGGGTGGCTGGGTTGTGGACATTGGGGAGGGTATGTGCTATGTTAAGTGCTGTGAAATGTGTAAGCCTGACGATTCACAGACATGTACCCTGGGGCAAATAATACATTATATGTTAATAAAAATTTAAAAAATTTTAAAAAATGGCCAATAAGCACATGAAAAATGCTCAATATCATTAGTCACTAGAGAAATGCGTATCAAAATCACAAGGGGATACCACTTCCATTCGCTAGGATGGCTACAATAAAAACAAAAAAGATAGACATTAAAAAGTGATGGCAAAGATATGGAGAAATTGGAACCCTCATACATTTCTGGTAAAAAATGTAAAATGGTTCAGCTACTTTGGAAAACAGTTTGGCTGTTCCTCAAAATGCTAAACTTGATGTTTAGCATATTTCATATGGCCTACCAATATTATGCATAGGTATATACCCTAGAGAAATGAAAACATTTCCATATAAGATGTACACAAATATGCACAGTAGCATATCCATAATATCCAAAATGTGGAACCAACCTAAATGCCCATCAACTGACAAAGAAAATGTGGCATATTCATACAGTGGAATGTTACTGGGCCATAAAAAATAAAGTACTAACATATGCTACAACATGGATGAACCATGAAAACAGTATGCTAAGTGAAAGAAGGCAGTCACAAAACCTCACATATTATAGATCTCATTTATGTGAAATGTCTAGAACAAGCAAATCCAGAGAAGACAAAATAGATTACCGGTCACCAGGATCTGGCAGTTTGTGGGGAAGGGGAAGGGTCAACTAATGTGTATGAGTTTGCTTTTTGGGATTTTGAAGATGTTCTAAAGTCAGATTGGGTGATAGTTACATAACTCTGAATGTACTAAAAACCATTCAATTGTATGCTTTAAAAGGGTGAATTTATGAGATCTCAATGAAGCTATTTTGAAACATGTACAGAGAATGATTTAATAATGGTTCAACGCCCAGCTTCAACCATTATCAACTCATGGCCAAGCCTTTTTTATCTATAACTCAATACTGCAACCCTACTACCACTCTCACACTGGCTTATTTTTAAAAGCAAACCCTAGATATTATTTCTTCTTCAAATATTCAGTATTATTTTCAGTAATATTCAGAAGTATCCTTCTCAAAAATAAGGGCTCTTTTTTAAAAAAAATACGGTACCATTATCACATCTAAAAACTTTAAAATACTATCTTAATATAATCAACTATCCTGTGTTCATGCTGTCCCTCAATTGTCTCATAAATGTGATTTTTTTTTTAGCAGCTGTTCAAATCTAGATCTGCTACACATTGCAGTTCATTATCTCTCTCTTATATTTCTGTGTATCTATAAACCCTCCCCCTCTTTTGTTTTCCTTACAATTTATCAAAGAAATAGGTTATTCTGTAGTTTCCCACATTCTAGATTTTGCTGATTGCATTACTGTGATGCCGTTTAACATGATCACTATCAGATAGTGATTCACTTTCAGATGCTGGTTGCCAAGTACACTATAAATGTGATTTTGTAGTTCACCAACATAGTTGCCACGCCTTAGTGCTTACCAGGCACCAGATCCTGTAGCATACTTGATACGAATTATCCCTTTTAATTGGTATGACAACTCCAAGTGGTAAGTATTATTATCCCCAGTCTGGAGATAAAGAAAATGAGGCTTAGAGAGGTTCAAAAAAAGTGGTCCCAGTCAAACCCTGAGGCAGTGAATATCTGGTCACAACCCAGGTCTGTCTGATGTTACAACCCTTACTTCCAACCATTACATGACAATATCCCCCATCTTTTGCCTGTGGCTGTGGTTGATTGTTTTTATAAACTCTGAGAAGTAGTCCTTCAGTCCATCCAAAGAACGAACTTTTACATATCATCTGTAATACTTAGGATGCTTTCAGCTTTGAGCAACAGAAAACATCTTATATTGACTCAGCAATAAGGGTATTTGTTATCTCATAGAACAAAAAATCCTGGGGCACCTCGATGGCTCAATGGGTTAAGCATCTGCCTTCAGCTCACGTCTTGATCCCAGGGTCCTAGGATGGAGCCCCTGCTCAGTAGGGAGTCTGCTTCTCCCTCTCCCTCTGCCCCTCCCCACTGCTTGTCCTCTCTCTCTCTCTGAAATAAATAAAACATGAAAGAAAGAAAGAAAGAAAGAAAGAAAGAAAGAAAGAAAGAAAGAAAGAGAGAGAGAGAGAGAGAGAGAGAAAGAGAGAAAGAGAGAAAGAGAGAAAGAAAGAAGAAAGAAAGAAAGAAAGAAAGAAAGAAAGAAAGGAAGGAAGGAAGGAAGGAAGGAAGGAAGGAAGGAAGGAAGGAAGGAAGGAAGGAAGGAAGGAAGAAGTGGGACAGCAGCAGGTCTGATTGATTTGCTGACTTAACAACATCACAGACCCAGGTTCATTCTAGCTCTTTACTTTGCCATCGTTGATGTGTTGGCTCTGTCCTAAGGGTCAAGTTTCAGGTAACACAGCCAGATGCAACAACACCCCGTGGCGATGGGGGCTTGCTTGTATGTCTCTGTTTAAGAGCAAAAAAAATCTTTCCCTGAAGGTTTTCAGCTCACCTCTCCTCAGGTTTCACTGACTAAACTGGGTCGCATGCCCACCCCTAACCTCTCACTGGCCAGTCAAGAGGATCGTATTCCCCTTGTCCATGATAGTTTAGGAGTGTACCTCTGGGACGGTAATAGGGTCACCTTCCCTGGTGGGTGAGCACCTATACAGGTTTCTGGAAAGAAGGAGGAAGAGGGGTGGATGGATGTTGAGTAGGCAAGCAACAGTATCTGCCACATGTTCCTAATGAGCTATGCTACATACTGCACTGTGAATAATGCAAATACTTTGTTATAAGTACCACACAGAATTTTTTACTTTCTATCAAATGACATTTACTGTTGACCTATCAGCTTCCTTGCTTGCACAAAGACACTAGGTAAGATTACATGTAAGGTCTCCTCCAGCTCAAGCTGTTTCAATTTTACATTTTCAATCTTGGAAAAAGCAAGTTCAAAAATTAAATCTACAAGATACGGTCCAGAAATGATGATGGGTTTCAGCTGACAAGTCCTAGGCATGGCTGACATCCTTCTCCCCCTTAGACATGGGTATTAGATTTAAAGAACCAAACAAACCGGAACTGATCATATCTTTCCATTAAGCTTTAACATTAAAAATAGAAAGATTAAGTGTTCTACCTTCCCACCTCTTCTGTTAACATCTGCTAGCTTCTAGCCCTCATGGTATAGACAGAGGTTGATTAGAAGATCTTTTTCATAACTTACTTCCTTTTGCTTGGTGTCAGCATCCTCCTGGAACTCATATATGGCTCTGAGACTGTCACAGAGATCTCGTACCTTTGCTTTTGCTGCCAACTATGATTTTAACTTAAGAAATCATTTCTATCCCTGACACCTTTCACAGACTTCATCTGAAGTAATTCTCCATTCATTTCATCACACACAGGCATTTTCCTTGTGGGGAACCACAAGAAAACCAAAGAGAAAAATGGTGCACCACTGACTATTGTTGCTATATCAAACCTTTGCTACTCTTTCTTCCAATCTGAATAAAGTTGCTTTATTACTTTCAGTTTATGCCCACCATCAACTTTCTCTGGGAAAACTGCTGGCTTGATTTGTAAGCAGGCCCATTCTTATTTAACAGAAGCTGCAATTTGTGATAAATGCACAACATGAAAAAGTCTAAGATAATCATAGATCTCCTAGGACATTTGGAATAACAAATGACAGGAAAACTTGGGAGTGTGATTTAAGTGGTTTTGGTCACACCTCCACTTCATTTCTCTATTTCCAGATCAAATGTTTCATCCTGGTGAAGAGGCCCAGGATACAATCCATCGCCACTGTGGAAAGTGGAAAGCACTTCCTGTGTGCCATTGTTCATCCCACTAGTTCCAAGAACTTTAGAGAATTAACCTTTTTCTGGGAAAGGCGTGGCCCTGTTTGAAATGTACAAAGGAAAGAGTGCTGAGAGTACCTTTTTGGGGAAGGCTGAGAATGTGCAGGGTGGAAGAAGAGAAGATAGGCTTAATAATCAACTAGATGATCTTTAGTAAGTCATATCACGTCTCTTAGAAATCACTTCTCTTAGAAATCTGGGGGAAATCCTTACTTTGTATCTCACAGTTGTTGCCAAAATCAAGTGAGAACATGAATAGGAAAGTATTTTCACAAATGCAAAATTGTGTTATTATTTTCGAATATGGAATTTCCTGTTTTTTGTTTTGTTTTTGTTTTTTTTTTAATATTTTATTTATTTATTTGAGAGAGAGAGAGAGAGAGAGAGAGAACATGAAAGAGGAGAAGGTCAGAGGGAGAAGCAGACTCCTCACGGAGCTGGGAGCCCGATGTGGGACTCAATCCGGGACTCCAGGATCATGACCTGAGCTGAAGGCAGTCGCTCAACCAACTGAGCCACCCAGGCGCCCCTTTGTTTTTGTTTTTGTTTGCCACATGATAACTGCACGGGTCATGCCAGATTATGATGCATTCACCCTTTGACTGTTTCAGGCAGATTACACCAGCAATGTTACATCCATCCCTTTGGTTTATTTTCCTTCCATCACATCCCTAAGATGCAAATCTCACCATAAGGTGAAATACTGCCTACTAGCTACTTAAAAAGTCAACGTACTTAAACTGTCCAGATAAATGCTATATACCAGAGTTGGGCTAGAAGTACGCAAAAGGGTATCCAAAAGAAGTGAGAACACATCTAATCAGAGAAAGCTTCTGGAAGATAATCCCATCATGCCACGTATTTTAGGAATTTCGGTCTAAGTCCTTTGTGACCCCACCCCGACTTTCAGGCTTCAGAGACAAGAGCATATTTTCTCTATCTTTGTAGCTTCCAAGAACCCGGCAGAGAGGATATTTCAGTACGTTCCAGGATGAAGTGAACTGGCTAAATGGCTGACAATAACAAGCAAGGTGGGTTTCACCATTTATCCACCCAGCCCAATGAAGCTCACCTATATTTAACTTAGTATTATAGGCAGGACTTTCCAGGCAAGACATGTGCCCAGAAACACCCCTATAACTCCCAAGGAAGAAACTTTATTGCAGATGTGTTAAGTGCCCAACACAGTTGCTTTAATGTATGCACCTATTAGGGGTTTAGTCCTCACAGTGTATCTTCAGGCTTTGTCTACTTTACAGATGATGATGCCAAGACTCGGGATAGGCTGCGTCGTCCAACCTAACATCTAGTAAAAGCCACTGCGTGTGCATGAGCTCTTCAATACCCTAACCCCCAAACTTTAAATCAGCCTCGCTCAACCCCATCTGCTCACCTCCCTGCTACTCCTCCTTCCCGCGTCCCCGCCCCAGGCCCCAGAAAAGCCAGTAAAAACTAGATCTTAAGGCTTCCGCGTAAAGATGCTCACTCACCCAAACTGCTCCTCACAGGCTTGAAGAGCCTTTGCCACCCACCCTATCCGTGGCCCCGAGCTTCTCAAAAGAGCCTGCAAACATTTTCCCAAGGCTGAGGTCCTCGTCGCCTGCAAGGCGGCGACGGGGTCGGGACGTAAATTCCGGGAACCGACACCTGCAGGGGAGGACCCGGCAGGGGGTCCCGCCTCCGCGCGGCCGCGGCGCGCCGCCGCGAACTACGCTTCCCAGGCTGCTCCGCTGCCGCCCCGCGCCCCGGCGCCGCGCCCGGCCGGGAGCCGCCTGTTGATCGCCGCGCTCGCTCGGGCCACTGCGCCGGCCCTGCTCGGCGGTCCCCGCTACCTCGGGGCAGACGGACGCACGGGCCGCACCGCCGGCTCCGGGATGGGCGCACGGACGGGTGAGCGCGCGGGGGTTGGGGGCAGGCCGGGGCGAGCTACGGTGTGCAGACCCCGGCCCGCGGCGCGGGGGTGGCCGCGCCTTCCCGGCGCGGAGGATGCTCGGGCGGCGTCCGCGCCTGGCCGGCCGGGCGCCCGGGACCGGGGCCGCCTGTAGCCTCCGCGGCCGGGCGGGCTGTGCGGGGCCGCGCGGGCGGGAGGCGCCCGCCGGGGTGTGGATCTCACGCTCCGCACTGCGGCTCCGCAGCTTCGGCAGCCTGCCGGGCCGCTGCAGTGAGGGCGCGGTCTCCTGTCTTCTTCGCGCTGCGGGGCTGGGTTTTTCCACGCTGGGCTTTGTTCCCCACTTTCCCTTCTCCTGTGAATGTTAGACAAGCTTCTGGAGCGCGGCGCCTCTCACTGCATCGTTAAAGCGGGCGACGGGAAAGGGTGCATTCAGGCTGGCGTCTTATGGTCCCTGGAGCTGTCACCCGCAGGGCGTTTCAGCCTCTGGGAAAGCGGCATTCAGGGAGCGGCCTGATGCAGGTCCTCGAGACCTTTATTTTTTTCCTGGTTAAAGTCATGGTAGCATGTGCTCCCTGAGCCTTCCTAAATTGTCCCTGTTGATCTTCAGCAATGAAGATGGATTTTAAAATAATAATATTAATAAAAAGCTCCTAAGGGGAATTTTTAGTTAAAGCGTTACAAGGTGGGAAGGTGATGCAGGCAAAAATGCAAATTAGCAATGAAGGAGGCCGCGAGTGCTATGGCATCATTTTGCCCATTAAACAAACAGCCGAATCACAAGGCACTTGGGAAGAAAACGAAAAGAACATCAGAGGAGATATTTTTCAAATCAGGTTCCTGTTCTAGGTCTACCATTAAGGAGCTGAGGGACTCTTGGCAAGCCCCTTCACCTCTCTGAGTTTATCTGTGTAAAATGGGGCATTTGGGCTGTATGATTTCTAAGCCTCTGTTGTTGTTTTTTTAAAGCAGTTTTGGTTTTTTTTTTTAAGATTTCATTTATTTATTTGACAGAGAGAGACACACAGCGAGAGAGGGAGCACGAGCAGGGGGAGTGGGAGAGGGAGAAGCAGGCTTCCACGGGGCTCCATCCCAGGACCCGGGGGTCATGATCTGAGCCGAAAGCAGACGCTTGACGACTGAGCCACTCAGGCGCCCTAAACCTCTGTTCTTTCAAGATGCTCATATCAGGGGACCGAAGAGATGAGGTTGTTTGTGTTCAACACGATTACAAAAAGCCTGATTGTGACAGAATGAGTGGCTTTACCCTAGTGAGGAGGAAAGATTTTTCAGGGCTCTGGCAATCTGATTAAAAAAAAAAAATAATAAAACTGATTTTCTCTATCTACTTTCTTCAACCTAATAAATATGTATTATAGCCACTTTAATTTTTGCAGAGCTGTAAATTGATAGGCAACATGTGTTTCTTTGTGTTTGTTTTTAATTTGCTGAAGGTGAAGTCATGAGGTGGGCAGGTTAAGGGAGAAGCAAATGGCTCCCGGGGTCTGGACTAAAGTGGTCAGATGTGGTCAGCATTGACCTGGGGGAAAGCCCCAGCAAGAAGTAACCAGAGAGCATATGCGCTGAGGAGAGAAAGGATGGGTACTGATGGGTCATTGTTTGAATTATACACAATGAAAAGAATACGAGAACCAGAAAACCAGTGCTAGGCAAACCCTAACATAACCAATTCGGTCAAGGACTCATCCGAGGGTTCAAAACCTTTGAGTGAGAGGTTGTTGGAGAATAGGATTATCTCACCATTGATTACCTCGGGGAAATGTGTCCTTACAATGGAAAGATGAGGAGGTCATCACCTCAGCCTCATGATCAAGCTCACCAGCATCTATTAAGAGTCTCCTGTTGGGATTCAATAAGATCATGACTTCGCCTATGCGGTGTTCCTGCCAAAAAGACTGGAGTGTTGAGTTTGGGAGGGTGCGGAGTTTTGTAGATTAAAATGCTCAAGTGATGTAACAATAATTTGAGATGTGTGAACTTTGGATTCTAGATCAGAAAAAAATTATACATATACATATATATAGTGCTAAAAGATGATTTGGAGACAATTGGAAAAAAAATTTTTAAAGATTTTATTTATTTATTTGACAAAGAAAAGAGAGATCACAAGTAGGCGGAGAGGCAGGCAGAGAGAGAGGAGGAAGCAGGCTCCCCGCTGAGCAGAGAGCCTGATGCGGGGCTCAATCCCAGGACCCTGAGATCATGACCTGAGCTGAAGGCAGAGGTTTTACCCCACTGAGCCACCCAGGCACCACCAATTGGAAAAATTTTAACAGGCAGTGCATATTACATAATATGATGGAATTACTTTTCATTTTCTGAGGCACAGTAGTGGTACTATGGTTATGTAGGACACTGTCCTTCATGTGAGGTACAGGTATTAGAGGAAATGTTTCGTGATATCTGCAAGGTTCAGCTAGTTCAGGGGCAACAAGTCTAAAGGTGGGGGAGCAAGATCAGGAAATGTGGCAAAATGACAGTGAATCGAAGAGACTGGTGTGCAGGTATTTGTTATACTCTTCTTTTGTCTTTTCTGAGTGCGGACTTGTTAAAGTGGGAGAGAGCAATGAAATTAGAGAGTATATTAGAGAGATTAGAGAGTATATAAAGGGAAAAAATTGTAGAGAATCTAGGTGGTTAGTGACACACAGCTGCAGTGAATCTGTGGCTTTGAGTTTCTAGGATTTAAATCCTATTGGAGGTGTAAAGGGGCTCAGGGCAAATTCCCTTTCTCGGTTTGTTTTGTCTACTATCAATCATTTATTCGTTTTTGTTTTTGGTTATTTATTTATTTATTTATTTTTATTTAAAGATTTTATTTACTTGTCTGACAGAAAGAGAGCACAAGCAGGGGAAACATGAGGCAGAGGGAGAGGGAGAAGCAGGTTTCCCACTGAACAGGGAGCCTGACATGGGGCTCTATTGCAGGACCTGGGGATCATGACCTGAGCAAAAGGCAGATGCTCAACCAACTGAGCCACCCAGGCGCCCCACAATCATTTATTCTTAAGATACTGCATCCACTTGGGCACCTGGCAGGCTCAGTGGATAGAGCATGTATCTCTTGATCTCGGGGTTGAGTTCAACCCACATATTAGGCGTGGAGCCTATTTTAAAGGGAAGGGAAGGAGGGAGGGAGGGAGGAAGGAAGGAAGGAAGGAAGGAAAGAGGGAGGGAGGGAGGGAGGGAGATACCGCATCCCTTAACTCCAACCTCAAAGCATTAATAGTTCCCAGACCTTTGAAATGCTAGCTCTACTCAAGAACCATCCTGAAAGCACTGGTCCCTTTCCTCTCTACATTCAAGATTTATGTCCATATAGAAGGAAGTTCCCAGTAGTGGTTCTTTTTATTTTGAGTTAGGGGTGTGTTAGGGGAAAGAGCAGATCCAGACTTTTAACAGAATAGAATGTGTATGTATGGTTTCCTCTCATTCTCTTTATTTGTAAGTCACATACACTCAAATGGTTTCTTATAGACTCTAAGTGGTTCAAAGAGGTTTGTAGAAGGCGTGTGCGGAAAAGACTTCCTGTTGCCAGGCCAGGAAAACAAAATCAACTCTTAAGATACAACACAATTTTATACAGAGCCTTTTGTTGTGAAGAGACTTTTGCTATACCCAGAATATACATATTTCTGCTTTTATGTTTTGCCTCCTGTTTAAGCATCAATGCTACCCCATCTCTTTTAGTATATTGCTAGGTTTCCCCTATTGACCTCTGGTTAGAGTGGTAATGAGAAGGTCAGTTCTAGGAACATGGGTAATAAGAGCTCCTGAAACAGGGCACAAGGCCAGCTGTGCTAAGCCTGGAGATGAGTAAGGAGCAAATCTGAGGCACCACGCCTACGAGGACTCTCATCAGAGCAATTGGAGGGGTCTAGAGTCTGGTAAGCTGGGCTGCTGTTTAGCCCATCTGTGCAGGGACAGCCATCCCTGTTGTTCAGAGTTGACAACCATTCTGACTGGGCAGTGCCCATTCCATTCCATTCGCTAAGTCTTTTGCATATCATCTGGATAAGCAGTCATGAGTCAAGGTGTGCAAAGTACCAGTACGGGACAACAAAACATGGGTCAAAACCTAGCTGGAATACAGATGCCAGAGTAAGAGACAAGGTAGGTGAGTCAAAGGCTACATAAGCAGGCAAGAGCCAGGAGGGCATGGAAATCAAAAGACAGAAAGTAGAGAAGCCATAGTGCTGGTCAGGAAGTGAGAAGCCATCAATTCCTGAAGGCAGGGTGAACCAACAGACACAGATACCCACGTGCAAGGCACGGAGATGGAAGTCGGGAAATAAGAACTCCTCAGAAAACAGAGAACTGGGCCAGACCTAAAGGGATAAGGCAGCAGCAGGAAGTAGCACCTGCCAAGAGAATGAGAAACCAGGTAGCAGTCTGGGCAGAGAGTCTCAGACTTGCATGCTAACGAGCTTCTGCCCCAGCCAGGAAGCTTCTTGGCTGTTCCTGCCCAGGGAGAAACTCGTCTCCTCCTTTGGCCAGCCTCTACATGGTGGCTCACTACACCTGGTGACACCGACCCAGGGCTCTTTTTTTTTTTTTTTTTTTTTTTTAAGATTTATTTATTTGACAGAGAGAAATCACAAGTAGGCAGAGAGGTAGGCAGAGAGAGAGGGAGAAGCAGGTTCCCTGCTGAGCAGAGAGCCTGATGCGGGGCTTGATCCCAGGACCCTGAGATCATGACCTGAACCGAAGGCAGAGGCTTTAACCCACTGAGCCACCCAGGTGCCCCCCGACCCAGGGCTCTTAGAAGATGCTGCCTCTCTGTATCCAGCAGATCCTGACAAGGATAATAGAGGGAACAGAAACCCCAAATAAAAGACTATTCCCAGGCGCGCCTGGGTGGCTCAGTCGTTAAGCGTCTGGCTTCGGATCAGGTCATGGTCCCAGGGTCCTGGGATCGAGCCCCACATCGGGCTCCTTGCTCGACAGGAAGCCTGCTTCTCCTGCTACCATTCCCTCTGCTTGTGTTCCCTCTCTCGCTGTGTTTCTCTCTGTCAAATAAATAAAATCTTTTAAAAAAAAAAAAAAAAAGACTATTCCCAGACCAAGGGCAAAAGAGGGATGGCTTTGAATGAGGGTTTGTATGTGTGTGTACTAGGCATTGCGCAGGGTTTAATAAATAGGGCTGCTTGTTTTGACTTTGGTTCCAAGTCTGTGTGTAGGCAGGGCCAAAGGCTGGGCACTTAGTGTGGTATCTGATTTTCCTCTTTCATCCTGCAGTTATATGAATAAGGCAGTGGAAATTGAAGCAAAGAAAGCTCTACCCCTTGTTTTCCTCCCTAGAGCCTGTGTCTTGGGGAAACAGAAGAGTTATTGGGGGGCCTGAGCATTCTTCCTTCACCTCCAGTCTAACTGACTCCTGTCTTCCGTGTTCCTGACTGCCTTGGTGTGCACTCCCTCCTGGACTCCGGGAAGCCTTGCTGGGCATTTGCTTCATTCCAGCATATGCGTCAGTATCTTGTGCCTGTTGAGCTCTTGGTGTGGGACAGACACTGCCGGAGTTGAGGCTGCCGCAGTGCTTTGTGGAGACTTTCTACTGTGGCATCGCCCACAGGGGGAGGGAACAGATGTGAAACCTTGGGCCCAGGCGGGAGCTACAGCAGGCCGGCCAGCCATGAGCCAGAAATCTGCAATTTGACCTTAAATGCTCTGTGAATGCTGCATTCTTCTCCGCAGTATGTCTGTATTTTGTATTAAACACTAGCAACTGGCTCTCCCCCAAATCTTCAAGTCAAGGTTGTGCTCCAGGAGGATGCACTATTTTTTTTCTCCTCTGACTTTGACACTCCCTCATTTATGCAACATATCCACTTTGTCTTAACAGGCGCTGTTACATAGTATTAACCTGTTATTGTAACTACTCGCCCTGCTAGACTATAAGCTGGTTTGGGGCACAGGATATCATTTTTGTTCACGGATGTTGTCCCAGCAGTATATGGAAATCATGGGCTTTCAGTAGATACTTGCTGAATGAATATACAAACCTGAACTTGCAAGGGCTAAGAATATAAAGAATTACCATGCTGTCCCTGTCGTCTGGGAGTCCGTGGTGTAGTTGAAGAGAAAACCATGTATGTAACGAACACTAAAAGGTAACGAGAGAGCAAGAGATGAACACCAAATTGGTGACATAGGCAGTGTGAATTTAGGAAGAGGAGCAATTTCTGTGGTCGTAGGTGGCCTCAAAGTTCCATGACACAGAATAAAGACACTGCATACAGTGGAATGAGCTCTGGACTGGTGGGTCACTTCACCTCTACGCCCGTTTTCTTCGTTTGCATTTGTTGGATGCCTACTTTGGGTCAAGACTTGTGTTGGGGTGACTGGGTGGCTCAGTGGTTAAACATCTGCCTTCGGCTTAGGTCATGATCCCGGGGTCCAGGGATGGAGCCCTGCATCGGGCTCCCTGCTCAGCGGGGAGTCTGCTTCTCCCTCTACCCTCTGTATTCTCTCTCGAATAAATAAGTAAGTAAGTAAGTAAGTAAATAAATAAATAAATAAATAAAAAGACTTGTGTTGGGAGCCGGAATTATAACAGTGAATAAAACTGATACAGTCCCAGGGTGCCTGGGTGGCTCAGGTCATGATCCCAGGGTCCTGGGATTGAGCCCCACATCGGGCTCCCTGCTTGATGGAAAGCCTGCTTCTCCCTCTCCCATTCCCTCTGCTTGTGTTCCCCTTCTCACCGTGTTGCTCTCTGTCAAATAAATAAAAAATCTTAAAAAAAAAAAACCCACAAAACTGATATAGTCCCCATACTCCCAGAGATTAGCAAGGAAGACAGAGATAAAACAAGCAATGGTAATAAAGTCAAGAGCTGTGATCAAGGGGGTATGCCATGGGGGAGAGAAGTGACCCAGACCTTGTCTTCATGTCTGAACAAGGCCTCCCTGAGGAACTGAAGCTTACATGAGACCAGAAGATGAATAAGACAGCATTCAGCTGAGGAGAGTGGGGGTCACTAGTGCTCTGAGCAGGGCGAGCAGCATAAGGCACGATCCAGGAATTGGAAGTGGTCCAGGAGACTGGAGCCAGGAGGAGATGGGGAGTGCAGTGCAGGATGAGGCTAATGAGGAGGACAGGGGCCAGAATGTGAATTTGATCCATATCTTCAAGGCAGTGGGAGGCCCCTGGAGAATTTTAAGTAATAGGGCAAAATTGTTTAAAAAGGTCACTTTGGCCATTTGCGTGGAGAATGGATGGAGAGTGGGTAAGCTGGATGTGGCAGAGCAGACAAGTCCAGGGGGTGGATTATAACATGTTTAGGTAAGGAGAGGACTTGGTGATTGATTGGTGGGGGGACAAGGAAAAAACGGTGTCAAGGATGGCTCCCTGGTTTCTTGGCACCAACTGGAAATTCTAGAGTAGGGGGAGCTGTTTGGGAGGACAAGTGACAGCGCTTGAGGGAGCCAAGTAAAGATGTTGGTTTGGCAGTTAGACATATTTGGATCCAGCCCTCAGGAACAAGGTCTAGGACAAAGATATGGATTTGGGGGTCTTTAACGTATAGATTGTAGTTACAAGTTTGGAGGCAGTGAGTCCCCCCAGGGAGAATGATAGTGTGAAGAGAGAAGTTCTAAAACAGGGCTGTGGAAGATGCCAGCATTGCAGGTGGAGGAAGAGGAATTGCCCCAAGACCCCGAGATGGAGTGACCGGGGCAGTGAGGGAAAAACCATCTCTGCTGCTGGACTGGGTGATCTCTGAGGCCTCGGTCAGCTCTGACATTCTGATACAGAGCTGGGATTTGAGCCAGGTCTCAGAGGCAGAGCACATGGATAGGCCGTGAGAACAGAGAAGGGCATTCCAGGGAATATTACTATATCAGCCAAAGTCCCAACAAGAAACAGAGGACACACTCAAACTGAATAATTTGAAGAAGTTTTAATAAAGCGGCTATTGACAAAGATGTGGGGTGGGTTTCGGGAATGCTGTACGGCCAGAACTCAGGCTCTGACCACAACAGAGACCCTTCCCCACCCCCAGGCTAGAGTCCGCTGGAGGGGAGAGCAGCTGGGGACGAAGAGCTGCCTGAGGGGCTGTGGCCTTCGGGACCAAACCCCCTCTCTCCCTGCCCTCCGGCTTCTCGCCAGGGCCCGCTGTGGGCCAAACGTGCGCCCAAGAGCAAGAGAGCCCGTGGGTGCAGTGTAAATACGTTGTATTCCTGGGGCACGGAGCAAGGTGGAGAGTGGATGTGGAAGGGCAAACAGAAGATACCCAGAACAGTTACCTTGAAAAATGGAAATTTATGGGTAAGAGAGTATCTTCGTTTCCTGTTGCTGCTGTCACAAACTCAGTGGCTTCAAACAACGAGGATTTGTTATGTTGCGGTTTTGGAGGTCTGAAATCCAAGACTGGGGGCGCCTGGGTGGCTCAGTCGTTAAGCGTCTGCCTTCGGCCCAGGTCAGATCCCAGGGGCCTGGGATCGAGCCCTGCATCAGGATCTCTGCTCTGCAGGAAGCCTGCTTCTCCCGCTACCATTCCCTCTGCTTGTGCTCCCTCTCTCGCTGTGTTTCTCTCTGTCAAATAAATAAAATCTTTAAAAAAAAAAAAAGAAAGAAAGAAAGAAATCCAAGACTGGTGTCACCGGGCTAACGTCAAGGCGTCAGCAGGTCTGCGCTCCTTTCCGAAAGCTCTGGAAGAGAATCCATTTCTTTTTTCCCCCAGCTTCTAGAGGCCGGCCGCGTTTCCTGGCTCTCAGCCCCTTCCTCCGTCCTTAGAGCCAGCAATCACATCACTCCGACCCTCTGCTTCTGTCATCACTTCTCTGGCTCTCCTGCCTGCCTCTTCCATCTTTTAAGAGCCCTTGTGATTCTGCTGGACTCAACCGGATGATCCAGGATAATCTCCCTATTTTAAGATCCTTGATTTAACCCACCTGGTCCTTTTTGCCATGTAAAGTAGCATATCCCCAGGTCCTAGAGGATTCCAGTTTGGACATCCGTAGGGGGTCATTATCCTGCCTATAACAGGGAGCCAATAAGCCTTCTGGTTGGAAGAGAGTAACTCCCTCTACTCCAGAATGAAGTAATGGATTTCTGTAATGAAGACAGAAAGCAGAAACTGCAAGCTGAAGCCAAGCTGTGGGAGTTTGGGATGCTAGACTGTCTGAATTTCCTTCTGTAGACGAGAGGGAGCCCTTGTAAGTCCTTACCCAGAGAAGTGGCTTCTTAGCAGTGTAAACAGAGATGACCCGATTGTGGTTTTCTCGTGGCTCAGAGGGAAGAACAGAAACCATTCGAGATGCTGTTAGAGTAGTTCAGGCCCAAAAGAGAAAGGTGCAAAACAAGAATGACAGGAAGAAGGGGTGATGTGAAAAGTTCTGTGCGGTCAGACTCTACAGGAGATGCCAACCAAGGGGCCATGGAAAGAAGGCGGAGAATCGAAGGGTGGCCCAAGTTTTTAAAGTGAATGACTGGTAGATTAACCATACGCTCTAGAAGATCAGGAGAGCAAGTCAGTTTCATAGACAGATGCGCAGTTAGAAGTATGGGTGTAGAGTCCTGGACTGGAAGTAGAATCTTACCAGGTCTAAGATATCACCAGTTTAAAACACACCAATATTTTATGTACCACTAAGGGGAAAAATGCTGCCAACTAAAATATGATACATGCTTCCTTAAAAATATAATTTTCGGGATGCCTGGGTGGCTCAGTTTGTTAGACGTCTGCCTTCGGCTCAGGTCGTGATCTCAGGGTCCTGGGATCGAGCCCCGCATCAGGCTCTCTGCTCGGCGGGGAACATGCTTCTCCCTCTTCCACTCCCCCTGCTTGTGTTCCCTCTCTCTCTGTGTCTCTCTCTGTCAGATAAATAAATAAAATGAAGGATGGTTCAACCAGTTCATTTGATGGTTAAGGGCCTTGCAGATGTAGGTCTGTGCGCAGTTCCACATGATAAATTAGTGGTAGCTGGGACCAAAGCAAAGTACCTATGATCTAATTGGTCTCTGAGTTCAGTGGGATGGTTTTTGGAGGAGGGTTCTGTTTATTTGTTCATTTTACTGTACTCTAGCAACAGAAGCTTGAAAGAAAGCTGACCAGTGGAAAAGACAGTTACGTTGTATGTAGAAAAGATATCCAAACAGAACACCACAAACTTGAATGTGGTGAGCAGTTGAATTAGTAAGAGAGAGAAGCAACATTATAATAACGCTTCAGTGGCTCACCTTCAACTGGTCTCTTCCTGTGCCAACCCATTCTTCATTCTTTTTTTTTTTTTTAAAGATTTTATTTGTTTGACAGAGAGAAACACAGCAAGAGAGGGAACACAAGCAGAGGGAATGGTAGCGGGAGAAGCAGGCTTCCTGCCGAGCAGGGAGCCCAATGCGGGGCTCGATCCCAGGACCCCGGGATCATGACCTGAGCCGAAGGCAAACGCTTAACGACTGAGCCACCCAGGCGCCCCACCCCATTCTTCATTCTTACCTTTTGAATTACTTTATGTGAAAAACAGGCTTCTCAGATGATTCCTCTGTCTTAAACATTTGTGGTGGCTTACCATCGCCAACAGGCTAGAACTCAGGTTCCCTGACAGGGCTTATAGGGAAAACCCTTCACTCACATCTTTTTCTTGCCTTTAGTTCTTTCCTCTCCCTGTAGCACTTCCGTGCCTTTGTTTATGCTGTTCCTTTTCTCTGGAATAACCCTTCCCCACCCACATCTGCCTATGGTTCCCTCCTTCACGGCTCAAAGGCAACCTCTTTTTCAGTTTCCCCCCACCCTGCCTTACCCAATGATTACTTCATGTGTTTTTAAACCTATTTTATACTTTACTGCTGTTAAAACACTTATCAAATGGCATTATCTCTATTTGTGTGTCTCACTGAGCCGGGATCTTCTTGAAGAAGAGGTCCCGTCTTGTTCATCTTTAGGTTCCTGCTTTCTAGATGCGTGCCTGGCAAACAGTAGGTGCCCAGCAAATACTAATTGTCTTGAAAGATCTGATTGAGTTTAAGACGCCTGGGGAGAAACACAATCAGCTAATTACCTTGCTCTTTCCTGAATGCAATAATATCTTTCCAGAGGAGAGATGGAAAATCCTCTGCAAGAAAGATGGGATTGAGTAAGAACTTCATTCCGAGTGGAAGTTTAGCAGTGAGGTAGTATAAAAGAAGGGGTTGAAAGGAGAGCAGACTAGAGGTTTAACGAACTAGGGAGTGTGACTAAGGACACAAAAAAGAAATGGGACTAGACACAGAACAGGAAACGAGGGAAGAAACAAAGAGAAGTTTGGAGAGAGTATGTAGTCAGGATTTTAGGATCTTACTGAGATTAATTGCAGGGAGTTCCTGGACAATGCTTTCTCACATGGACGTTCCAAACTCTCTTTCCTGAATGAGCCCCATTCTGTATTCTTCACATCGCTCTCTCCCTGAAAAGACACAAGTGTGCTTCTTACGACGGCCTTACAATTAGCTCGTTGTTTTTCTCTGTTTTCTGTGGAAAGCTGGAGGAGGCAGAGTAGTGTGGTGGAAAGGCACCCTCTCCGCTGGGAACCAGGGGCCTGGCACATCCCAGATCTGGAGCCTCGAGCAAGGCACTTAGCCACCTTTGCCTCAGAATCTTTGTCTGTCAGCTGGGATATTAGTATCTGTCCAGGGTTGTTTGTAAAGATCTAAATGAGTGAAAGAATACATATGGAAACCCTTTCCAAGCTGTCAGGTCGCCCTGCAAATGGAGATAATGTTACAACTTCGTAGAATCCTTTGTCTAATGACGACTCCATTGGCAGAGAGCGCAGCCCTTGTCTCCTGTGAATGAGTCCTGTTTACAGAATAAGATCATGGTGTTTCTTTCTGATTGGTAGTATTCTGAAGTCTCAGGAAGCTGGCCTGTTCAAATGTCTGCGACCCATGAGAAGGACATATAAGAAGCCATGGCACTCCCTTTTCAAAAAGAGCTGGAGAAATACAAGAACATTGATGAAGATGAGCTTCTTGGCAAACTCTCAGAAGAGGAACTGAAACAGTTGGAAAATGTTCTTGATGACCTGGATCCCAAGGTTCGTGACCTACAACGGAAACATCGTGGTCAGGGGTAGCAGGGGATAGATGGTGTGGCTTGGTCCTTAAATGATAGTGTAGAAATCCCTTAGCTCCGAATACAGCTTCTGTGTTCTTCCCCTGATTGGTTCTGGGTCACTGACTGACAAATTCATCAAGAACCTCAGTAGCCACGTCTACAATATGATACGGCAAATGTATTTCTCCAAAACCAATTTAATGTAAATGGTAAAAAAATATTTTCCATTGCTTGAGAATGGACTAGTCTGACTTAGGGAAGAAGAAAGAGAAAAGGGGACAGATCTTACCAAATTCCTTCTTGGAGGTCTTATACTCTACTGGGCACAGAAGCACTTGGGGTAAATTATATTACTCCCATTTCATAAATGATGGGGACAGATGAGGAGAAGTAATTTACAGATCCCATACTAGTAAATGTCAGAGATGGTATTTAAACCAGTAGATCTTTAACCCCCCAATACATCTTTTTTATACCTCATTTTTAAAAAAATGCATAAATAACTTGAAATCTTTGGTGATCTTACAATAATGGAGAGGTTTGAATTATAATTATTATAATAATGTAAATTTAAGTGGAGAGTCTGATGTTTTTATGAGCTCTTGAAAAACAAAGTAGCTTGTTATAATGTTTGTTTAGCAAGCACTTTCTTCAGTGCTGATGGTGTTTTCTTAAAATTAGAATCATGGACATCCAAAATAGTGATTTTACTACAAAGAAAAACATCACTAAAAATTATATACATGATATGCTAATATGCCAGACACTTTGGATATTTTATTTACTTTTAGAAATGTTTTTATCCTTGATGGACATTGGGGAGGGTATCTGTTGTAATGAGCACTGGGTATTTTATAAGACTGATGAAGCACAGACCTGTACCCCTGAACCTAATAATATATATACATTATTTTTAAATTAGAAAATACATTAAAAATAAATAATCCAAAACACAGCCTTAAAAAAAGAAAGTTTTTATTTTTGAATCTTGAGGAAGGAATCATTCAGCTTAGTCAAGCAGGTATCAGCATCTACCCTAATACTTGCTTATGTGCTGGGATGTTTTCCCAGGAAAGAGACTAGAAATAAGAGAGGATAGGCATGTCGGCTCCTCGTTAGTCTCTGTACGCCTGCTTGGGAGCACCTCGGGTACAGACCTGGCCAAACCTAAGTGTGATCTACGAGGAAGGAGTCGGGGAGGGTGCCTGGCCTTTTGCTACCATGTTCTAGAATGCAGCTGCAGAAGACTCAGAAGAGGCTCTAGCTGGCTGTGTTCTGCTGTACACATTGGGGGCCTTCCTCTCAGCACAGGAGGTTAGAGCAGGTTGGGCCTCAGAGACATGCCAGAGTCCCCAGCCCTCACTGCACACCTGCATCTCTGCCCGGTGTCCTTCTCCCTGCTTCCCCCTTAGACAACAGGGCTGGGGGTGGGGCCGAGTCCCCGAGGGTCAGTAGGGCAAACACCGTCCTCCCTGCTCATACCTCTATCTCATTAGAGCGCACTGCTACCAGCTGGATTCCGACAGAAAGACCAGACCCAGAAAGCAGCCACCGGCCCGTTTGATCGCGAGCATCTCCTCATGTACCTGGAGAAGGAGGCTTTGGAGCAGAAAGACAGGGAAGACTTTGTGCCCTTCACTGGAGAAAAGAAAGGTAAGGACTCCAGGCGCCACATCCTGGGGCAGAGGTACTCCTCACATCGTGGTCCAGCAGGGGAGCTGACCTGGAAGTGGGAAAGAAGCCCAAGAACCAGATTCATTATTACAAAGAATCATGACTAGCAGAGAGATGTCAGTATACTTTTGCCCAGACCTATAGAATGTGCACCACCGAGAGTGGACCCTAACATAAACTATGGACTTTGGATAATAACGATGGCAGTCTAGGTTCATCGGTTGTAACAGATGTCGCTCTCTGCTGCAGGACGTCGTTCGGGGAGGGTTTGTCAGCGTGGGACAAGGAGTATATGGGAACTCTCTGTACCGTCCTCTACAAACCTAAAACTGCTCCCAAAAAATAAAGTTGATTAGTTACCCCAAAAAATTCTTTGAGAATAATATAAGAGTATAGAAGCTAATTAATGCTTAGAGTGTAAAGGTACTCAAATTAGTTCTTTGAAAAATATCTTAAGCCCCAAAGAAAAAGCTCTGGCAGTGTGAGGTGGTGTGCCTAAAAGAAGGTCCGGTAGGCATTGGTGCGTTGCTCTTAGCCCGGGACTTTACCAGCTGCAGGTGTCCCCCCAAGGCCTTTCCGTTCCAGGTCGAGGATGGCTGTGGCACCCGACCCCTAACCTAAGCTGCTCCCGTTAGAGACCAGGGCAGCCAACCATTCCCTCGTCCAGCACTTACCAAGCTCCCCTTCCGTGCAGAGCCATGTGCCAGGTGTTAGCCCCACAGTGAATAGGGTCCTGCCTTGTCCTCAGAGAGCTTTTGGGCTGGTGAGAGAAGCTCTGTGATAGTCCTCATGAGGCTCTGAGGAGCAAAGGGACGTTCCTCCATGCCACGACTGGGCTCAGAGCCAAGACAGGGAAAACCATCCTCCTTAGCTCCCAGCCCTGGCTCCCGTTTGGACGAAAAGTGGGTACCAACAGCCTGTGTGGTTTCCTCAGCTACAGACAGGGACTTGGATCCGCAGATCCTAACGAAATCATCTGTGACCTCATGGCAACTACTGTCTTTTTAAAATGCAAATCAGATCATGTCACTTCCCTGCTTAAAGTCTCAAATCCTCACTGTGGTCCTCAGCACCCTGGGAGAGCTCACCTTACCCACCTCTCTGTTCACCTTTCCCCTTCCCTTGCCAAGCCTCAGCCCCACTGTCTGTGTTCAGCTCCCCAAAACTACCGAGTTCTTTTCCCATCCTGGGGTCTCCTCATGATCTCTCACCTCTGACCCACATCCCCATTTTTCATATTCTAAAAGTCTGAGCTTAAACTCAGGGCTTTGGGCTTTCTTTCCCTGACCCTTCTGTCTACGGTAGATCCCTTCTCTCTGCCACGACACTCATGGATTGCTTTCATGGCACTATCTTCATCATTTTGTTTATTTACTTTGGGTTTTGTGCGGTTTCCCACCTTAGATGAGGTCTCCACTATGAGACTGTGTCTGTCTTGCCTCCCAGCATAGATGCTGGCCCAGGGGAGGCGCTTGATAAATACAGGTTCGAATGAACGCCATCTGCGTTGGACGGGGCCTTGGGCAGCAGGAGCAGCCCTCCTCAGGCGTGAGTCAGAGCTCTGCTGCCTTCTGTTATGTAACATCTGGCTCTCCCCTGAATCGTGCTTGTTTGATGAATCGTGCATCACTGTTCTTGTCAATTTATTAAGAACTTGAAGTTGGACAGTGAAATACTGGGCATGTAACGAAGGATTGCCGTAGAAATACAGAGCTGTCTCTATGGCAGCGTAGCTGCTGTTGGACTAAGTTCATTGTGAAAGACAAGTTACAATGTCAAATCTCCAGTAAAATCCCAAGTAACATCCAATATTAGGGTAGTGACAGAATTTTAAGAGGAAAGCTCTTGTCACTTCTCAGAGTCGAGGTCTGAGAAGTGGCCATGGTAAATTATCTCTTGATCCAGATTAATCTGCAGGTAATTCACAGGAGAGTTAGGGTCTATGAGCAAGGAATTCCAGGTTTCCAGATGCCTGGAGTGGGGCTTAGCAGGTGGCCTGGATTCTGGATGGGGATTTCCCTTTGGCCGCTTGACTTCTCCCTTGATGTGGGGAGGAGGGAGATTGCAGGAGAGGTGGACCGGAATGGGCCCTATAAAGTGTGGGGCCCATGACAGGGCCTCTCTTGCCCAGGTCTAAGGGCAATGCTGGCGATCCATGGTAGAGAGGTGAAAACCACCATTTCCTTCTATGTTTAAGGACTGTAGTCTCCTCAGATCTCTGTGTTGCAGAACGCAGGATTCCTCCTCTGACATTCCCTCCCTCTAATGGTGGATTAATGATACCACCATCATCCCAGCAACGAAGGAATCCCAGCTGAGTGTGCAGTGGCTTAATAATTTGGCTCTTAGTGGCCAGAGCTGCATTGTCTGGTTAGTCCTCTTACCCTACCCTGGTCAGCAGCACACATTGGTTTTTGTTTTCCTTCTGATTTAAAGGGAGAGTCTTCATCCCCAAAGAAAAGCCCATAGAAACTCGTAAAGAAGAAAAAGTGACCCTTGACCCAGAACTGGAAGAAGCTTTGGCCAGCGCCTCGGACACCGAACTCTATGATCTTGCAGGTTAGTCCTCGGCCCTGAGACACTTTCCTGTCTGGCTCTGGACCTCCAGGCACACACTTGCAAACCCAGCAGCAGCCTCTGAGCTTCTCAGTAACTACCGATCAGTATTGCAATACCACCAGGGCGACTTGGGCTATTACGTAGCCCTAAGACTTGATGCAAGCGACTTCACCTCTCTGAGCAAATCTTACTTTGCCATATCTCAGCTGTAAAATGTAAATTCCTATCTTGGCTATAAAATGCCCCAACAATACCATTCCTACAAAATTCAACAGTTTGAGACACCAAAGAGAAGGAATGTAAAGGAGTGTTGAGAACTTAATGAAATAATAGCCCTTCCTCTAAGGGGCTTTCACATTTGCCATTTTATTACATTTTATCGTCATGAAGTATCCATGAAGTTCTTGCTCTTCCTCACAGTCGCTGTTCCATTTTGATTGCCACGAAGAGGGCTGTTAGCTTAACCACGGAGCAGGAGTTATTTACCATTACACCCACATAGTAATGAAAGCCGTATTCAGCCCAATCTGCTCATCTTTGTCTAGCTTCCTAAACAGTAGCAACAAAATAATAATTGGTGCTATGATTTGAATTGGTTACACATGCAGAGAAACAAAACACACATGGTTTAAAAGAATAGGTAGACAAGATGGTGCTAGATTAGGAGTCAGCAAACTGCGACCTGCCTCCTGGGTTTGTAAATAAACCTTTATTGGAACATAGCAACAAGGACAAAAGAATATGTCATGAAAGTAAGTTTCTCACCCTAATTAAGTCCTCTCCCATTTCTACTTTATCCTTTGAGAAAGATCCCCTGCATCTACCAGCATATTTGTGCATTAATCGGATGTGTTTTTTTCCAAGTGTGATGTAAATTTAGATTATTAGGGTCATTAGGTCACTAGAGGATAAAGGTGCTTTAAAAATAGCTCATACTTGGGTGCCTGGGTGGCGCAGTTGGCCAAGTGTTTGACTCTGGATTTCGATTCCTGTCCTGATCTCAGGGTCGAGGGATCAAGCCCTGAGTCTGAGTAGGGCACTGTCCTCAGTGTGGAGTCTGCTTGAGATTCTCTCTCTATCTCCCTCTATGCCTCCCACCTGTGCTCTCTTTCTCTGAAAAACTAAAAAAAAACAAAGATAAAAAAAAAATAAAATAAAAATAAAAAACCAGGGGCGCCTGGGTGGCTCAGTCGTTAAGCGGCTGCCTTCGGCCCAGGTCAGATCCCGGGGGTCTGGGATCGAGCCCCGCATGGGGCTCTCTGCTCTGCAGGAAGCCTTCTTCTCCCACTACCATTCCCTCTGCTTGTGTCCCCTCTCTCGCTGTGTTTCTCGCTGTCAAATAAATAAATAAAATCTTTAAAAAATAAATAAATAAATAAAATAAAATAAAATAAAATAAAATAAAATAAAAAACCAGTCCATGAGCCTTAGCAAGAATCCTCCCATCTTTATTCCACCAAAAGACATTTGTAATAATAATCCATCCTCCCTCCCAGGAGAACCAGCTATGCCTTATTCTAATAGCACGTCTACTGTCTCAGCTACATCTTTGTTCCGCCTGTGATGACGTCAGTCATCGATACTAAGTTCACATATTTGAACCTCTCTCAGAAATCACCACAGGAGGCAGGGCGCCTGAGTGGCTCAGGTGGTTAAGCGGCTGCCTTTGCTCAGGTCATGATTCCAGGGTCCTAGGATCAAGCCCTGCATCAGGCTCCCTGCTCAGCAGAGAGCCTGCCTCTCTCTCTCCCTCTGCCTGCTGCTCTGCTTACTTGTGCGCTCTCTCTCTATCAAATAAATAAATAAAATCTTAAAGGAAGAAGAAAGAAATCACCGCAGGATGGGGGAGTTGGATGGCTCATTTTTAAGCATCTGCCTTCAGCTCAGGTCATGATCCCAGTGTCCTGGGATCAAGCCCAGCATTGGGCTCCCTGCTCAGTGGGAAACCTGCTTCTCCCTTTCCCACTCCCCCTGCTTGTGTTTCCTCTCTCCTGTGTCTCTTTCAAATAAATAAATAAAATCTTAAAAAAAAAATAATCACTGCAGGAATTGAAACACCTGCGTCATACAGTTAGTTAAGAAGGTGCTTTGCAGTGACCTTTCTTCTTAGCCCTGCGGTTGCTGTGGAGGGATCCTGTTATGGTTACTGCTCCTCTCCAGGGTTGTCTCATGGTTTCTACTAGAATGGCCCAAAGGAAGAATGCAGGGTGGGGCTGGAATGCCCAGGAAATGCTTAAGAAAGGAGAAAGAGAAAATCACCAATCATCTGGAAGAATCTAGATTCTGAACTTCATACAATAAAACCAGGGACTACTCCAGATAGAAAACTGTCTTGTTCCTCACTGCTTAACCTCACTACCTCATCAGATGCTCCCTTAGAACTCAGGAGGAAACCTGCCTGGGTGGGGTTTACAGTGTCTTCTCTAGGGTGGATCTTTCTGGAAGGTCGAGAGCAGCCCCATGAGTGGATGGGCTGACAGCCAGTGAGGTTTAGATAAGAAAGAATGCCAACGCCCTGTGCTTGTTGTTCTGGCCGGTAGAGAGCAGAACGACCGTCACAAGGGAGCAGCAGCCGACTTTCAATACAGCATTTCCTGCAGCAGCCAGAGCTCAGCATGGTCACCAGTTCCGAGGGTCCAGAGAGTACATCTTGTCAGTGCACATAGGAGCCGTCGGTTTGGGGCTGATCCGCTGGCCAGATTCACAGGAAACAGATGAAACAAAAATTAAAACTTGGCAGTGGGAGGCAAATTATAATTAGAAGTTGCTTAGCGAGCATGAGGCCAAAGCGAGATATATTTGGATGATCTGTGGCCTGCGTTTATGAAATAGGGTGTCCCCTCTCTAGGCAGTACCAGATCCATAGTCACAAATTCTTGTTTACTTAACAAGAATTTGTAAAGTGCTTAGAACAGGGACTGACACATGAGAAGTCATTTAACCTTTGTAATGCTTAAAGTATAATCACTTTCCCTACCTTACTGATGATGAAGCATGCTCAGAGGCATTTAGTAACTTCCCAAGTCACACATGGGACAGAACCAAGATTCCAACTCTGGCCGAGTGCTCCTGAGTGCCACTCTTAACCCTAGACTTGTTGGCTCTAAACCTTTGCCCTTTATTGGGCTGCTGCTGGCTGCCTCCCTTCTCCTGTTGTGTTGATTACAGTACAACTGATGAGGAGCTCTGAGATACTCCTCTGCCTCCTGCTGACAGATTACCTGCTCTGGGATCCTTCTCCGGGGGCCAGTCTCTTCTGTATAATTTCATTAGCAAAGGGGGCGGTTGCCTTTCAGCTTGCCTTGAGTGCATTCTAGCCAGTGCTGTTTCTTGCATCCTTTGCTGCCTCCTGGTGTAAGCTCCCCGTAATACAGGAGATGCAAAATCCCAATTATGCTTATCTGACCTTTTATTGCTGACATCTCTTTTCTTTCATCTGAGAGTGGGAAAGGGAGAAGTAGGTTTCCCACTGAGCATCCTAGGATGCTCTGAACTGGAGAGGACGACTGCTGTTGGTACTGAGAGATTGGGGCGGCTTTCATTGAAAGAGGCCCATGATCTTTCTGCCATTTGCTGTAATCTGTATAATGTTAGATCCTAAAGTATCGTTAGACTCAGTGCCATGCTGATATTTTACAGACGAGAAAACAGAAAGTTTTGAGTCTACTTAACTAGGAGATCTAAGCAAGTTTTTAGTAACTTGGGGGCGTAACCAGTCCACTGTCCTGCGGGTCCTAAGTGACTCTACCTGTATAGCCACAGAAAGGCATGTGAAGATTGCTAGTGGCAATAGAAGAGGATTGGAAAGGGATTTTTAAAAATATGTAAGCTTATTTAATACGACATGTTTCCTACACACTATGCAAGGCAAGGGGGTTTTGGAGACTTACTTTATGATATAAAGAGTTGATCTTCAAGGGGCCAATTAACATTGTGGACATCCTAACATGCCTTTCCAAACTTATTGTATATTTACTGATTATCTCTGTTTCTAGCTGTTCTCGGAGTACACAATTTACTCAACAATCCAAAGTTTGATGAAGAAGTGACCAGCACTAAAGGCGGCAAAGTGCCTGTGAGAAGTAAGTTGATTTGGAGTCTGTGGTTTGTGCAACTTAGGAGCTCCAAGTTGTTGCTGGTAAGAGGGAGGCCTATTGACTGCGCTACTTGTTGAATCCAGATTTCCATTTTACGGACTTTGCAGGTGGATTTTGTCAGTTTGCCAAGGATCGATCACTGGGCTCTGAACAATCAAACCAGAATAAGGAAGCCAATTATCAGAGTTCTGTTTTGCAGCACTTTGTGCCAATGGGATATGTTTTGCCCAGAACATACTCTTTGGTAGGTCTGTTCAGTCAAAATATAAAATTGCCGATAAAAAGGTGACATAGCACAGATTGCAAACAGAGTTTCATGTTCCTAGTGATGTTTTTTCATCAGCTATAGTATTTTTGATAAGTTCCCTTCTCTATTTGGGTGTCTTTTTGTCTCAATAATGGATGCAGGTCATTAGAATTTGAATACCCACTTCCCCCAGAGAGCATGAACTTACCGGCACGCTAGCACAGACTTACCGGCACAGAAAGTTCAAGACCACAGTCCTCTGTATTAGCATTTCCTGGAGAAGTGTACAGTTTATTAGACTCTCTCACTGACTCATTCATTAGTCATCTACTAAATAACCTCCTGTGTGTCAGGAAGATTCTAGGCTTAGGTACGAAGATAAAAAATGGCCTCTTCTCAAAGGAACTTACCTATCCAGGGTTAGGAGTGACGAATAATCAGGTATTTTTGCTACAGTGTGATCACACTGGTGCACACAGGTGCTGTAAAAACTTAGAGAAGATCACAGCTCTTCTTAGATTAATTTTATTTTATTCTCTTAGAAGGAGTTTGAGCGGGTGCTTTCTGGTCTGAGCAGCATATTTACAAACCATCATTTATATGGGCTATTTATCCAGACAATAAGCAATGTTATTTTTATCTTTTTCTTTTTGGCTTTTAATATGTGCAGATGAAAATGTTTATCCTTTTTAACTTCAGTGTCAAAGGGTAACGTTCTGACAGCGTGTTTGCTATTAAGATTCTGATGCATCGTCTTCTGGGCTTTTGTGCATATACATATCATTAACACTTTTTAAGACTATTTTTTAAGGAAAATTTTAGGTACCACAACAAAATTGAGCGGAAGGCACAAAGATTTCCCATATACTCCCTGCCCCCAGTTCATGCACAGCCTCCCCCAGTAACAACATCCTCCATCAGAGTGGTGCATATGTTACACTTGATGAACCTACCTCAACACATCCTTACCACCCGAAGTCCATTGTTTACATTCGGGTTCACTCTTAGGGTTGTACATTCTATGAGTTTGGACAAATGTCTAGTGACATGTGTCCACCATTAGTATCATGCAGAGTAGATTCACTCTCCTAAAAATCCTCTCTGCTCACCTATTCATCTTTCTCTCCCCCTAGCTCCTGATGACCACTGATGTTTTTATTCTGTAGTTTTGCCTTTTCTAGACTATCGTATAGTTGGAATCATACAATGTGTAGCCCTTTCAGATTGGTTTCTTTCACTTAGTAATATACATTTAAGTTTCCTCCATGCCTTTTCAGGCTCAATAGCTCATTTCTTTTTTGCACTGCATAATATCCTGTTGTTAAGAATGTATTTATCCATTCACTTACTGAAGAACATCATGGTTGCTTCCAAGTCTTGGCAATTATGAATAGAGCTTCTGTAACATCCATGTGTGGATGTTTTTGTGTGGATATAAGCTTCCAACTCCTTTGGGTAAACACCAAGGAGCGTGATAGCTAGATCGAATGATAACAGTATGTTTAGTTTTGTAGGAAGCTACCACTATCTTCCACGGTGGAAGTATAATTTTGCATCCTCACTAGCAAAGAATGAGGGTCTCTATTGCCTCACTCTTAGCTAGCATTCAGTTTTATCAGTGTTCCAGATTAAGGTTATTCTAATAAGTGTGTAGTAGTATCTCATGATTTCAATTTGCATTTCCTCAATGACATATTATGTGGAGCATCTTTTCATATGCTTGCTTGCCATCTGCATATCTTCTTTTATCAGGTGTCTATTAAGGTCTTTGGCCCAATTTTTTTTTTTAAATTTTTTTTTTAAAGATTTTATTTATTTGACAGAGAGAGACACAGTGAGAGAGGGAACACAAGCAGAGGGAATGGTATCGGGAGAAGCAGGCTTCCTGCCGAGCAGGGAGCCCAATGCCGGGCTCGATCCCAGGACTCTGGAATCATGACCTGAGCCGAAGGCAGACGCTTAACGACTGAGCCAACCAGGCGCCCCTTTTCCCCCAATTTTTAATCAGGTTGTTGTCCTATTGTTGAGTTTTAAGAGTTCTTTGTATATTTTGGAGAACAATCCTTTATTAGATCTGTATTAATTTTAGTGAAGTCCAGCTTATCAATCCTTTCTTTTCATGAACCAAGCCTTTGGTGTTGTATCTGAAAAGTCATTGGTAAACCTTAGGTTAACTAGATTTTCTCCTGAGTTATCTTCTAGGAGTTTTATAGTTTTGCATTTTACATTTAGATGATACATTTTGAGTTAGTTTTTGTGAAGAGTATAAGGTCTGTGTCTAGATTCTTTTTTTTTTTTTTTTTTTTTTTGCATATGGTTGTCTTGTTATGCTAGAACCATTTGTTGTAAAGGCTATTTCTTCTCCATTGCATTGCCTTTGCTCCTTTATCAAAAATGAGTTGACTGTATTTATATGGCTCTATTTCTTGACTCTTGCTTCTGTTCCATTGATCTATTTGTCTAGTCTTTCGCTACTGCCACACTTGTCTTGGTTACTGTAGCTTTATAGTAAGTCCTAAAGTCTGGTAATGTCATTCCTCTAACTTTGTTTCTCATTTTCAATATTGTGTTGGTTGTTTTGGGTCTTTTGCTTCTCCATATAAACTTTAAAAGTAGTTTGTTGATATATACGAAATAACTTGCTGGGATTTTGACTGCAGTTGCATTGAATCTATAGCTCAAGTTGAGAAGAATTGACATCTTGACAATATTGAGTCTCTCCCAGTATCTTTCCATTTAGTTCTTATTTTTTTCAATAAAGTTGTATACTTTTCCTCATATAGGTCTTATACATATTTTGTTATATTTATACGTATTTCCTTTTCCATTAACTTTTTTCAAATTGTGGTTCTCTTCTTTTATCAGTACATGTAGGTTTGCCTCATTCTTTCAATGAATAGGTAGCACCTTATTATGTGATTATGCTCTAAGTTATTTAGCCATTTTCACATTGGTAGGTGTTTTGTTTATCATGTTTTGCTGTCAAAAGTTACAGGTCAGTGAACAGCCCTGAATATATGTCTTTATGTATCCATGCTATTTTTTCTGTAGATTAGACCTCTAGATACATAATTACTGGGTCATAGAATACCCACGATTTACATTTTGATAGGTAAAGCCAAATGACTCCCCCAAAAAGTTTGCAGCAGTTTGCATTCTCACCAACAACATAAGACAATGTGTTTCACTGTATATTGTTGCCAATGGCACATGTTATCTCTTTTTACAGTTTTTTTGCTACTCAAAAGGTATTTCATTTTTTTAATTTCACAGTTTAATGACTTTTTATATATTTGGTTGAGTGGCAGAGACTCTTCTGATCATATTATTTGTTCATTTCTAATTGGGTTTTCTACTGATTTGTAGGAGCTCTATGTATATTGAGATATTAACACTGTGTATGTTAAAATATGCTGCAAACATTTTCTGTTAATTGCTTTTGAGAATTGTTCCATTTTGCCTTTCTATCCCTTTCTCTTCCTATATCTTTGTCAAAATTAAAGCTCCAAAACAGATAGCAGAGAAGATGGGGTATGGTCAGGAGGCCATTAGGGGCACCTGGTTGGCTCAGTCAGTAGAACATGCGACTCTTGATCTCAGAGTCATGAGTTTGAACCCCATGTTGGGCATGGAGCCTACTTAAAAAGAATAAGTAAGTAAATAAGTGAATAAATAAATAAATATTTTTAAAAAATAATCCAGAGGAATAGTATGGTTTTGCAAATGAAAAGACTCTGTTTCTTTTTTGCATCGCAGGTCCTGTGGCTTTATTATTATAGTCTGAAAGTGGTCCATGTAATAATTGCCCATTTGAAACTGTAACTCCAAACCAGACCATGCCAATGCTTGCTTAGTTGAGAATAAGCTGCACTGTCATTGATGTTAGAGTATTGTTGGAATCAGAGCATAGGAAGGAAAGCTCATTTTGGGGGTGATCATCTCTGCTTTTGTCAGGAGAGCCCCTACATTTTCTTTTTAAAATTAAAATTTATTTTAAAAAATGAGCAAAAAATAAAGTTGAATTAAAATTTCTGTGTTAGATGTGGTCAAAGGTGAGAAGGTCAAGCCAATATTTGAGGAACCACCCAATCCTACCAATGTGGAAGTAAGTCTGCAGCAGATGAAAGCCAATGATCCCAGCCTGCAAGAAGTCAACCTCAACAACATTAAGGTATTTCATTATGATTATTGTCAGGCACTTGATGTATCATAAGGTTAGAAAATTTAATGGTGATGACCGATTGCCTGCTTTCACACCTGGTTCCAATCCCTTGTAGTCACCAATTATGAGACAAGATATCCCATTCCAAAGAAGAAATTTTTAAAGACTGATTTCTGGAATTCTTCAGAAAGAATCATAATATTTCTGTTAAACATAGAATATTGGTTATCTACTGCTGGGTAGTAAATTACTCTAAAATGTAGAGGCTTAAAAGAACAAACATTTGTTATTCCACACAGTTTTTGAGTATCAGGAATCTGGACTTAGCTGGGTAGTTGTGGCTCGTAGGTCTCAAGTGAGGCCGTTAGTAAAGCTATCATCAGGGGCTGCAGTTGTCCGAAGGCTTGACTGGTGCAGAAGGATCCCACTTTCAAGACGGCACACTCTTGTGGTTGTTGGCAGGAGGCCTCCATTTCTCACCACGTGGGCCTCTCCATAGGCCTTCCTCAGTGTCCTCGTGTCAGACGGTGTGCTTCCCCCAGTGCAAGTGGTCAAAGAGAAAAGAAAGAACAAGCAGGAAGCCACAGTGCCTTTTATGGCCTATTGTCTGAAGTTACCATTGTCACTTCTGCTTTATTCTGTTTGGTAATTAGTCGTGTTATATCCTCAAAGGGAGGGGGAGGAAGGGTGTGTGTGAGATAGATAGATGGACAGAGAGAAGGAGAGAGAGAACATAGCCTGGTATCTATTTTGGTACTTCTTTTTGGCCCAACATCTACCATTTAATAATAATAACTGACTTATATCAAGTACTCGCTATGTGTCATACCCTTTGCTAAATACTTGAAATTCATGAGAGTAGTTCCCTGTTGTCTGCGGTTTTGCTTTTCATGGTTTCAGTTACCCTCAGTCAATCCCAGTGTAGAAGTAGGTGATCCTCCTGACATATTGTCAGAAGATCAAGAGTAGCCGAACCTTATATCACAATGCTTATGTCATTTACCTCACCTCACCTCATCACATGGGCATTTTATCATCTCACATCACAAGAAGAAGGGTGAGTATAGCTATATTTAGAGAGAGAGAGACCATAGTTATATAACTTATTATGATATATTGTTATAGTTATTCTCTTATAATATGTATTATGTATAATAATATAATATATATTAATTATAACATAAGAATATTATATAAATATATATTATACATTATATCTATTATAATATATTGTTATAGTTATTCTATTATTAGTTACTGTTGTCAATCTCTTACTGTGTGTAACTTATGAGTTCAACTCTATCATAGGTATGTATGTATAGGAAAAAAACAAAATATGTATAGAGCTCAGTGCTGTCTGTGGTTGCAGGCATCCATGGGGGTCTTGGAACATATCCCGTGGATAAGGGGAGGCTACCATATCTCATTTAATCCTCAGTGACACTTAAAGAGGATAAGTTGTTCGTGGCCACAGAGCTAGTCTGTAGTGCATCCAGGACTCAGGTCAGCCTCTGGTGCACCCCATATTGCCTCCCTCCCAGTGGTCAGGACCATGCTGAGTGCTGTGGAAGAGGGAGTAGGACTCATTTGGTCTTTATTCTGAAAAATTTATATTAGGAGAAAAATGCTAAATAAATAACTACAACATGATGTGGTAAAACCCCCAAACGTTATGGAATTGCGGGTGCCGGTAAAGAAATTTTTCATCTTGCCTAGGAGAGTCAATAAGCAAAGGAGGTGATATTTCAGCTAGGATTTAATCAGAGAAAAGGACAATAAAATTTCCAGGCAAAAGGAAAAGCATACCTAAGAGTGTGGAGGAGAGAAAGACCATGATTTGTTTAAAGAATGGCAAGTAGGTCAGTCTGGCTAGAATATAGAGAGTGAAAGAAAAAAGGAGGGAAGTTGGGTATGTGCGTAATTTCTTGGCTAAAGTGAACAGATGCCAGAATGTTGTATTGTGTTAGATTCCCGTAGTAGACACTAAGTGGGGCTCTTGGCCAGGAAGGTGTGGTTGCTGGAAGATGGCTAATGAGTCTTTTAGAAAGGATGTTTAGCCATCTAAACCCATTAGGTATTTAAAAGCTGTGAGTCCTTGACTTTGGGTAGGCGGAGCTACAGAATGGTTTATTAACTATCCGTGTCTTCCCCATTTTAGAACATTCCAATTCCAACCCTGAAGGAATTTGCTAAAGCTCTGGAAACCAACACTCACGTAAAGAAGTTCAGCCTGGCTGCAACCCGTAGCAATGACCCTGTGGCAATCGTGAGTAAAATTTTAGAAAAAGATTTTTTTTAGAAATAAACGTGAGGGCGTCTGGGTGGCTCAATGGGTTAAGCGACTGCCTTTGGCTCAGGTCATGATCCTGGAGTCCTGAGATCAAATCCCACATCAGGCTCCCTGCTCAGCAGGGAGTCTGCATGTCCCTCTGACCCCCCCTTCATTCTCTCTCTCAAATAAATAATATCTTAAAAAAAAAAAAATGAAAGTATTTAATTCAGTAGAAATTATCTTTAATTTGTTTTACCAGTTAACAATTTTTAGATCTGATAAATGTATTTTCTACACAGTTAAACACCATCAGTTATAATGAGACAATAAAACAGAACCCAAATATCAGGCTCTTTGAATTAACTAAAATTTTGTGAGCACTACACAAAATTCTTTTTTAAAGATTTTATTTATTCATCTGAAAGAGAGAATGAGAGAGAGAGCATGAGAAGGGGGAGAATCAGACTCCTTGCCAAGAAGGGACTCTGGTGAGGGACTCAATCCTGGGTCCCAGGATCATGACCTGAGCCGAAGGCAGTTGCTTAACCAACTGATCCATCCAGGCGCCCTGAGCACTACACTTTTAGGTGAAAGAAATAAGATTAGATTAGTCGTTTAGCTAAATAAGTATTTAGATTTTGCTCTGTGCTTAGTGCAAGTTTTCTGAGGTTTTACTTACATTTCTGAAAGTAATGTATGTAATTTTGTATCTACGTTAACATTCTGTCACAGTCAGGGGTTATTACAAGACCCCCAAATCCTATAGGAACTCAGCACATATAAAAGTATATTTCATTTTAATCTCTGAAATGGATTATGTTTTAAAAATACTTTAAATGATGAGATCTTAAAACATTTTTTGACACTGTCAACCAGAATGTGAAAGAATAACCAATCAAAAGCACTGTTCCTTCCATACATTTTAGGTAATTCAACTAAATAAGGAAGCCCCTGGACCCAAGTAAACACTACAACTATTACCACATTAGTGTTATTACCATTAATAGCTAACATTTCTTGTGCAATTAGTAAATGTCAGCAGTAATCTCTGTACTTTACACACATCAGCTGACCTAATCCTCACTGTAATATTAAGAGGTATGTACTATTATTAGTTCCCACTTTAACAAATGAGCAGTCTGAGGCTCAGAGAGGTTAAATATCTTTTCCAGGGTAACACAGCCAATAAGTGGCACCACCTGGTTTTTCTGGTGCTACAAGCAGGATGCTTTAGCCATCAAGCTATGCTGCACTTGTACACATGAGTCCCTGTCATACAATTGCTAAAACATGTCAGTTTGGAGGAGCCTGAGCATCAGGCTGTGGTTCTACAGCATCTGATGCTCAGCCCTTGAATCAAGCTAGAAAAACAAGTTTTCAGGCCGCCTGAGTGGCTTAGTTGGTTAGGCCACTGCCTTCGGCTCAGGTCATGATCCTGGAGTCCCTGGATCAAGTCCCGTATCGGGCTCCTAGATCTGCGGGGAGTCTACTTCTCCCTCTGACCTTCTCCCCTCTCATGTTCTCTCTCTCTCTCAAATAAATAAATAAAATCTTTTAAAAAAAAAAAAACAAACAAGTTTTCTTGACTTGATGATGTGAGTTAAAGTAACATGTTTGTTGGAAGACCTAAGATAGCGTTAAAAACATGTAACATGGAGGGGTGCCTGGGTGGCTCAGTCAGTTAAGCATCTGACTCTTTGGATTTCAGCTCAGGCCATGATCTCAGGGTCGTGAGATCCGGCCCCATGTTGGGCTCTGCACTGGGCATGGAACCTGCTTCAGATTCTCGTTCTTTCCCTCTGCTACACCCCTAAAAAATAAATAAAATAAAATAATAAGATAAAACACAATAAAATAAAATAACAGACAACACGAAAGTAATGGCTATCTATCACAATGCTGGCACAGAGTACATATTTGAACACCACTTATTAAAAGAATGAATGGGGGCGCCTGGGTGGTTCAGTGGGTTAAAGCCTCTGCCTTCAGCTCAGGTCATGATCTCAGGGTCCTGGGATTGAGCCCCGCATCGGGCTTTCTGCCCAGCAGGGAGCCTGCTTCCCCCTCTCTCTCGTGCCTGCCTCTCTGCCTACTTGTGATCTCTCTCTCTCTCTCTCTCTCTCTCTGTGTTAAATAAATAAATAAAATCTTTAAAATAATAAAAATAAAACAATAAAAGTATGAATGGACATGCCCTCCAAACTCTCAGCAATCAAGAATATTTCCATGCTGTCCACAGCGTATATAAAATAAGGATTCATGTAAGAAGGACTAAGCTACAGAACTGATGTTTTCACCAGCAGTTATTACATATGTAAATGTGTAAGTTGAAAGCAGTTTTCAATTTGAAACCTATTATTAAAATAGAAAAAGAGGGGCACCTGGGTGGCTCAGTTGTTAGGCGTCTGCCTTCTGCTCAGCTCATGATCCCAGGGTCCTGGGATCAAGCCCTGCATCGGGCTCCCTACTCGGCGGGAAGCCTGCTTCTCCCGCTACCACTCCCTCTGCTTGTGTTCCCTCTCTCGCTGTGTCTCTCTCTGTCAAATAAATAAAATCTTAAAAAAATAAAAATAAAATAGAAAAAGAGCAGAACCAGATTATTGGTTAAAGTAAGTTAACAATTTAAGGATTTTTATCAGTATGATTTTTATGATCTCTGTTGTTTAGTAGATTTGTTTTCAGTAAAGCAAAAATCACAGTACATTTTGTATGTAAATGACTAAAGGAATGAATAAAGAAATGATTGTCACTTCACTATAATACATTACAGTAAAATTACAGGGATGGAAATAGGTTATAGTGCATTGTCAACACCACTAGCAAATAGTCTAACTCTTCTACCCGGTCAAATAGATAACTTGCTAAAGGACTAAGTAAATTCTAAATCTAATAAACTCTTCAATACTGTTTCTAATGCAGCAACTATGCGTTGATTGCATACCACATAACAAGCATACCACACAATTGTAAGGAGTAGTTGCAGTCCTTAAGGGTGTGAAGAGACAAGCTTCTCTGGCCTGATACCTGGATGGCTTCCTATGGTCCAGCCCTCACCTGGCAGCCCTCACTTAGTTCTCCTCTCAGCCATGCCAGAGTCGAGAAAGAACCTTCCTGTAGGTTGAAAATTGGCTGATTACCCCAGAGGCAATAGAGATCTTCAAAAGGTGACTATGACTGAACAACTCACTGCAAAAAATTAAAGATGGGGTAGCTGCCTGGCTGGCTGGCTCAGCTGATACAGCATGTGACTCTTGATCTCAAGGTTGTGAGTTTGAGACCTACTTTGGGGTAGAGATTACTTAGGAAAAAAAAAGGAGAGAGAGAAGAAAAGAATTAAAGATCAGTGTTCAAGAGTTTCAGGAAATTTTTCTTTTTAAAATTCAGAAACAGAGGGGCGCTGGCGGGGCTCAGTGGATTAAGCATCTGCCTTTGGCTCAGGTCATGATCCCTGGGTCCTAGGATTGAGTCCCGCATCAGGCTCCCTGCTCTCAGGGGAGCCTGCTTCCCCCTCTTCCTCTGCCCATCCCCCACTCATTCTCTTTCTCTACCCACCCTGCCCCATGTCAAATAAATCTTTTTAAAAACTGCAGAAAATAAAGTTCAGAAACAGATTCAATGAGGCACTTGTGGGATTATTGTGAATGTAGGCAGATTGTGTATATGTGAGATGGCGTTATCCCCATTCTACAGATGAGGCAACTGAGACTTGAGTAACTTCACTAAGATTACACAGCATGTAGACAAGCAAGGAAGTGCATTTAAGTGACCTATAATCAAGTTCAGTTCACCATGCCCCAAGCACTTCTGTGTAACCACATCTTTAGCAGGGAGCAGAAAAAGTCCAGATACATTAAAAAATGCTTTTACTATTAACAGTGATGCCACATAAAAGTCAAGAGTTTAGGATGGCACTGTCCATAATAAATAAAATGAGAGCCACAAATGTAAGCCACATGTATGATTCAAAATTTTTCTGGTAGCCACATTAAAAAAAAAAAAGAAAGAAAGAAATGGAATTCATTTTAATAATATATTTTATTTAAACCAATATATCCCCAATATTATTTCAAAATATAATTTGAAAGTGTAATAAGGTATTTTCATTATTTTTTCATACCACATCTTTGAAATCCAGTGCAAATTTTCCATTTGATGCACATCTCAATACAGAACGCCCATTTTCCAAGGGCTTAAGAGCCACATGTGTCTTGGGTCTACCCTTTGGATGATGCAGGTTTGCGCAATGCAGAACACTGGCTTTCCATATAATCCTGTAAAGCATAGAAAAAGCAAAACCGTCTCTTTAAAAATGTATTTTTACTGTAACTATTTAACATTTAAGAAATCTAGTCTTTGTTTTACTGATGTTATCCCCAGCACATGTAATAGATGCTTAAATATTTGCTGAACTGAAATTAACTTGGGCCTGCAGCCCAGGGTTATGTTTGGCTGGGTCTCCCCTGTTTTGTTCAGTATGAGAAAAGTGTTTTCTCAAGCTTAAAAGAAAGTGGCAAGATCCTGGCTGCTTGCCAGGAAGTCCTGCAACTTTTTTTTATAAAGGCCTAATTGCTCCAACATTTTGTTATTCTAATAATGAACATAAATCCTGAAGCCTGGAGTGTCCATAAGGAAAAGCCTGATGCATTTCCTTCTGATGCTTTAATTAAAATGTGTACATTTAATTCTAATTAAGGACCCAGAAGTGAATAAATACACTTTAGTTTACATGGTGTACAATAATGTCAGTCCAAATCTTTGAGCTTTCTTTGCAGTTAAAGCAACTGCTTGACTAATACAAAAGGATTATTCTTCTAGTCTGGTGCTTCTCGACTCGGGATAATTTTGCCCTCCAGGGGACATTTGGCAGTGTCTGAAGATATTTTTTGGTTGTCATGACTGGGAAGGGTGCTTTTGGCATTTAATGGGTCTCAGAAGTTGCTAAACATCCTGCAGGACACAGGATAACGTCCCACAACAAAGAATCCTCTGGCCTAAACGTCATTGGTGCCAAGGTTGAGAAATCCTGTTCTGGTCCCAAGTTAGATTCCTTCTCTTCCTTCTTTCTGTGTTTTCTACCATAAAAACAATTAAAATAAAAGAAGTTCCTTGTTCCATTTCCCAGAGCAATCAGTATTAGCAATTTGTTTTTCATTCTTTTAATTGTTGTCTTTATGACTTTAATCAAAGTGGTTATCAATTCTGAAATAAAATCTTTTTTCTAAAGATTTTATTTATTTGTTTGTTTATTAGAGATTTAATTTATTTGACACAGAGAGATCACAAGTAGTCAGAGAGGCAGGCAGAGAGAGAGAGGAGGAAGCAGGCTCCCCGCCGAGCAGAGAGCCTGATACGGGGCTCCATCCCAGGACCCTAAGATCATGACCTGAGCCGAAGGCAGAGGCTTTAACCCACTGAGCCACCCAGGCGCCTCTGGACTTCTATATTTTTAAAAAGCCCTGAGATCATGGCCTAAGCCGAAGGCAAACGCTTAACTGACTGAACCACCCAGGTGCCCTCCTTTTTCTTTTTTAAAAAAAGATTTTATTGGGGCGCCTGGGTGGCTCAGTGGGTTAAAGCTTCTGCCTTCGGCTCAGGTTATGATCTTGGGGTCCTGGGATCAAGCCCCGCATCGGGGTTGCCAAAAAAGTTAAAAAAATATAGAAGTCCAGGGATGCCTGGGTGACTCAGTCAGTTAGGTGTCCTGACTACTTGATTTTGCCTCAGATTGTGGTCTCAGGGTGGTAGGATTGAGTCCTGTGTCAGGCCCTGTACTCTGCATAGATTCTGCTTGTCCCTCTCCCTCCCTTCCCCACCCACTCCTTCTGCTTCTACTCTCTCTCTCTCTCAAATAAAAAATAAACAAATAAATAAATAAATAAAGTCTTAAAAATATATATAGCAATCTATATCTATATCTATATTTATATCTATATATAAGTATCTATGTTTGAACACCACTTATTAAAAGAATGAATGAATTAAAAGCCTGGGTGGTTCAGGTGCCCCTAGATACCTATACTAGGTATCTATACTAGGTACCTATCCTATATATAGGTATCTATATATAGATATAAATATAGATATAGATATAAATATAGATATAGATATTAATATATCTTTATATTATATCTATATATAGCAATCTCAGGCTACAGCCTGAGATTATTATTTAATTCATCTAGGGTGGGGCCTAGTCCTTTATATATTTAAAGCTTCTAGATCATTCTAACATGCAGGCAGAGTAGAAAACCCCTGATATACACACTTTTTTGTTTTTGATTTATCATCTTAAGTAATTTTTGTTTCTCCATTAGAAAAGTTGAGAGCAGTTCTATACTCTGCCATCATTCCTTTTCCTTTTTCTATCTCCAGATTGTAGTTATTCCAATATTTCCACATATTTCAGCTGTATGTGTTTATGCCCTTTTGGTCTATGTTTTGTATATAGATTAATTGCAAAAATTTAAACTTTTCACCAGTATTTACAATTACCTGGCTATGTAAATGTATAAATCTCTGCTTTCATGGACCTTGCTGTTTACTGACTAATGCTGGTTTGAGTCTTGTTCCTTTGTAAGTAATTTATTTTTTCTTACTAGAAACTTTTAGGACTTTCTCTTTTCCCTTGGAGTTCTGAAATTTCACTTGTATGTACCCACTTCTGAGTCTTTTTTACTCATTTTGCTGAGCATCCAATGGATTCTTTCAGATGAAGATTCATAACTCTCTTTAAGAAATTGGTTTCCTATTTAATTTTTTCTCTTCTCTTGTCTTTTTTTTCTTTTGTCCTTCTGAAACTCCTACTAAATGAATGCTGAACTTTATGTCTTTCCCCATATCTTTTAACATTTGTCTCATGTTTTCTAGCTTTGTCTTTTTACCGTACCTTCTCAGGGATATCCCGATTTATGTTCTCACTCACCAACTTGGTCTTCAGCCATGCTCATTTTGTAATTCTGGATGTCCATTACTTTTCTTTATTTCAATGTAGTATTTGAACTTTTCAGAACATTTCCTTGTTCAAATTCCTCTTTTTCTCCCCACAATAGCCAGTATTTATTTTATGGATACAGTGTATCTTCTTTCTTTTTCTTTTTTGGTGAGAAAGAAGAGGGAGTTTTGACATTTGTTTCTGTTCCCTGAATAATCTCTGTTCTCTCTGTGGCATTTGTCCTATTTGGTTAACTTGGCTTTTCTCTTCCATGATGCTGGTTTTCCTGCTTTGTCTGGCAATCACTGGTTGCTAGACTTGCGACTAGAGAACGAGGTGGTTTTGTATAAACCCAGATCATTTCCTCACAGTTGTATCAATCTGTTTCACCAACAGACCTCTCCCTTAAAAGGGAGGCCCTTTCTGTCTCCCATTTGTCACCATCTGACAGGCTATGTATTTTATTAATTTATCAACTGCCTTCTTAGGACTTTTTTTTTAGGACGTAGAGATTTTCTTTAGGATATAGAGGTTTTTTTTCTCTGCTGCTGGCACACTGTAGTAGCCCAATAAATAGTCTTTTCTGAATGAACGTATGAATGAATGAATGAATGAATGAATGAATGAATGAATATGAATGCTTTTGTAAGCAGACAGGTGGATTGCCTGGCAGTCCTCTGAAGGGTGTGCATGAGGAGCTGACAGGTGGCTGGGAGTCCCCCACAAGTTCCCAGCTGGGAGAGCTTCACTGTAGGAGGGGTTCATTCCTGGGCATGGCTGCCTCTCCTCTCTGTTTCTCCCACATCGTATCTGGTGGGAGGTGGGAAGGTGCCTGTTTCTGCACAGCCTCCATCTCAGGTCCTAGCCTCACGAGAGGCTCTTCCTGGGGGACTTTTCATTGACAATGGTGCTGGCAGGTGTTTCTTTTCCAGGAAACTGCAGGGAGGGGCGATGTGCTTTCCCTCTGCTCTAGCTGCTCGAGTCTATTCTTAAGACAGCTCTTTAATGAGATACCTCAGTCAGGACTTACCTCTGGTGTCTCAGGCAACAGCTATTTTCGCTGCTCTCCACCGATAGAACAGCTATTAGGACAGCTATTCTCCACCAATCTTTTTTTCTGTATTTTGACAATTCTTCAAGGTGATGGCCCTCTTGTTTTGGTTTTGGTTTTCTTGCACTGTGAGAGTTCTGGTCACTTAAAAATGGTATCTTTTCTTCATGCCAATGGCAAACTTCGGGTGCAAGGGGAACAGGCAGGTGCATGTATATATCTCTTGTTTTGAACTGGAAGTCTCCAGTGGATTTGCCACTCTGAGGGGTGATCATATTCCAAAAGTTATTTTTGAGGAATTCTAATTTATAGATGACCTGAAATAATATGACTAAACCAGTAGTGCCCACATGTTAGTCAACAGTAAAGTGTTCTAGTCAACAGTAAAATAATTCTGAGGTCATATCCTTTCTACATTTCTCCTAAAGTTTAAATATCTTTTTCTAAAAAAAAAAAAAAAAAGGTGGGGGGTGGGGACAAAAACCACACACGCAGAGAAAACAAACTGATAATGATAACTGATAATGATAAGTGTGATTTTACTTAATGTCCTTACCCAACAAAGGTTTGGGTGAAAAACAAAAATCACTTTGTAATTTTTTTTTAAGATTTTATTTATTTATTTGTCAGAGAGAGAGCAAGAGAGCGAGCACAAGCAGGCAGGGTGGCAGGCAGAGGCAGAGAGAAGCAGGCTCCCCACTGAGCAAGGAGCCCGAGGCTGGACTCAATCCCAGGACCCTGGGATCATGACCTGAGCCAAAGGCAGCCGCTTAACCAACTGAGACACCCAAGCATCCCAGCACCTGACATAATCCTATGTCAGGATTTTTTGGTTTTTGTTTTTGCTTTACGGGTACACAAAATTCATAAGCCTGGGCTACTGGGCTGAATTATTCTTAGTTTGATTTAACTAAGTTTTTCTTTAAGTGTATAGAAAACCTCTGTGTTGAATTTGGGGGTGGGGAGTTCAGTAAATCAATCTTTAGAAGCATTAATGGTTACTTCTCTTTTGCATAATGAGGCTTTTGCGGATATGCTGAAAGTAAACAAGACCTTGAAAAGCCTCAACATCGAGTCCAATTTTATCACTGGGACCGGGATCCTGGCCCTGGTGGAGGCATTGAGAGAGAATGACACCCTGACGGAGATCAAGATCGACAACCAGGTAGGACCCACAGGGTGCACGGGAAGGGGGCTGTCACACGGCCAAAGTTCTGTGACCCAATTTGATGTTCTGGCTTTCCTGTGAGTTACAACAGCTGGGGCCCGGTGGAGGGTGTGTGGGAGCGCATGTCGGTAACAAAACTCGACGTATGGTGACACAGAAAGGGCCAGCTCTCCCCCAGTCCTCAGCTAGTCAGGCACCAGGGGAGAGATGAGGTGGGGCCAGACGTGTTGACAGCCATCACCACCCTCGCCTCCACCAGGAATCTTAGCCAGTCCTGTCCCAGCCTTGCTGTTGCCTCCCACTGGGGCTGTGGCCGCAAGGAGAAAGCAGACTGGCCATGCCCCGGGACAGACTCCTTGCTCGAGGTTGGAGGTTGCCAGAGCTGGGGGTAAAAAAAACAAAAAAACAGAGCAGAACTACACTCCTGCAGTCTGGGGCTGGCTGCAGAGCCCGTTTGGAGGAATCCAGGTTCTAGAAGATGGTCTGGCTTAGAGGAGCAGGCCTCTAAGGATTGCACACTAAGGAGTGCAATCACAGTCTCAGCTCTGGTGTGGTGTTTCTTAGGTTCCCTTCAACAGCCGAAGCAAGCTGCTTGTGTCTAGGGCCACGTCTTCCTGGGCCCTGAAGGCCTTTTCCCAGCATCCGCCTGTGGTGTTTCCAGTTGCTCTGCCGGCTTCAGCTGGCTCCTGCTTGGACGACAATTCTCAGTTCTCAGCACAAGGCTGTGCCCTGCCCCTTTTAGTACAGGGAAGTGTCTGCCAGGGGACTCAGTGAGTCTGAGAGGCCTAGACACTGTCTAGTGGGAAGAAAGGGCCCTGCAATGGGACAGTTCTCCTACGGGGTGGTGGCAGGGATGGTGGGGGGAGTGCCCGCGGAGAGTGCCCCCTGTGTGTCTGGAAATTCCCTAGTCTAAGAGCTGATAGAGCCCCAGGATTCTACCCCGGACTTAATTCCTTAAGTCTGAAAACCCCCAGCAGGTCCCATGAATAGCTCTACTAGTCTTTTTTTTACTAATGAGGACATGTGGGCTGCTTCAGCGCCCGTCCTCCGCCCCTTGACTCCTCCAGAGGCTTGCTGCCGGGGGAGCAGGGGAACCTACAGAAGACAGGTGCTCCTTTCCTCTCACCCTCCCCAGAAGGGATGCATCCCCAAAGCAGCTTTACCAAAGGAAGATATGTGAAGGGGATGTACACACCCAGCCATACACCCTCAGGAAGCTCGATGCCATTATCCTGGTGTGTGTCCAGCTGCTAGTACATTTACAAGAGGCCTCAGGTGGGGCTCCTGGGTGGCTCAGTGGGTTAAAGCCTCTGCCTTCAGCTGAGGTCATGATCTCACATCGGGCTCTCTGCTCAGCAGGGAGCCTGCTTCCCCCTCTCTCTCTGCCTGCCTTTCTGCCTACTTGTGATCCCTTTCTCTCTGTGTCAAATAAATAAATAAATAAATAAATAATCTTTTAAAAAAGGAGAAAAAAGAGGCTTCAGGGTTTGGGAGAGTAGGAAAATGAGCCAGAGAGAAATGTGAACTGAAAGAAAAGAAGTGGTAGCTCAGGAATATTTACCAAATGAACTAGTATTAGGAAAAAGTTAAATGAGTTCTTAGCATATTATTTCCAGGACATCTATGACAGAAGTGGATACCTTACTCCAAAGTGTATTTAACTTCTTAGGTTGTTTTAGGTCATTATGAAACCTCACATCTGACATGATGTTCCAGATACTATGTTCCGGGTTCCTTGTAAGATACCACCTGGTTAGGATTGCCAGATAAAATACAGTTAAATTTGAATTTTAGATAAACAACAAATGATTTTTAGTATAAGTATGTACCATGGAATATGTGGGACATACCATACTATATGTATATGTCTTTTTATTTATTGAAATTTATTATTATTAATCAAAACTCAAATTTAAGTGTCCTGTATTTTTATTTGCTAAATCTGGCAACCCTACTTCTGATGAATGAGATAGAATCCTGAACATTGAGAACAGAGCGGCTTTTCATAATGCATGTGAAGAAAACCCTGATATACAAAGCCTGAATTTGCTCTCTTAAATCCTGTTACATCAACCTTATCACCCCTCTTCAGTCCTTTGGGATGGAAGCATGTTGTTTTTCCACTTTATTCCCTAATATCCCTCTGAAATAGCTTCTTTACGTTTGTGACAAGAGGATTGAGACTTTCTAGAGCAACTGGAAAAATTCTGTGTTTTATTCCAAGAAGCAGGAAATTCAGAGTCAGAACTTGATTTCCATCGAAATTTTGTTTATTGACTCATAGACTAATAGAAGTAGACCTCGGTTTCCTCATCTGTGTAATGAAGGGTTTGAAATAAAATAATATGTAGGACTGTTTGGTCTCAGCAGCTGAGACCAATTTAGCATCCTTCGCAGCGGGCAGCTGCACGGAAATGAAGGCCTGCTGAGAAGCCCCCACTGGGGCAGGCTGTTGTGGCCAGGCTCAGGTACATAGGTAATGATGTAATCAGATGCCCCGTGTGAGAGGAACAATCAATGACGCATATTAATGAGACAGATGGGTAACTGCTAAGTAAATTTGAGTAAAGAGAAAAGATCACTTGAAAAAAAAACACAGCAGAAGAAATGTATGCTTAAACTTTTATTTCTCTTTCTCCTTTGCATTTAGTGACTTATAAAGGGGAAACATATAAATTATAAGAAACTTAGGCCTCCATTTGTTGCCCTGGGTTTATATAACACAAAAGACCTCAAATAAAAAAAGACTCAGGCTGAGAAAGAAAGGTGCCCTATGTTACATTACTTTCTCCCCTCTATTTCTCTGCCCCTCACGAACATGCTTTTCTGCAGATCCTACATCCCTTACATAGCTAGCAGCAAGCTCATCCTGCATGTTACCCAAGTGCAGGATTCCAAAGGCATGAGACTTGTGAGGGGGAGTAAGGGGACTTTTATGTTGTCCCTCCCCATCAGCCACATCCACCATGAGCTCCTTCTGCCCTTGGATAGCACTACTTGGCTCATTCCAGGGGCATAGGGCATAGCTACGGAGGCCCCAACCATAGCCCAGGTCTCAATCTTTAGCACAACCCACTATTCTAAAGCGTGTCATGAGCCAAAGTTGTTCATAGAACTGTGAGGCCAGGGTCCTTTTTTTGCTGCTTCTCCCTCCCATTAGCTTGGAACGCTAATCTCTACGCTGGATACCCAGAGTTGTTATTGTCTGACTGGAAATACCACATTTTGTTAATTTCTTCGGGGAGAGACTGGTTTGACAGGTTGCTGGGTGAAAAGAAAGAAAAGGAGCAAAGAATTAGACCTTAGGACTCATCTAGAACCAAAAGTTTCTCCCTAAACTTTTCTCCTTCGTCTACTCAATACTTAAATTTTCCAAATATAAAAGGTATATTTTAAAATATAATAAAACAATCAAAATTGCAGGATGCTGGCACAGAAATAGACTTGGCAGAACAATGGATTCCAGAAACACATCCAAGTACTCCTGAGAATTTTGTAGTGAAGTTCCTGTGAGGAAAGGATAAAGTAGAAGACAGTGGGACAATTTCATTAGCATTTTGAAACAAGATTTAGTTGGAGCTCTATCTTGATTCTTATACTAAAATTCATTCCAGATGAAATGAAGATTTAAATATGAAAATATATGAAATCATAAAATGGAAGAAATCAGAAGGATTTCTGATAGAAGAAATCAGAAGAGCCTTCCTAAACATGATATAAAATCTAGGAGATTGATATAAATTTAGCCATATGAAATGAAAAGAATCAAAAAGAAAGTCAAAAGACAAACTGAACAACACATTTGACAAATGGGCTAATTTCCTAATATATAAGAAACTTACAAATTAATGTAAAAAAAAGGAACCACGGGTTGGTAAAAAAATACACAAATGACAGAGATTGGTAGTTTCAAAAAGAAAAATACAGATGGATAAGAAAATTAATTGTTTTTTTTTCATAATTTGAGAAATGCAAATTAAGGCAATTAAATAAATACAAATGAAATATTATTCTTTACTTTTTAGATTGACAGAGGGGGAAAAGACTGATAATATCCCCTGTTGGCCAGGGTATGGAAAATAGTAAATCTGAAACAGTTAATAGGAGTAAAAAACTGTCATACTTTTGAGGGTAAGTGAGTATCAAAATTTGAAACATGCTTACTCTTGGGTCCAGTCCTAATTTGCCTTATAGCCTCACTTGCAGAAATATCCTGAGAGATACTATGTGTGCAAGGGAAATTCAATGCAGCATTGTTTGGAGTAGTAGAAATGGAAAGGTGTTCTTAATATTAAATGAAAAATAAAAATATGTTTCAAAACAATATGCTAGTATAATCCATTTATGTGAAAAAGCATAAATGTATATATTAGGCAGACATATGAATGCATAGAAAATGTCTTTAAAAACTACATATCATATGCCAAACTGGCTTTCTCTATGGGGAATGGAAATACTGGGGGAAGGGAGCTTTTATATTTTATACACTTTTTGTGTGCTTTTTCTAAGTAAGCCTATACTTTTTACTTTAAAAATTTTTAATAAATATAGTATAGAAAAATTGAATTTTAATTTTTGTTAAATTTTGATTAATTTTAAATTCCTGTATTTATATGCCCCTGTTTTAATTCTACTTTTAATTTTTTCATCTATATCTTAACTTAAAACACACCCAAAAAAAACCCAAGAAACCTCTTTTCACCAACTTAAAAAACTTGGGGATTTTTCTATAGCCCAATACCCCCTTCAGTGTTTGATAATTCCCATGGCTATGGTTCAAACCACAATGAAGTTTCTTTGGGATCTCCCACTGAGACTCTGATGAGAAAGAATGGCCAGCAGGTTGATGACCTTTAATTATTTTTGGAAATGGATCCCAGAATAGAAAATTTAGTAATTGGATTGATTGCCGTAAGACAATTTCACTACTTAAAAACACCCTTTGTTTAAACTGTAGAAACTGGAGCAAATTGGAAACACCGAATATTTAGTTTTACTTTAATTTTACATGTGAAATCATCTTTTCCTTCATAAATAATTTGCTTAGTCTTTTCAGTTTAGTGCCAGCAGATTTGGCTGTCTGTTGGATTTTGCTTCTAGACAAGGAACAGATCTCAAGTGACCATATGGGAGAAAATATCTCAGGTGACTTTATTGCCCCTTTCCTTTTTTGTCTAGCAAGTAGCTATGCATCTTGCATCCCATGCAAGTAACTGTTTCCTCTTTCTTCCTGGTCATCCTGTGTCTATGTCTGCACCTGTAACCAGAGACAGCAGTTGGGAACAGCTGTGGAGATGGAAATTGCCCAGATGCTCGAAGAGAATTCGAGGATCCTCAAGTTTGGATATCAGTTTACCAAGCAAGGGCCTCGAACAAGGGTGGCAGCGGCCATCACAAAGAACAATGACCTGGGTAATGCAGCCCTAATGTGTGCTGTTAGCAATTAGAAGAGCAGGATGACTGTTTATTTCTCCACTTCAGATACAGTACCTCACAGACATCATTCCACTGGCCTTCGTTGTCAGCCCTGGATCAAAGGCACATTGTTACATTATCGGAGGAATTCTCATCAGTTTCACAGTGTTTAGGTTTTATTGTAGCATTCTCTCAAGAAGAACTGTTTGTTCTTTTTTTTCCAAACAGCCTTTGATTTTTGCTTAGTTTCCTTTATGTATTTAGTTCTCCTTTCTTACTCGTCTCACCCTATGTTATCTGCACCAGAAAATGGATGCAGTGACATGGAGATTTCCTGTGCACTTATGTCGGACCCCTGTCTCTGCTCTTACACTTGGGGTTAAATATAGTTACGTCTGATACTTTGGTGATTTGCACATGAAGTAAACTAATGGAGCTATGTCATAAAGGTTAAACTTGAAGTAGCTTTTTTAGTTAGCTCCTCTTTAATTTTTCCTGCTGCTTACTCTTTGCTGAGGATCCTTGACATTTCTTCTGTTAGGATGAGAAGGGACATATCCTGGTCAACCGCAGCCCAGAAGAATGGGACAGATTGGGAAGGGCTTGGTCTGGGCACAGCTCAGTCACCTGGAGCAGCATGGCAAAGGAACATTCAGGAGCAGACAGTCACTTGGCAAGCAGCCAGCCGATAGCAGCACTCTATCCCCAGTTTGAGGTTCAGGGACAGATGCCAGACCTTGGACAGGAGAACTGGGCACAGTGTTCCACCAAGAAGCGTGCTGGCCATGGGGAGGATTCGGGTCATAGATGAGACAGTAACCAGGAGTTGGAACCAGAAGGGGCAGATCAAGATTAATGTACCTCTTACTCTGTCAAATAAATAAATACAATCTTTTAAGAAAAGATTAATGTACATCTCCCAGCAGAGGCATCCTCAGCCAGGATGCTGAGGCCCAGGAGGGGCAGGTTGTGTGGCCTTTAGAGGCTGGCCAGGCATATGGCGGTGCTTCCCGTGGGGATGTGGAGGATGAGGCGAAGGGGGCAGCCATGCAAACAGGGCTTTGGAGAAGGGTGGAGACAGCAGTCAGAAGGCACCTAAGAGAATGGTCAGGAGTCCACAGCTGAACAACATGGACACCAAAGAGAAACAGGCAAAAGAAGAGGCTGGAAGTAAATGGAAAAATGATCATGAGCCCAGGAGTGGTGGCTGTGAGCAATAGCTTTTGTCTCATTTTCTGCGGGCTGGGCTATTTAAAGTGGAAAGTTAGGGCAGGACCGAAGCCAGGGCACCTTTTTGCCAAATCCAGGGAGGTTAGAGTTACTGTTTTCTGACCCACCAGACAGGCCTGTAGGTGGAGAGGTGGAAGGGAGAAATCGGTTGCAGTAACTGGGAATGAGCCGTTAGGGCAACTTTTTTGATGCCAAGTACCCACTTCAGGGAACCTTAATCTCTGAGTTTGCCTGCCATCTGAATCACCCCTTCCTTGGAAGCTGATACCTGGGGCGTGGGGGGGGGGGGTGTATAAAACAGGTTTAGAAACTAGAAACATTGTTTGCAGCTCCTCCTGGTCTTCAGGCCTTCTGCAGCATTCATAGATTGTACGTGTGTCGTCCTGGGGAAGTAAGGCCAGCTAGAGATCAGGTTGCGCAGAGGCTGAGCTGTGCCGTGGACAAGTGACCATGGAAATACTCAGAAGTTCACTGTTTCATGGGTCTATTCCGGACCTGCTACTCCATAGAAATGTCTAACATTCAAGTTCCCAAATATCAGACATGACTTTATTTAAAATGTAAATTCCACAAGACACTAGGTAATGATGTCATTTCCATTTATATCATATACTGGGTAATTGAGCATTGAAATTTAAGATAACTGTGTCCTTACATGGGCGGGATTGCTGTTCGGTGTGACTAATGTTGTTGGTCTGGAATTGAAGGACCATTTCTTCAATTTACCTTTTCTCCTTCCTGTCTTTATTTCTCACCTAGTTCGTAAAAAGCGAGTAGAAGGAGACCGAAGGTAAACTTCTACAAGAGGAGGCAGAGTTGTACCGTGGTGGCCACTGAAAAAGAAGCAAGCAAAAACTCTTCTCTTTCCCCATCAGGACCATTTTATCCAAGGTTGTGCATTTCCGTTAACCACCCAGCTAATCATGTAATCATTGTTCTTTTTTAGCACTACTTCTTTATCTTGGATTTTTTAAATATATATGATTATCTCATTTGCTCACGGGCACCTCTGGCCACTCACACCAGTGGACCTCAGCAGATCTTAGTGGGTAAGAGCAATCGAAAATTACTTCACCACTTCCATATTGGGTTGTCTGGCTTTCTTATGTGAATTTTTTTTTTTTAATTACTGAAAGGAATTTAGTATATATGTGTATTTGTAACTGTGATTACGTAGAGGCCTATCTCTGTTTACAAGCGTAGCTTTGAGTTAGGCTGAATACATCAGAAGTACTCTTCTGACCACATAAGAAGTTAGTATTGCCAATCTTCCACTGGATGAGAAAATGTGACCAACCTGGCACACATTCTCCCCTAGTTCCAGAAAAATCACTCAATGCACATGCCCCACTGTTTGCAGAACAGTGGAATCATCTTCCTGAAAGCAAGGCAGCATTATGATACTTCAACACGGCATCAGCAAATAAGTCTGAAATAGTAACCCGTGAACAGTCCTCAAGGCAGACTTACAGGCAGCAAAATTAATCAGCACACCTACCTTTAGTGATGATTCCACATAAATTCAATCTTTAACATGACTCTAATAGATAACTTTTTACAAAGCTGTTTTAAACTTTTCCAGACGTGATGGGAAATTTTTAAATTTTAGTAACAGGGCGGCTTTTAAAACAGTATGTTCCTCAATAAAACAAAAATGCATATAATTGCATCATTTTGGCAAAATTTAGAAGCATTTATTGCTTTACCCTTAGCATGACGAGATCATGTGTGAATGTTCCCGTTATGAATACAGAAATTTGTCAGTACAGCATGATCTGTCCAGATGTTTGCAGACATCAGGAAAAAAATGGGAATTATCTTTTCTCCAGATGTTTGTCATCTCAAGGACAAAGCCTGTGAATGTACAACTGAGGTGATTGTGTGGTTTGTGTGCAGTAGCCTTCCATCTAGCAGTGCAACAGTTGATGCTCAGCTAAGCAAACACAGGACTACAGCCTTTGGCTCAAGCTCCCAGGCCTTTGATGGCAGGCGTGCCTGAGGCTGTCTTTGGTGGCACTCTGACCCTGCCTCAGGCACCTCGCCCTCTCTCCTTTCTTCTCTCTTCTCCCCACCCTTCCTTCCAACTCTTTCTCTTTTCTTTTGTCTGAAATCCTGAGCCTTGTAAAGACTGCATCCCTCCACCTGGGAGCTGAAGAGATTGCTGACTCAGAAGATGGGCCCAAGTCCAAATTTGTTCAGTTTTTTTTTTTTTTTTTAAAGATTTTATTTATTTGACAGAAACACAGCGAGAGAGGGGACACAAGCAGAGGGAATGGCAGCGGGAGAAGCAGGCTTCCCGCCAAGCAAGGAGCCCAATGTGGGGCTCGATCCCAGGACCCTGGGATCATGACCTGAGGGGAAGGCAGACGCTTAACGACTGAGCCACTCAGGCACCCCCAAATTTGTTTAGTTATTGAACGTTCCTGAGTTGCTTGATAATAGTAAAACAAGCTAGCGGGGAAACGATATGTGCATTATTCTAGTTAGCTTGTAAAACACATGGAATCTGGTTAGGAGGGAGAGACTTCATGAAATTGGCCATTTTACCCGATTTATAAGAACTCGCATCCATCTCTCTAAAATCCTTTGAAACATCTCATTTTCTTGACAATATTTTACGGTTTTTGAGGGAATAATGAACAGAATATGTTGATAGATTTTGAATCCTTCAAGTCCGTTAATTAGCTTTTGACTTTCTCTCTATATATAAAAAACATAGTAAATACCATTTGGTGGTTTTCTTTTTTTTTTTTTCATTTGGTGGTTTTCAATTTGATTTTTCCTTCCCTCTTACTCATTTAGGTGTGGTATGTTGGAGCCAACTCCTACAGGCTTACCAAGTATTAAGTTTTCTTTTCTTTTTTTTTTTTTTAATTTATTCATCTATTTGACAGAGAGAGACACAGCGAGAGGGGGAACACAAATAGGGGGAGTAGGAGAGGGAGAAGCAGGCCTCCAGCCAAGCAGGGAGCAGGAAGCCCCACAGGGGACTCTACCTCAGGACCCCAGGACCACGACCCAAGCCAAAGGCAGACGCCTAACAACAACTGAGCCACCCAGGCACCCCGCAAGTATTAAATTCTCGAGAATTTTGCAAACTCATTAAATACAGCCATTATTAAAAATAAAATAGCATGCACTTACAATTAGATTATTTTTAAAACAAAACTACCTTTTAATTTTCTTTACTCCTGAGATTATTCAGATCTATCGTGTCTATACTGTCTAATGATGTGCTACTGCGAATCTCTTCCCAACTCAGAAGTTTAGGAGATCTTGTTGGTTGGTTGGTTGAACTTGGCTGTGGTGGGAGTACTTTTACTGTGGAAATTAGCAAATGTTACAAATCAGGAGGTTTTCCCTGTAGGCTGCTGGTTGGTAAACATTCATCAGCACATCACAGGGTAGAATGTACACAGTTCTTTTTTTTGCATACACGTTTTGGTTACCATGTGGCTACAGGGAAGAACCTTTCTCTTCAGTGTCTTCCTCCTATCCCTGTAGATTTGTTGCAGATACATTGTAAGTGCCAAGTTCCTGGCACGCCCTTCAAGTAAGACTGTTTCCTTTCTTTTCTCTTTCATTCTCTTTCTTGCCTTCACCTCTGCAAAATCTGTATCCTATGGGGTGTTCCCTGCAGCCCCAAGGACTGGGGGCTAAGGCAGTTCCTGACAAACTCTGGCAGAAAGCAAGAAAAAAAGCCTCAGAATTTGATGGTGACCATGCTGTGGTTGTTGATAGTATTAAAGCAAAATAGTGGGCTATTAACAAAATTTAGCCTTGTTTTTAGCTAGTGAAATAGTTGGGTCCCATGTAATAGAGTTTATAAAATCAAATATTTATTACTAATCAGTTTATCTTATCATTACTTGTGCTTTTAAAGTAGCTTGAAAGGTGACATTTCCATGAGTATTCACATATGAAAGATGACTATTAGAAGATAAGCTTACATTTGGGGGACCGTATAAATCATTGAATTAGCCCAGGACTTCATTTCTCCATTTGCCGAAAGTGTATAAGTAGAAGCTTTTTCATAATCCTGCACATGATTAACCTCTTACCATCCATCCTGGTGGTGCATAAGGTATATAAAATATTTTTATATGTATGCATTTTGCCAAATACTATGTTTTGAGGTATTTGGCAACATCTGGACAACTGATTGAAGGGAGATAATTTCTCCCAGACCACCTCCTTTGCCCTTTGAGACTTGTACAGGCCCGTGCTAGTGTCAGATCACTCATTAGGATATGCAGGCTCCCATCACCAACACCCATCCCAACGTATATGGAAGATGACTCTTTAGGAGAGAATTTTGGAAGTCTAGAGATCATATTATTAGTCCAGCACTACATCTCCCCATCTGCCTGAAGCGTGTAATGGAAGCTATTTTATCCTCATTAACGCAATTAAATCTTTTCCTTTCCTCTTGGTAGGGCATAATGTAAATAAGTGTGTGTGTGTGTGTGTGTGTGTGTGTGGGCATGTGTGGCCAAATATCTAATTATCCAATGAGATATGAGGCTACATCTGGACCAGCGATTGAAGGGAGTCGCGCTCCCCGGGCTCCATTTCCCTTGTCCTTTTTAGCACTGCTGCAGGCGTAGGCTCAATGCAGATCACCACCTGGAGTTGGCACCTTAGGTCACCAACCACCAAATTTCACAGCATGTGTAGAAGATAACTCTTAGAGAATAATTATTAGAAGCCTGGAAATCATTTTATTGTGCCAGGACCAAACCTTTCATATACCTAAAATGTGTAAGTCCAAGCACGTTCATCTTCATCAACGTGATTACCCCCCCTTCCCTCCATCGTGGTAGCGTAAGCTGTATATAAATATTTTGTACATAAAGATCACCAAATACTGTAAGAGGTATCTGGCTAAAGCTAGACGATGGACTGAAGGGAGATGCTGTCTCCCAGTCCGTCTTCCCTACCCTCTCGGAGCTGCTGCGGGCCTGGGTTAGAGAACCGCTAGCCTGGGGGGCACGTGCAGCTCGCCCATCTGAGAGCACCAGTTCATCTTACAATAAAAGCCCATCTCCATTTAAAAGCTCAGAAGTCATCCCAATGCCTATACTCCTCAGAACAATCTCCCTAAGGGAAGCTTGGTACTCCAGGCCAAAAGAACAGCTGCTTCTCTTCCAGACAGAAATGTGGCCCCTGGCAGGGCCCCAGCACGAGGGAGACCAGTGTGCTCTGAAAAACTACCATGAGAACATTTCAGACCCTCAAACTTGAAACCGGCATGAAGCTTCCGCATGATCTAAACGTGGAAGAGCCGTTTAAATTTACATAAGAGTTCGCAGATACTTCCTTTTTTCAGAGGTAATGATGTACTTAGCCCTCTCCTAGTCAGTGTAAAGGAGACCAAGAAAGCATAAGAATTCTGGGTTAATACAATTTGATATGCGTTTCTGGGTTTTGCGGGTAAAGTACCTTTTTGCAAAGTGGAAAAATGTTTTTAGTTCAAGTTTTGATAGCATCGGCAGAAGTGGGCAGGGGCCAGTAAGTTACGAATACTGCATTCTGTGGTATGTTCCCTCTACTGAGTTGGAATTGTTTCTGGTGTCATCTTTTAAGTCATGATCCTGAAGCTTCCTTCCGCTCTTCCATTAATGATGCAATAATAGCTGTTTTCATTTTAATGAGCAAGAACAAAAGAGAAATGTTTTAGCTCTGCCTTCCAGTACCAGATTTCCCTTATGGCTCCTCACTTCAAATATCCCTGCTGCTTACCAGCCCATCCTCAAAGCTCAAGGATTGGGACACATGCAAAGGCAAGGTGTGAGAACGCTTGGCAGCATCAGACTGAGCCCTCTAGATGAAAATCACATGATCGGGCCCCCCAGGAACAAGCTTCAGAGAGAAGAGTACCCAGAACCTCAAGATGGATTTATTATTTTCTTACTCCCAACTCTAGATTAGATCGAATTTTGTTTTGTGTTTCAGAAGCTATTAAGTGAGAGGGGCTGAGTGAGGTGGGGAGGAAGAGGGAAATGAAAGGTCTCCATTTGCTTGAGGGGAGAAGGAAGCTCTGCTCAGCTCATCACCTTCCTATCTGCCCATAACAGTAATGATGAAACATCCAGGAGATGGATGGAGGAAGTGCTTCAAAGGTTACATTTGTAACCTGGCTCTGGGTACTATTCTCGAAAGGCCATACACTTAGCAGAAGTCATCCCAGTTTTGTGATGCATCATTGACTTGGGAGAGGGTGAAGGAGACTGGACTTTTCTCTGACATCTTCCATGGTAGTCATTTTGAGCACACTGGCTCTGCTAGTTGGTATGGTGGAAGGCACCATACTAACGGACTCGGAGGCTGACTCCTAATCCCATCACCAACACTTAGCAGGTGTATGATCATGGGCAATTCATTCAATTGCCTGACAATTATAGACTATATAGGGGGAAGAGCACTGGATTTGGAGTCAAGTCACCTGACACTTGGCTCCACACTTTCTTAGCTGGGTGACTTTGGGGCAAGCCACTTAGTCTCTCAAGCCTAAGATTCTTCAGCTATATTATAATGGGAATAATATCTTCACTAACTACCTCACAGACTTGTGGTGAGAAAATAATCAGATAATGGGATGAAAACACTCTACTGGAAAGGGCTATACAAAAGTGGGAGATCATTGTCATCATCTACTCACTAATGTTTTCCACTGCTTCTTAAATCTGTTTTTTTTTTCTTCTGAACATTGAGTATGAGCAATCACAGCATGGATATGACATAGGGGATTGGAATTATTTTATTTTTAACACAGAGACGGGAGAGGTAGTTGATGGGTAGGTGAGTGTTATATATCTGGGATGTGTGTGTGTGGTAAAGCATTTTTCCTGGGTCATCTTGATAGTACCCTAGGACATGGTCAGGACCCTTTCGGAGTCTAAGGCTGGACACCTGGGGTGGGGGTGGGGGGGCAAACAGTGATTAAGAATTGAGGAGAGAGTCTGGGGCAGTGCTGCCCTCCTGCCAGGTTCTGTCACCCCAGGGGTAAGCTACAACTTGAGGTGTGACAGGAGACCTAAGAGAGAAGATTATCCTTAAGGCTCTAGCAGCTACTTGATAGGCTTAAGCCCTGATAGTAACGGGGAGAAAGTGTCACCTGTGAGATCAGCTCTCCCAGGCAGCAACTGCCTTGTTATCACCAGCAAACTTAGCCCTAGTCAGTATTTTTGTGCTTAGAAAGATATTGAAACATGGTGTCACGGGGCTTCCATAAGCACGTGGAGGCAGGGACCATCTCATCAAGCTTTGTGTCTTCAGTAGCATCTAGTGAGGTGCTTTGTATATATCAGGTGCTTTATAAATGTTGCTTGAATTGACTCGTCCTCCCGCCCCACAAGAATGATGCTCCATTGGTCATCACGTGATATTTGGCAAACAGTGCTGATTTGGATGCTGGCTGGGTGTGACTTGGGGCAAGACTTTCCATCTCTCTTGTCATCCTTTCACCTGTAAAATGAAGTGAGTGGATTTGATACGCTCTAAGGTCCCTCCCAGCTCCCAAGCTTTACAATAACCCTGTGATTCTGAAGTTTCCATTGCCTCTGAGCATGCGTGAGTAATGCCTCCATTGCAGCTCCATCTCTCTTCGGGTTTGCTAGCTGGAGGTCTGAACATTTCACAGACAGTTATCTGTTCCTCTTCGGCGGTTTTTACTGTCTCAGAATAGTCCTGGAGGAGCAGCCTTCTCTGAAAGGAGATTTTAAAATATACAATATTTTCTTCTCATAATTGGCGGCGAAGAAGAGGAGGAAATGCACAGAAGGAAACTGAGCACAGTAAATACAGCGGGGTTTTCACAGGCTTTTACTGAAAGCGTGTGTGTTTGTGTGTGTGTGCGTGTGTGCGCGTGAGCGTGTGTGTGTGTTTCTGAGCACATATTGATAACACGGAGAAGCCAATCAGAAAAACACTGTGCAACTGAGACAAGCTGGCCCAGGTTTTAAAATTTCCCATGGATAGTCTAAATGCAAATAGATAGGAATTGGCCGTATGGTGAAACGAGATGAATAGAAAATGAGCTTTTAAGGAAATTTTGTTTTAGTACCAAACATTGCCAGTGACAATCTTTAGTTAAGAATGAAATTATTTTGACCTAAAATTCTTATCTCTGTCATTTTGGTTTTTAAAAAACTCCGTAATATTCATGGAATAATATTGATAATTTTAATTAAACCTTTATCTTAATTCTGTTTCATCGACTCAAGGAAAACAAGCAGCATTTTTCATTGCATTTAAAAATGTAAAATATTTGCATGCCACCAATCGTAATCTCTTACCAGTTTGGATGCCTGTAATGTGTGACCTTATGTGTACCTGTGATGTTTTGAAGAGAACAAAGGAAATAATACTTTGTAAACTGTTTAAACTTATATTGGCAACATTTATTTGGCTAAGCAATTATTGACAAATTCACATAGTTTCACTTTCCATTTTGAAACTTTTCAATCAAAGGTAGACATTTATTCATTAGGGAATTAAAAGACTAATTTGCCTTTTAAATGTGAAAGTGGACATTGTGGGAAATAGGTGTGTAATAAAGCAAAATGTATGAAGTGTGACATCCTCTTTCCCTGATAATAGGAATCCCAATGGGCACAAGCAGTTGCAGTGTTTTGACCCTTTGGAATTAACCAGCCAGACCTAATGGTAGGGTAAATGTATATGTTTTAATTCATCAAGATCTTTCGGCTTTTAAAGATATGATGTATTCATTTATGTCTGGAATGAAGTTTCCAAGTGAAAATGTACACATTAGGAATTAATAAAATTTCCTTTTAAAATTAAAGTAAAGACTGATTTAATCTGGCTAATTTTTAGACACATTGTCTTTTTAAAATGAATAGTTGGCACCGTGTTCTCATGTTAGATGAGTACATTTGCAGAAAGGACTATAAAGTGTCCTTATTATGAAGGAGGTAAGAAGTAGATGGACAATGAGAAGTAGTCAGAGGGAGAGAGAACTCATGGTTAAATATGCACACATTTGGCTAAACAGTTAAAAATTGTTACAATAAATGGGAGCAGGAATATAGATAATCCCAACGGGTTCGTTGTTTTACCTTGATTTTCTTATGTTAACTTTGAATTTAGGGTTTTTGTGGGGTGGTTTTTTAAGCTATGCTGGGATTGATAGCACAAAACACTAAAAATAACAAAGTTATATTGTAAAGATTTGCCCTGGAAAAACAAGAAAAACTATTTTTCCTGCCCTCCTGCTGAACTCTGCCCTCTTTGTCACTAGACTGATGGAAAGGTCCAAGAAGCAGCACAGAGGGCCTATGTCTAAGTTCTGTATTTGCTGTTCCACACCTTCTTATGCACAAGGAAGTATAGTAATTATTTTGTTCAAAGGATTCCTTCAGGCTGTGGGCCTGTAATGAATAGGAGTTACAAATATGCACTTTGAAGTCCAACTTGCCCAGTTCAGATCTCACTTGTATAAATTTCTGTAGATTTCCTAGCCTCCATTTCTTCACCTTTATAATAGGATTCATAATCCTACTTGACGGTCGTGACAGTATTTCTATTATATGGATTAATGTGTAAAACACTTAGGACAGTGCCTGACATGTAGAAGGCACTTGGTATTACTATCCTAAACTGTAACTTAAATATCCACGAATATTAATGCCACTAAAGCTGTCCGTTTTACATTGACAATGTCAGGAATTTAAGCAGGACTCTATCTCAGTTATTTTTGTGTTTCTACTGTCCAGTCCTTCTGGCAAACACACCCTCCCTCATCGCTCCAATAATTGAATACAAACAAGACAGAGCTGACTCAGGAGTTACTCTGGACATGCCCTGTCATTTAGCTCTGCTTCTTGTCTCTTCCTCGATGTTTTAATTTGTTTGTACCTGCTCTGCTTTCTGGGTACCCTCCTTTGCTTTTGACGGTCAGGAGCAACTCCTTGACTTTTAGGTCTGTCTTGTGCTGGACTTGACTCCGTTGCGGACCTCCCTCTCTCGGTTTGGTTATTCGGCCTTCCTCTTGTGGCTATAAAAAGTGGTGGTCCATGCCTCCTCTGCCCCAGTACTTACCCGTGTCCTAGTCCCACCAGCCAGGGAACATGATCCGATGCCCACAGTCTCTAGCAGGCGTCCCACATGTCACAGAACCTCAGTAGGAGGAATTAGATGTATGTGTGCTTGACTGAGAGTGGGCTGGGGGGGGTGGGGCAACCAGCTTAAGGAGATGAAACAGGAAAATCAGGCCGCTTCATGACTCAAAAGGTACGTGTGTGTTGGGGGAGGGGGTTCTCCAAATTGTAGATCACTCAACTTACCAATCCTGAGCAAAATTTTAGAAAAGCTATTATCTGCTTTAGCGGTTTTTAGGCAGTTAGAAGCGAAACAGTGGTCTCTAAGATGGAACACAAATTCATTTAGAGAAAATAGAAAATCGTGAGAGTCCAGGGAAAAGAACACACTGTATTTTTCTTTTTTTTTTTTTTAAGATGTAATTTATTTATTTGACAAGTAGGCAGAGAGAGGGGGAAGCAGGCTCCCGCTGAGCAGAGAGCCCGATGCGGGGCTCAATCCCAGAACCCTGGGATCATGACCTGAGCTGAAGGCAGAGGCTTTAACCCACTGAGCCACCCAGGTGCCCCTCACACTGTATTTTTCAACAAGACATTTGACAGAATCTTGCAACTTCCTTGAGACATGTGGGCTGCATAATGGTGAAACTAAATAGTGAAATAACTCTTTTAAACAATCTTTTTTGAATCTTGATCATAAGTAAATACTGATAAATGGAAGAATTTCAAACCAAAGAATTTCAAACCAATTTCAAACTTGGTAGCCACCACACAGCTCCTGCCTTGACATGTTTGGGTCAGCAGTTTATCAGTAATTTGGTGGTATACTGATAGAATACCAACTGAGTCTTAAACTGATGGGCACTGGGAGGGACAATGAATTCTTTGAGAGGTTCAAAAATACGTGGACAGGCCAAAGTCTAAACCTATATCTATTCAGGTAAAATTTAATACAAGTAACAGTGTAGTTGTCAATTTTTAATCCAAAAAATAAACTATGAAAGATAGAATGGGGAAAATATGACTTCACTGCCATCTGCGGGGATAGACTTTGGTTTTGGCTAAAAGCATACCTGTGAATAAGAAGTAGGGTGTCCTAAATAAAAGCTAACTCTATCTTAAGTCACATTAAACAAAGAATCTTGATATTTGGCCAAAAATATATCTGGGCACCTGGGTGGCTCATTCGGTTAAGCGTCTGCCTTCAGTTTGGGTCATAATCTCAGGGTCCTGGGATCAAGCCCCTCATCCAGCTCCCTGCTCAGCGGGAAGTCTGCTCTTCTCTCAATTTACTTGTGCACATTACATGTCAGCACGTGTGTCTAGCTCAGGCACTGCCCCATGTGACTTCTCATCCTACAACCCAGGCAGATGGACCAACCTCCACTTGGGACGCATCACACTCCTCCTGGAGAGAGAGGAAGCACACTAGTGGGAAACACCAGTGGCTTTTTTGTTGTTTTTTTTTTTAGATTTTATTTATTTATTTGAGAGGGAGATAGAGCTTGCATAGAGAGAGAGTGAGAGGGAGAAGCAGACTCCCCACCGAGCAGAGAGCCTGATGCAGGGCTTCATCCCAGGACTCTGAGATCATGACCTGAACTGAAGGCAGAGGTTTAACCGACTGTGCCACCCAGGTGCCCCAGAAATACCAGTGACTCCTAAAGCTTCCATTCAGAGATGTCCTGTGGTCCCTTCCACTCACATCTCATTGGCTCAAACAAGGTCCATGGATATAAACTTTGAGATTACAAAGTTTGTAATCTCATAGTTTGTCATACAAAGTATGACGACATCTGTGTGAAGAAAGAAGGAAAAACACATTACCAGATTGTAGCTGAGCCTGAAAATATCTATAAGACATTGCAAGTCACATAGTAGTGGCTAAGGGCAGTTCTGTCCTGTAGAGGAGAGCAAATATTTGGGAAAAATATCTCAATCTACCACGGGCCTTAGTGGATTTATTTATTTTTTTTTAAAGATTTTATTTATTTAACAGAGAGAAACACAGCGAGAGAGGGAACACAAGCAGAGGGAATGGTAGCAGGAGAAGCAGGTTTCCTGCCAAGCAGGGAGCCCGATGTGGGGCTTGATCCCAGTACCCTGGGATCATGACCTGAGCCGAACACAGAGGCTTTAACCCACTGAGCCACCCAGGCGCCCCAGTGGATTTATCTTTTCACTTATTTATATCTAATTTTTAGGCTTTTCCTTTTTTTTCTCTCTCTCTTTAAGAATGTGTCTTGCTAACTGTAAGCTAATAATGGCAACCCATTATTTGATAGTCTTTATTTTTTTTATTTTTTAAGTTTTATTTATTCATTTGATAGAGAGAGCAAGAGAGAGAACACAAGCAGGAGGAGTGGGAGAGGGAGAAGCAGGCTTCCCGCTGAGCAGGGACCCCCCCCCCCCAAAGCGAGGCTTGATCTCAGGACACTGGCATGGTGACCTGAGCTGAAGGCAGACACTTAATGAATGAGCCACCCAGGCACCCCAAACCATAGTCTCTTTTAAAAAGAGAACTCTGTCTCCATTTCAGGATGAGCTTCACTGTGTCTTGTCCTGTGGAGCCACCCTCTCACAGCTGGTGTTTATATCTTCATGAGGTCACTGGCTGGCATTTACAGGCAAACCCTCTTGTTCTGTGTCCTCAATTGAGAAGAGGAGTGGGAGGGAAGGATTCAATATTGATATATTTACAAATATTTATTGAGTCTCCAGCCTGTGTCAGGCACTGTTGCAGATGCTAAGGATAGAGGGTAAACAACACAAAGTCCTGCGTGAGCTTACACCGAGTATACAAGCAAAGATGATATTAGGTAGTCACAGGTGCTCTGAGGACAGTAAGGAAAGGGGAGAAAGAAAGGTAGGCTGACTAGAGGAGGTGACACTTGAGCAGAAACTTCATTAAAATGATGGCATGAGTCATGAGTATTTGGGAGGAAAAGCATTCTCCTGTGTAGTGCAGAGATCTTGAGGTGGGAATGTACTTGGCAGTTTGGAGAAACCTCAAGGAAACCAGTATCCTGGAGCAGAGAGAGTATGGTAGGAAATAAAAAGTCACATAAGAACTTGTAGGGGTGCTAACTTGGGATTTTATTTGAAATGTGTTGAGAAGCGATGAGTGGTTTGGAGCAGGAAGGTGACATGATCTCCTTTTTTTTTTTTTTTAAGATTTTATTTATTTATTTGACAGAGAGAGAGATCACAAGTAGGCAGAGAGGCAGGCAGAGAGAGAGGGGGAAGCAGGCTCCCTGCTGAGCAGAGAGCCCGATGCGGGGCTCGATCCCAGGACCCTGAGATCATGACCTGAGCTGAAGGCAGAGGCTTTAACCCACTGAGCCACCCAGGCGCCCCAATCTCATTTCTTTTTAAATCAGAAACTGTTAGAGAATCATAGCAGCAGTGGAAGCAGGTCCTATTTTTTACAGTTTTATTCAATACCAGGATGTGATTGTTAATATCTCTGGTCCCGTGTGTAGTATTTTTATTTATTTTTTAAAGATTTATTTATTTTAGAGAGAGAGAGAGCATAAGGCAGAGAGAGGCAGAGGGAGAGGGAGAGAGAGAAACTTTAGCAGACTCTGTGCTCAGCATGGAGTGTCACTCAGGGCTCAATCTCATGACCCTGAGATGAAGACCTGAGCCAAAACCAAGAGTCACTGACTGCACTACACAGGTGTCCCCCCATGTGTAATATTTAAATCACATGGGTTTAGGAGATTCATGTGTGTGAGCCCTGTGGTTATAATACATTAATATTTGTCTGAGGAAAGGGGGAAAAACCCAGCACCAAGTCACATTGTTTTAGAAAAAAGCAACTAAAAAAAAAAAGATTTAGACATTTGTTAGGAAAAATTTTAAATGAGTAGCTTAACTAAAAGAGAAAATACAAGGGCACCTGGGTGGCTCAGTTGGTTGTGTCCAACTGTTGATTTCAGCTCAGGTCATAATCTCAGGGTCGTGAGTTTGAGCCCCATGTGGGCTCTGTTCAGCTCAGTGCGGAGCCTGCTTGAGATTCTCTCCCTCTCTCCCTCTGCACCTCCCCCATGCACATGCATGCTCTCTAAGAAAAGAGAGAGAGAGAGTGAGAGTATACACCGAAGGTATTCTTAACACCCCATATTGGAAGACCAGGGAGGAAACATGTCATAGACTATCAGACACTGAGTTGAAAGTATGCCTAAAGAAACACCATATCCGGATGGCTGTAATCTGCTTTGCAGATTGGAATCTGGAATGTAATCAGGGACTCCATTTTGTCAGTTTTTCCAGGAATGATGCCCCAGAGGTGTTACAGCAATTTGTAAGACACTTGCTGGTAAGCCAAAATACCTATATATTAATTTATAATGAAATATAGATCAAATGAATCCAGATCAAATGAATCTCTTATCCAGTCAGAGTACAATGTCCCTGGACTGTGTGAGAGAATTTTTTTCATGTACAGTGGATGTGGTCACAGATTATCTTATTTTCAAGAATTTGATGAGTTTAGGAGACACATCAGTCTGATCGACAGTGGACAGCACGCTGGAATTTGAATCAGGACTCCCGTGCTTTATTTCTGGATCTCCAATTATGGTTGTGTGACCTTGTGCAAATTACTTAAGTTTTCCGGGTCTTAGCTTTCTCATCTGTAGAAATGGAAGACACGAATATATTCTTTGTAGGGTTATTTGGAGGATTGGATGAAATATTATAAATGTGCTGGTACAGTGCGTGGTGTGGATTAAGTACTCAATATTAGTTGAGCCTGAATTCTGTAGGAACTTGCTCTCAGCTGCTATATCCAAGAATATTGGAGAAATCGATAAACACTAAAATGCTATGGAAAATAAGATGCAGTGGCCAGGAGATTTAATGTTGATGGTCTTCTAAGAGTACTTGCAACCTACAAAGGTTTTTTTTCCTTAAAAATTCCAAATCATCATGATTTTCATTTCAGGGATTAACGAGTAGTAGTTGCATGAAATTCCAGGGTGCTTACTTTACCTAGGGTACTTCCTGCTCTGAAGGGAAGATGTAAATGACAGGAAAATTTTAACCATTAGTCAGTTTCCACACTAGCAGTAGCTGGAATGTACCTCAAGCAGTCACTTCATCCTTTTCCTGGTTGCGTTCTTCAAAGGTGTATCAAAGCTGAGCATGACTCCTGGGAATGATTTAGTCATGAAGAGCAGGCCAGAAAAATTACCAGTGAGTGACTAAGGGAATGAATGGAAGGCGGTTGCTGTTCCCTCTCCATGGAGCCCAACACAAAAGGCAGCAGGTTCATAGGCCACCGTAGAACTGCCCCCTGAGGTGTTCCCGCTTTCTTCAACTTTCCTTCTAGGCTACCCATCTGCCCCAGTCCCCTCCTTTGAGCAGCACTTCTGGTTTTTTCTCCCACTCATATTAACCCAGCTTCACAACCTGGTGTAGAGCTTGAGGCTGGAATGGGAAAATGGGTTGGGGCCAAAATTGTCTGGGTATATAGGGCCTGTGGCTGTGACATCATCCCTGGTACATGCCCAAAGAAATCCCTAGGGTATTCTACGTAATCACTACGCCCTTAAGATAACATCTGCCTGACAAAAATAGACACATAGATCAATGGAACAGAATAGAGAACCCAGAAATGGACCCCCAACTTTATGGTCAACTGATCTTCGACAAGGCAGGAAAGAATATCCAATGGAAAAAAGACAGTCTCTTCAACAAATGGTGTTGGGAAAACTGG
>CM053609.1:41494386-41560377 GCA_028646535.1 Procyon lotor | reverse complement strand
GGGGGGGGGGGGGGGGGGGGGGGGGGGGGGGGGGGGGGTTAGGGATAGAGTGGCTGGGTTGTGGACATTGGGGAGGGTATGTGCTATGGTAAGTGCTGTGAAATGTGTAAGCCTGACAATTCACAGACATGTACCTTGGGGCAAATAATACATTATATGTTAATAAAAAAAGAAAAGATGACATCTGCCTGATTTATGCCCCTTTTGTGACTTCGCCTTTGTTTACTTGTCTATCAGTTTTTCATGACAAGCTTAAAGGGCTCATATCATGTCTTTGCATTAGCAAGCAAGGGTGCAATACAAGCCCTGCCTTGTGTGCCTCTTCAGTAAAAGTCAAAGTAAAGAGGAAATCTATACCAAAGAGCCTCGAGTTGCTGTTTATGGCTCCCAAAGGGTCGAGAGTAGATATTTTCACGGGTAAAGAACCTTGTCCCCGGCTGGAGTAAGGCTTACTATCCGCAGCTGCTTCTAAACATCCTGCAAATTGCAAACACCCGGGTCAGCGCAGAGCGTCGCCCTCCTTGCTGGAACTACAACTCCCAGGATGCCCCGAACCTGGGAGTGCGCACGCGCGTCCGTGGCGGAGGGGGAACCAGCCGCTCCGATAGAGCCGTCGGGTTGGGGCAGTGGCGGGCGAGTGGATCGGGCAACTCCCAAAGAGGCAGACGCAGGCTGACGGGCGGGTGCCGGGAACCGAGGGACAGACCGTCCCCGCGGGTCTGTGAAGAAGGTTGGCGGCCCCAGCGAGTGCCAGTTAGGTAAGCTTAGCCCGGTGCTTTCCAGGAAGTCCGTCTGCGGGCGCAGGCAGGGAGTCGCACCGGCCATGGTGGCTGAGGAGGGAGAGGTTGCTGCCTTCCAGCCGCCGGCCCTGTTTTGCTAACCTACCGGTGTCTCTTGGGAGGAGCGGGGAGACTTTGGGTGCTGCTTGAGGGGGGCGAACGGGCCCGGGTAGGGGTCGTGGGGCGCGCTGGGCGTCGCCCGCGGTGGAGGCGCGCAAACCCCGATTGCTGATGAATCACCCGGGGGCCCAGCCTCCCCGGGTTCGGGACCGGCCCCTTCCCTTCCCGCCGGAGCCCGCGCCTGCCGAAGCTGTGCGAGCTCGCCGTGCTTATGCGCCCCTTCCACTCCACCAAGGCGTAGCTGAAGGACCATCCTCCCAAAAAGTTTTTGTCACCAACACTCCTTCGAAGGCTTCTGCTAGTTGAAAGTTAGAAAGAAAGAAAAAAGAAAAAAACTAAACCAAACCTTAGGTCACACCCTTTTGCGGGTGAGGAGGGAGGATTAAATCTGGTTTGTCTTGGATTTGCCGTTTTTGATCTATATCCTCTGCCTTAAAATAAATTCCTGGCTCCTGTGCAGCACAGCTGGACTCAGCTGTGAAGTTTGTGCGTTGATTTGTTTTGAGGACGTGACTGGGTCGTTGTTTTTGCTTATGAAGTTGGTGTGTTTCCTCTGCAAACCTGCAATCTAATTACAAACAAATGGGAAACAGCCGCTTTCCCCCCCTTTTTTTTTTTTAAAGTGTTTGGTTAAGAATCGCATTTCCAGCATGCCCTTGGCTACTCTTAAAACCAAAAGTCGTCTGGTAATGAACACTGCAGTAAAACTTATCCCAGGAGGTCATACTTGAACAGGAAATAAGCCTGTGGAGATTTAAGTTAGTTCTGTGCGGACTCCCTTGGTTTTTAACATTTTCATGCAGCTCATGTTTCGTTTTTGAGAATCCTTCAGATTAATTTTTGGCGGATTAGTTTGATTAATTAATTGGCCTGTCAAAAAATATATTAGGCTTAGAAAAATAGTTTTGTCCAGCCTCATTTATTTTTGCTAGTCTCTTCTAGTCCTTGGCATCTTTTATCCTACCGCTTCTTTCAGAGCCCGAAGTCATTATATTTAAAATTCCCTTTCTAACTCATTTCTAGGGAAGAAACAAAAAGAATTAAAATACGAGACTACAGTATATTCTACAGTATATTCTAACTCTATAAGCTTGCTAACTTTCCATCTGGTGAGGATTTCTAGTTTGCTTATCTTTGTTTTTTTTAAGTAATCTCAGCACCTCACCTGGGGGGCTCCAATTCACAACCTAAAGATCAAGGATCATGCACTCTACCCAGCCCGCCAGGTGTCCAGGGTTTGTTATTAGGGACACTTGAGTGGCTCACTTGGTTAAGCTTCTGCTTTCTCCTTAGGTCTTGGTCTCAGGGTCCTGGGATCTAGCCCCCATATGGCTGAGCGGTGTGGCTGCCCTGCTCAGTCAGGAGCCTGCTTCTCCCTCTGCTCCTCCCCCTGCTCATGCTCTCCTCCTTTCTCTCAAATAAATCTTTTTTTAAAAGATAAAAAATAAAATGAGGTTATTAGGCCAGATGACATTTCTAGCGCTAAATATCTCTGATTTTTTAATATTCATTTATTTATAATTCTAAATAATTCTAGCCCTAAATATCTCTGATTTTTAATATTTATTTTATTCATTCAGGAAACATTGGCCACACTTGTCATTCCAAGTCCTATGGTAGGCCTGAAGGAACAAAAATGATTCCCTGGATGTTACTGTCCCAGTTCTCAATTTCCTTTAATCATATTTTTATGACTAATTCTAAAGTTTTGTGGTCTACCCTCCAGGCCAGATTATTCTGCAGTTAATAACTTCACCAGAAGGTAAATACATACATAAATTTAAATACATGCAGGTCACATCCCATTACAATGATCAGTTTCACTCTAATCAGATTTTTCAAGTCTCAACTACTGGCCCATTTAAATAAATAAAACACAGGGCCAGTACAACAGGAAGGACTTGGAGGATGTAAGGTGGTACTTCTCAGACTTGAACATGCATAAATGGCCCAGGATCTTGTAGGTTTGAAGAAGGTCCCTACAATCTGTGTGTCACATAAGGAACGCTGTAGTCTTTCACACTTTAAATATCAAGGGATGGAAGGTGTTTATAATGACCGGTGCTGATTGTTGTGTTACTAGATACATAGCAATGACTTTTCCCAACTCTCTTTTTAAAAATAGTCCTGTTCATTCTAACAAAAATAATTGCCTTCATAAGTTTTTCTGTTCTTTCGCCTTTTCATCCCTTCTTCCCTCCTTTCTCCTTACTTTGTCCTCTCAGCTTTTTTCTCTCTTCTTCCACTTTCAGTTGTTTTCATTACCATTAATTCAGTAATTCACTAATTCAACAAGTATGTGTTTTGCCCCATCCTGTACAAGGCACTATCTTGGGCTCATGGTGAATACAGATGTATAAAATAGGGTTTTTGTCTGGGAGCTTACTCTATCTGATATTAGGCATGTGTACTTGTTTATAGTTCAGAGCTACTGTAAGAGCCATGTGTAGGGAATAAAAGCCTGCAGTAGGTATTCAGAAGGAGAGATCTTTTACATTTGTGGGGATGGGAAACAAAGGAATCATCATTGTTTTCCCCACTCACTGGTCATCACTGTTCCTTCCCCCCCTCCCTATCCTGTCCCCCAGGCTATACTCTCTATACTGTTTTGAGTATGTGACAAAGCTACATAGAATACAGTACAATTTTGTAAATTTCTTTATTTGGAACCTGGGGTAAGCTCACTATATGAAAATCAATTAGGAATATCATAGGGAGAGTGAGAGGCGGTGGGGATAAAACTATACTGGGATGGAGACCAAAAGAGGGAGAGGAAAAGATGAGAAAGACGAAAGAGGATCTAGTAAAACAGGAGAAAAGGGCTCCATAGGTTTTGAGGTATCAGTCAGATGTACCGATAATATATTACAAATGTAATAAAACTTGTTATTTAGGCTGTTATTTTTTATTTATTTTTATTTTTTTTTTTAAAGATTTTATTTATTTGACAGAGAGAAACACAGCGAGAGAGGGAACACAAGCAGAGGGACTGGTAGCGGGAGAAGCAGGCTTCCTGCAGAGCAGAGAGCCCTATGCGGGCCTCGATCCCAGGCCCCTGGGATCTGACCTGGGCCGAAGGCAGACGCTTAACGACTGAGCCACCCAGGCGCCCCTAGGCTGTTATTTTTTAAAGATCCAATTAGCTGGCGAACTATTCATCTTGCTTTTCAATTCTTAAATTTAAATGTGTTTGGGCTCTGTCTTGATTAGAAAAGTTGAGGAGCCCGGCGCCTGGGTGGCTCAGTCGTTAAGAGACTGCCTTCGGCTCAGGTCATGATCCCAGGGTCCTGGGATCGAGCCCCGCATCGGGCTCCCTGCTCGGCGGGAAGCCTGCTTCTCCCGCTACCATTCCCTCTACTTGTGTTCCCTCTCTCGCTGTGTTTCTCTCTGTCAAATAAATAAAATTAAAAAAAAAAAAATTGAGGAGGGCATTATTTTCTAGGCTGTCATAGTGGCTAAAGCATTATTATTCTCGTCAGTGAGTGACTTTCCTTGAAGACATTTGATTTATATGTCTTACTTTCATTTTTTTAAAAAAAAGATGTTATCCTTTTAAGTAATCTCTATACCCTGCAACCCTGAGATCAGTCATGTCCACCCACCAAGCCAGCCAGGTGCCCCCATGTTTTCTCATTTTTATAGCATATTGACACAACTATAAATCACAACCATAAAATCCTATTGAGAGGAAAATGCTATAGAAAACAGAAAAGTCTACTGGACTTCTGACAGTCCATTAGGTACATATTGAAATTGTGTACAATCAAACTAAATTTGCTATTTATGAAAAATTCATGAACATATATTTTAGTATGTGTCTGTAATCCATTTGGGTATTTGCAGTAATGAGGGAATAGAGATGTGAGTAATTGAGAGTAGCAAATAATTGAAAATGTAGTTGTCTGTTTTGTCATATTCTAGAATTTCATTTGAAACAAAATGATTAACATATCTTGAAGCAAAGTGCTACTTTGTATTTTTATTGAGGTATAACTTAACATTCAGTAAAATGCACATATGTTAAGTGTCTAGTTCAAGAAGTTCGAACAACTTTATGCATTGTAACTTCTACCAAAATAAGATAGAAAACATTTTTTTCACCATAGAAAGTTCCCTCATGCCCTTTTCTAGTCATTTCCTCAGCCATACTCTTCCACTGGAGGCAACCACTTTTAGCTCCGTATGTCTGACACCATAGATTTGTTTTGCCTAGTCTTGGACTTGACATAAATGGAGTCATACAATAGTATATGCTTTTTTTGTGTGTCTGGCTTCACGTCATATGTTTTTTTTTTTTTTTTTTTAAAGATTTTATTTATTTGACAGAAACACAGCGAGAGAGGGAACACAAGCAGAGGGAATGGTAGCGGGAGAAGCAGGCTTCCCGCAGAGCAAGGAGCCCGATGCGGGGCTCGATCCCAGGACTCTGGGATCATGACCTGAGCCGAAGGCAGCCGCTTAACGACTGAGCCACCCAGGCGCCCCTCACGTCATATGTTTTTGAGATTGATCTGTGTTGTATCAGTGGTTGGTACTTTTTTTAAAAAAAGATTTTGCCAGAGAGAGCACAGATGAGGAGAGGGAGAAGGAGAGGGACAAGCAGACTCAGCTCAGGACTTGTCAGGGAGCTCCAGGCTCGGGGGAGGTGGGAGGGACTTGATCCCTGGAGCCTGAGATCATGACCTGAGTGTTTAACAGACTGAGCCACCCAGATGCCCCAATTGGTACATTTTTATTGAGGAATAATATTCCGTTGTATGAATATAACCTAATTTCTTTATCTGTTTTATTTTTGATGGATGTTTGGGGTTTTTTCCAGGATTGGGTTATTAGAAATAAAGTTGTTAAGAACATTTCCTTGACAAGTCTCTTGTGGATAGATGTTTTCATTTTTCTTGATAAATACCTAGGAGTGGAATTACTGAGTCATAGGGTAGATGTATGTTTAACTTTATTAAAAAACTGCCACACAGTTCTCCAAAGTGGTTTATGTATGAGTTCCAGTTGCCTCACATTTTTAATGTTGCTGAATTTTAGTGCCGTTAGTCTTTATTTTAGCCACATTAGAAGCTGTAAAATGGGGGCGCCTGGGTGGTTCAGTGGGTTAAAGCCTCTGCCTTTGGCTCAGGTCATGATCTCAGGGTCCTGGGATCGAGCCTCCCATCAGGCTCTCTGCTCAGCGGGGAGCTGCTTCCCCTTCTCCTTCTGCCTGCCTCTCTGCCTACTTGTGCTCTCTCTCTCTGTCACATAAATAAATAAAATCTTTAAAAAAAAAAAAACTGTAAAATGGTACCTTTCTGTGGTTTTAATTTGTATTTTTTTTTTTTAAGACTTATTACTTGTCAGAAAAAGAGTGTGCAAGCACAAGCAGAGGGACAGGGAGAGGGAGAAGCAGGCTCCCCACCAAGCAAGCAGTCCTATGGCAGGACTCCATCCCAGGACCCTGGGATCATGACCTGAGCTGAAGGCAGTCACTTAACTGACTGAGCCACACAGGTGTCCCTTGATTTTTTTTTTTTTTTTTTTGGCAACTAAGGATGTTGAAATAGTAATTGGCTTCTCTTGTAAAGTATCTTTTAAAGTTTTTGCCGGTTTTTTCACTGGGTGGTTCATCTTTTAACTGTTGTTGGTAGGTGTTCTTTATATATTGTGAGCACAAATCCTTTTCAGATTACAATATTTTTTACCCAGTCTGTGGCTTTTCTATTTATTTTCTTGATGATGTGATGAGCAGAAATTTTTATTTGTTAGTAAGTCCATTTTATTGGTTTTTAACTTTTTGATTAGTGTTTTTTGTGCCTATCACCAGAGTTGCAAAGATATTCTATTTCTTTCCCGAAGCATTCTTGTACTAGGTTTTACATTTAGGTCTGTGATCCCTCTCAAATTAGTTTTTCTGTAAAGATGGGAGTTAGGAGTTAGGTTCATTTTCCCTCCATACAGATACCTAGTTGTGCCTGCAACATAGTTAAAAATTTTTTTGCCTTTCTCCATTAGACGGACTTGTTATTTTAATTGAAAATCAGTAGAGCTACTTTTTATTTTCATTATGCTTTTGTTTTTAGTTTCTTAAGCATGGGCCCTGTATCATTGAACACAAAAGAAAAATACAAAAACCTTTTATGCACTTCTTCCAGACTGCAGCTACCCTGAGATTGATCCTGTGCTGGTTACCTTATATTTTCTGATGCAGGAATGCTAATAATAATAAATTTGAATTTGAAATGGCCCTCCCGTGGATTGAGGTAATGGAGACAACCTTAGTTTTAGTAGTCTTACACTCTGCCCACAAGCCAGGCTGATACTGGGGAGAAAGGATATTCAAGCCCAGAGAGATCACCTACGACTCTATTAGAGCAAGCTGTAGAGAGCTTAATATTTTCTTGTTTATTGATTTGGTAAAAATAGATATAACTATATATAATCCACGTGTTTTAGTTTCCATCTTTCTACTCCACTACTCCAGTCCTGTCCTTTGTGCCACACAATTCCTGACTTTGTCTTGGAACAATGTCTAAGGAGACAGGTTGGTTATTTTTTCTCCCAGACTTTACTGGCTGATATAACACAATACAAATTATTTTTTAAAGAGTGTCACCTCAACTGTGAGGTAGGAAAGATGTTGGGATTTGGAGCCAACGGCCAAGAAGGAATTCTTGGGACATCTTTGCAAAAAGGTAGTTTTATTAAAGCATGGGGAAGGACTCGTGGGCAGAAAAAGCCGCACTGGGGTTATGAGGGGTGGCCCATTGTATACTTTCAAGTGGGGAGGAGGTTAGAGATGGGGAAGTCTCTAAGGAATTTTAGAAGCAAGGTTTCCAGGACCTTCATAGGGCTAGCTATTGTTAGGAAAAGGTCATTTATTACTGTCTAATAAACCTTAGTCATGAGACCCTTCAGGTGTATATCAGTGGGTTATATGGGGGATAAATGCCAGCATAGATCTCGGGGGTAGAGATAGAAGAAGTTGCCAAAGGAACTTTCATACCCTAATGTAGACCCCCAGGATTCTGGGGGTTGGGCTAAGATGCCTTTTGCCCCTAGCAAAGCATTAACATCCAGGCAGCTGAATTCCTAGAGGAATGTTACTCTGCCTGTGTCAGGGACTTGTTGATGGGCTGCAAGTAGTGAGGAAATTTAGTTTTTCCTTTGCCTTTGTTTCCCACACCAAACTGTATAGTCCAGTGTAACTATTTGAATTTTTCCTCATTTCCTTCCAGGCTTTGTTTATCCATATACATACTTTTATATGGGTGTAATCATGGTGGACCTGTTCTTTTCTGTTAAGACACTGAGCAATAATCAGTAAACACTGTCTCACACATTGTGTGTCATCCTCGTTAGTAAAGAGAAAGCTGGAGCCGGAGAAAAGAGCAGTGAGGGGACTTTTTAGTGGGGAATCTTGAATCCAAAGCTTAAGTAAAATAGAAGCAAAGTTATTCCAAGACAGGTTACCTTTCTATGAAAATACAGGACAGTTCTGGTTTCCTTATTTTCTCTTTTTACTGTAACAGCTTTATTGAAATTCACACACCATCCAATTCACCCATTGGAAGAGTACCAGTCAGTGAATTTTAGTATATTCAGAGAGTTGAGCAACCATCCCCATAATCCATTTTAGAACATTTTGATCGTGCTGAAAAAAAAAATCCCTTACCCATTAGCAGTTGCTGCTGGCTTTCCTTGGCCTCTCCCATCCCCCACTGCCCCAGGCAACCATCAATCTGCTTTCTTTCTCTGTGGGTTTGCCTATTCTGGACATTTCATCAAAATGGAATCATATAGTATATAGTCTTTTGTGACTGGTTTCTTTTGCCCTTTTGCTCTTAGTAGTTTGAGAACCGTTGAAATACAGACATGCAGCTTTCATTCACAGATGTGCACACTTTTTGACCTGTGAAGATATACACTCCCTCAGGTACATATGCTCAAACATCTACACCTACTCACTAAAGAACACAAACATACCAAGACAAACTTGCAGACTAAGGTACCTGATACACAGAGATAACCCTTTACAAATAAACAGTTTTCCTATCAGAGCATATCTGAGCACTAATATCATTACAAGTACCTGCAAGTGAATACAGTTCCTGAAGTGGGTGAGAAAAAATGGATGAAAACAGGGCAAGCTGGAAGAAAATGAGGGCTCGGGACAAGCATGAAGGAAAATATGATGGCAGGTTGAATTTATTTCACGTGTATTCTCTGGGTGTTTAAGACACTCCTTAGAGCTTTTAGTTGTTTTAACTAAAAGCAACGATCTGACATTTATATATCATTTAATATGTATACAGGCATATAGGTAAGAGTCTTGAAGTTCCTGAGCCTATTGCATAGCAATCCCTTTGAGCAGGAGGTTAAAGGGGTTTCCATATGGAAAACTACAACCAACGAAATATTTTGGTTCCCTGGGTGTGGTGTTACCTTTCTAAGGAAGAGTCATTATGGAATATTTCTTCAATATGCATACAGTGAAAATAGAGGAGGCCCCTTAATGTATATATTATAAGTTAGGTGTCTATTCAGGCAGCCCTTACCCTGAGGCAGGTATGGCAAAATTTGAAGTAACCCCAAGATTTATTTTTGTTCATGGGAGTGATCATTAACCCAAGTTAGTATTCTTAAAGAACTTTGTTTCTTCTTTAATATTGCCACTGGAGTGTTATACTGCTTAGTGGAAGTATGGGAATAGGTGGGGGTGGGATGGTGGTGGGGCAGAAGGCTTAATTAGATTGCAAATACCAACAAATGTGTGATTATTTGAAAGTCAGACACATATTTTCACCTCTGCAAGGCCTTGTTAGTCATCAGCACGCCCTTTCCACCTACCTTTGCTTTGCCACTTTGAGCCTTCATAATTACTCCTCTTTGTCAAACAATCTTTTTTTAAAACTCAATTAACATAGTATATTATTAGTTTCAGAGATAGAGTTTAGTGATTCATCAGTTGCATTTAACACCCAGTGCTCATTACATCAAGTGCCTTCCTTAATGCCCATCACCCAGGTACCCCATCCCCCCACCTCCCCTCCAGCAACCATCAGTTTGTTCTCTGTAGTTAAGAGTCTCTTACAGTATGTCTCTGATTTTATTTTTCCCTCCTTTCCTCTATGATCCTTTATTTTGTTTATTAAACTCCACATATGAGTGAAATTACATGATCGTCTTTCTGTGATTAACTTATTTTGCTTAGCATAATACCCTTTAGTTCCATCCATGTTGTACATGGTAAGATTTCTTTCTTTTCTTTTCTTTTCTTTTCTTTCTTTCATTTTTTCATTCTTTCTTTCTCCCTTCCTTTCCTTCCTTTCTTTCTTTTTTTGATGGCTGAGTAATATCCCACATCTTCTCTGTCCATTCAACTGTCAATGGACACCTGGGCTGTTTCCATAGTTTGCCTATTCAAACAATTTTTCTGCTCTCCAAATACATGTTACTGCATCCCAGGTGAACTCCAGGTATAGTTTGCTCTCCAGAAAGTCATGCTTATCACTGCATTCAGCTCCTTAGCCTTCCCCCCTGCCATAGCCTCTTTTCTTTTTGTCTTTTCCCACTGCCAAAACCTCACTTCTGGCATACATCTCCTTTTGAGTAGGATACTAGGGAAGCCTCTTCAAAGAAATGTTGTTTCAGCTGTCCCTGAAAGATGTGAAAAGATTTGAACACGAGAAAAGGTGAAAAGATAAAATGAAGAGTGTGATCTGAGGGTTGGAGGCAGAAAAGCAAGGAACTATACTACTTTGGCCAGAATACAGAGTGTGTGAAGATCACTCCTTCCCTTTTACTTTCCTATCCTTCTGCTGGCTCCATTCCCATTCTTTCCCCATCCCTAGTGTGTACTTTGATCTCTTTGCTTAGTATATACTTCTCCTCCTCTCTATCTAGCTAAATCTGTCTGTCCCTGACCACCCACAGTGATCTCTGATCTTTTATAGCACTATTTACCAGTCCCATTCTTTTATCAGTTCATTTTATTTCTCTTTGATTTTTTTTTTAATACTTTTATGTGCACGTCTCATTTTCCCAAAGAGAGTGTAGTAGCCAAGATTCTTAGGTCTCAGGGAAAATGACCCACTTAAGCTAGCCTTCCAGAAGGTATGGTGGTGGCAGGGCTGGGAATTGTGGTGGATTGTTTGTAAGACAGCTGAGCTCCCTTACAGCTGGGTTCTCAGCTGGAGCCCAGAAAAGCCTCTGTACTCCCTCCTCTGCCTGCAGCTTGCTTGGACTCTCGTCAGTTTCCTTTTGTACCTCTGCTCCAATGTAGGACATTAATCTGGATTTTTAAAGACTGTGCATTACAGTATTTACCTTTCTTGATTACTGAGGTTTTTTTGGTGCCCTCTTTAAATCTTGCACCCAGGGCAAGTGCCTTTCTCCCTCACCCTTGCCCTAGCCTTGCTCCATCGGTCTCCTTTTTGGACTGGCTTTCTCTGCTTTCTCTTGGCTTTTGCTTTCCCCTTAGCTTCAGTATAAGTGTGACTTAAACTTGCTGTGATGCTGCCCCCAGACCAGATGACATGTGATCTCTCAATTTAGGTTTTGTTTCCCAGGTTTCCATATTCCTGGTGAAGAATTGGATTGATCTATCCTGCTTGGGTTAGGGATTGCCCTTACACCAAATATCTGTGAGGGAGGGGGCATTGATGGTTGCTTAGGCTGTATACTAAACAGGACCTGGGGTAATGTTGGTCCCAGACAAGGGGGCTTAGGGTTGGTCATCCCCAAACATGCTTATTTTGGTACCTGAGGTCAGAGGAAAGTGACTGTACCTTAACTTTTCTGTATCTGCACTGCATCTAGCAGATTAACAGCTAAAAAGTAGGTGTGTCTCTTATATAATATCCGGTTATTGCTGTGACTGACCTTTTGACCATTAGAATTAACCTTGGAGGTAACAGACTAATCAGAGCAATAGTTGTAAAGTTTAACGTAAATTACTGAAATTTATCATTTGAATGGTTTCTAATTTTAGAACAAATTAACTATTTTTTACTTTTTTTTTTTTTTTAAAGATTTTATTTATTTGACAGAAACACAGCGAGTGAGGGAACACAAGCAGAGGGGATGGTAGCGGGAGAAGCAGGCGTCCTGCCGAGCAAGGAGCCCGATGCAGGGCTCGATCCCAGGACTCTGGGATCATGACCTGAGCGGAAGGCAGACGCTTAACGACTGAGCCACCCAGGCGCCCCTATTTTTTACTTTTTTAAATTAACTATTTTTAAAACATTTTTGAAATTTATTTTCTAGTTCAAAAAGAAAAGGGAAATAGAGTGTTGATAATCAATTGAATAAAAAGTGATAATAGGTCTTTATTGACTTTGACCCTTAGCCCAGTTAGGATAAGGTTAAATCAGGCACTCCGTCATTGATCTCAAATATTATTGATCTCCAGGGACCCCTGGGTGGCTCTGTTGGTTAAGCAGCTACCTTAGACTCAGGTCGTGATTGAACCCCACATCAGGGTCCTTGCTACACAAGGAGCCTGCTTCTCCCTCTGCCTGCCACTCCCCTTGCTTGTGCTTGCTCTCTTTCTCTCCCTCTCTCTGACAAATAAATAAAAATCTTAAAAAAAAAAAAAAAAGCTTACTGATCCCTCCCCTTATTATACACTTTAGTATCTCTTGTGTTGCAAGCACTATGATGGTATAATATAAATAATAATATAAAATAATATATAAGGAAGTACCTGTTTTCAAAGTGCTCACAGCCTATGGAGGAAACATATTACACAACTCATTATTGTGTGGTGAGATAAATTTTGATAGAAGTGTAGGCAAGGTGGTAACTTGGCATCTATCTTCTACTGTTCTCTTTGTATACACCCATCTCTCACTTTTATGTATTCTTTTTTAGTTTTCATTCTCTCTTACCCAATCTCTGCAATTAACTGTATTATAGGATCACAGCATAGTAATATCTCATTTACCTAATTTGAACTAATGAAGTATTCCTTAAAAATGAACTTTGAGAATAATTAATGATTTTATTAGCTAACAATTAGTGACTACTTGCTGTGTGTCAAGAACTATTCTAAGTGATTTATATGTATTCAACTAATTAAGTAATATATCAGCCTCATGAGACAGGTACTATTACTATTTTTGTCTTACAGATGAGAAGACTGGGACAAAGATAGTTCACTATATTGTCCAAGGTTACCAATTGAAATCTTTGTGGGAAGATTGAAATCTTTTTAAAACTATTTTAAATGTCATACATTTAAAAATAAATAAATACATTTATTTATAAATGTATTTTATAATTATATATTCATATATATATTTTTATATAATATATAATAATATATTATATATTTATTATTATATTATTTTTATGTTTTATATTTTTTATATTTTATATATTTATATTATATTTTATATAATTTATATTATAACTATAATAATATAATAATAAATAATTATTTATAAATCATTATAAATAATTTAATTATTTATTAAATAATAAATAAATAAATAATTTATATTATAAAGAAATATAATATTTATATTATAAATATATGATAATATTATATATTATTTATTATTATATTATAATATATTATAATATCAATTGTATATTTTATATGTAAAACATATTTTAATTAATATTATTAATTATAATTAATAATTTAATTATAATTATTAATATAATTATAATTTAATTATATTAATTGTATCATATAAATCATTAATTATATTAATAAATCATATAATAATTTAATTATAATTATTATTAATAATTAATAAAATAATATGTAATATATTATACTATATTTGTTGTTTTATTATATTTATATATTATATTACTATATTATGATTAATTATATATTTTTATATATAAAATATATATTTATAAATATATTTATAAATATACTTTATGTATGTATTTCATAAATACATAAAAAATAAATACATTTTTTGTAAAATGTATTATAAAGTTTTTCCTGATCTTTCTTCCTTTTTTCTTTTCTTTCTTTTTCATCAAGATAAGTGTACTATTTAATTCCCATCATCCATTTCAACCATTCTCCCACCCAACCCCTCTGGTAACCATCTGTTCCCACCAGCATCCTAGAATACAAACCCCACCTGGGAGAGTGAATTGTTGGAAATGGCAAGATTTTATTCTTTTTTATGGCTGAATAATATTCCATTGTATACCACATCTTCTTTATCCATTCATCTGTTGATGGACACTTCGACTTCTTTCATATCAGTATTTTTGTATCCTTTGTAATGCAATTGCTGAATTGTAGGGTAGTTCTGTTTTTAACTTTTTGAGGAGCCTCCATACTGTTTTCCACTGTGGCTGCACCAGTTTGCATTCCCACCATTCAAGAGAGTTCCTTTTTCTCCACATCCTCACCAACACTTGTTGTTTCTTGTGTTTTTTTTTATTTTAGCCATTCTGACAGGTGTCAGGTGATATCTCATTATAGTTTTAATTTGCATTTCCCTATAATGAGTGATGTTGAGCATCTTTTCATGTGTCTGTTGGCCATCTGTATGTCTTCTTTGGAGAAATGTCTGTTCATGTTCTTCTACCCATTTTTTAATTGGATTATTTGTTAATTTGGGGTGAGTTGTATCAGTTCCTTATATATTTTGGGTACTAACCCTTTCTTGAATATATCTTCTGCAAATATCTTCTATTCATTAGGTTGCCTTTCAGTTTTGTTGATTGTTCCCTTTGCTGTGCAGAAGCTTTTTATTTTGTCATAGTCCCGATAGTTTATTTTTGCTTTGGTTTCCCTTGCCTCTGGAGACATATCTAGAAAAGTGTTGCTACAGCTGATGTTAGAGAAATTACTTCCTGTGCTCTCTTCAAGGATTTTAATGGTTTCAGATCGCACATTTGGTCTTTAATCCATTTTGAGCTTATTTTTGTGTATGTGAAAGTAGCCCAGTGTCATTTTTTTGCATGTAGCTGTCCAGTTTTCCCAGCACCATTTGTTGATGACTGATCTTAAGTGGAATCCTTCAAACTTAATTTAACCAAGGTGATTGGGAGGATATAAAAATGACAGTTCATTGTGTGCATTGGGTATTATTCTGAGCTCTTGACTTGCCTTCTGAGATTGTTGATGTTTATAGGCTCTTAGTAATTGCATTACATTGTTCCACACTTTTGTGTTTTAGTTATTTTATAGTTTGTCCTTTTTTGCCTCTAGCTGTGGCTTCTTGTCGCCAGTTACTCTCACTTTAGTAATTTTTTTTTTTTTTTTTAGGATTTTATTTATTTGTGAGAGAGAGAGAGCGCACACACAAGCAGGCTGAGTGGCAGGCAGAGGCAGAGGAAGAAGCAGACTCCCTGCGAGCAAGGATCCCAGGACCCTGGGATCATGACCTGAGCCAAAGGCAGCTGCTTAACCAACTGAGCCACCCAGGCATCCCAGTAATTTGTTTCTATCAATGTGTAGTGTGTTGTAACATAAAGCTAAAATCATTTGGGGTGCCTGGGTGGCTCAGTGGGTTAAAGCCTCTGCCTTTGGCTCAGGTCGTGATCTTGGGGTCCTGGGATTGCCCTACATCGGGCTCTTTGCTTAGGGAGGGGCTGCTTCCTCCTCTGTCTCTGCTTGCCTCTCTGCCTACTTGTGATCTCTCTCAAATGGGTAAATAAAATCTTTAAAAAAAAAAAAAAAGTAAAACCATGATAGAAAGTGAGTATTTTATTTTTTTATTTTATTTTTTTAAAATTTTATTTATTTGACAGAGAAAGAGAGATCACAACAGGCAGAGAGGCAGGCAGAGTGAGAGAGGGCAAAGCAGGCTCCCTGCTGAGCAGAGAGCCCAATGCGGGGCTGGATCCCAGGACCCCGAGATCACGACCTGAGCCAAAGGCAGAGGCTTTAACCCACTGAGCCATGCAGGTGCCCCGAAAGTGAGTATTTTGTAGAGGCAGCGTGATACAGTGTAAAAAGTGTGGATTTTGGAGTCAGGTTCAAATCTCACATCCACTGTTGAGAAAGAAGGTATATCCTTGGGCAGGCACTTTATTGTCTGAGCCTCAGTTTCTTCATTTATGAAATGGAGATAGTAATATTTTGCAGAATTAGTATGAGGAGATGTATATAGTAAAGTTCCTGGCATATAATAGGTGTGCAGATAAAAGTTGATTCCTTTTTTTTTTGCCTCCATAATATCAGAATATGGCATCTGGATTCCTTGTTAATTTGAGAAACTCAGGTGAATGAAAGAAATATATTTTTAAGATGTAAGATATAGTCTTATTCTATCACTTAAAAATATATTTCAGGGGCACTTGGGTGGCTCAGATGGTTAGGCATCTGCCTTCAGCTCAGGTCATGATCTCCAGTTCCTGGGATCCAGCCCCACATTGGGCTCAGCAGGGAGCCTGCCTCTCCCACTCCCTCTGCCTTTCCCCCTGCTTATATGCTCTCTCTCTCTCAAATGAATAAATCTAAATATATATTTCAGTTGGTATGATAATTGTCAATTTGAGAAATATTATCCTGAACTTTTGTTCTGGGTCCTCTTAGCAACCTCCTCTTCTTTCTTGCATTAAAATGCCTTTTCTTCTGTGTGGCTCTCTTGATTCTGTTTATCTACTATTACAGGGAAACTGTCCATCAGCCCCTTTTAAACCTCTGCCAAGGCAAACCTTATGACCCTGACGGCAGTAACCAAGCTTCTTGGCCAATAGCAATGATTTCTAAGACTTCCTTTCATCAGTTCTGCTTTTTTTTTTTTTTTTTAAGCTATCATCAGTCTTAAATATTAGTGTTTCTTTTCCTTCCCACTCCCTTCCATTTCTCCTTTCCCAGAAACTATTCCCATTAGCTGCCTGGTCCTTATTATTTCAGTAGTTTTGTGTGGTTTGGTTTTTATAGTATGTGTATATGTATTTTTCAGAGGTTATCTTTTTGTAGTTTTTATTATTTATAAGGAACTCTCCTATCTTAGTATCATGAAAAATTTATTTTTATACCAGAGGTTTTTTTTGCCTTCTGTCTTAAAATTCCAATAAAAACCTGTGGTGCCCTGTCCTTACTGGACTGTTGGATGCTTCACCACATGCAGACACTCCTGCTCAAGTCACTAAATCTGTTTTAAACAATTTTATTGAGATATAATTTACATACCATAAAATCCATCCATTATATGTGTACAATTCAATAGTACCAAATAATTTTTCCTATCAAAAACACTTCAGTGCTATCTTGGTCTAGAAGATGATAGTCAACTTGCCCTCTTCTCTTTTGTTTGCAAGATCACTTACCTGGGATTTGTGGATGTTGCTCCTGGCTGCCATGTGGTTACTTACAAGTACTACACCTGTTGGTTATTGCTTCAGTTACTCATTCTAAATATTATAGTAACTGGTTAAGAATGAGGTTCTCTACACTTGGGACTTAGGGTCAAGATTGGGGTAGGGGTAGTGCCGTTATCTTGAAGAATGGCTCTTTTTTTGCCTGTTGAGTGATGGAACTCATTCTTTCTTAATATTCTCCACTTGAAGAGAATTAAACCCTAACTCCAGGATCTACAGTTGCTTTAATTGGTTCCGTAGTCCCCATCTCCCCTTTGAGATATCAAGACATCTTGTGCATATTGTAGGCATGTACCTTTTCAGACGTTATAACTGCTTTTCCATGTTAGTCTGAAAATTAATTGCTATAACGAAGTTTGTTATATCCCCAGGCTCCTGAAATTAGAGTAAAACTGGTAGTATCTCTAAAAATCACAAGTGTGCTGTTTCTTTGAAGGTGTATGAAATGTCTTCACCATACAGAAGTGAGGCATGGTCTGGAGGAGCATGCATTCATACCGGTCAGGGCACCAGACACCTGAATCAATGGCAAATATTGGGGCCAAATGTTGTGGTGCCCCGGAGCATTGTTGACCTTCAGAGTAGAAAAAGAGACCAAGTAGGGTTGGAAGAGCTAGGAAGGGCTTTGGAGAGGTTGGACTTCAGCTAGTGTTTATATAGCGTGTACAGAATATGGATAGAATGGAGAAGTGAAATTTGAGGATGGGGTAGGGAAGATTGTTGAAGAGAAGTACACACCACTGTAGGAAACAAATGAGGCAAAGGGGTGTAGTGAATATATTTGTGAGAACCTAAGGAAGGCAGCCAGGCTAGAGCAGAGGATTCCTAGTAATTCTTAGTGAAAGTAAGAAGGTGGAGTTTTACCAAAATCACCTGAGAAACTGTCAAAATACAAACACCTAACAAATGAAAAATTTTAAGCAAAAGAATGAAATGTAAAAGCACTGTTAGAGGGAGCATAGTCAGGTGACTGTAAGCAAGATCGTTGGAGTGGGAAAATAAGAGCTTAGAATCAGGCTAGGAGTTTGCTTGTCCCTGGGAGAGAGGGCTTGGTAAAATATTGTTTGTACTTCCTCTCTTTATAAGGCTCCAGAAATTTCACTAGGTATTGGAATTGTTCTTGGGAAGGGGCAGGGTCCAGAAACAAAAGGCTTTGAAGGCCTGAGCAAAATTTCAGAAAAGTTGGTTATTTCTCTTGATATTTCTTTAGGGAAAAGGAAAAAAACCTCCTAAAACTCTCTTTAAATGGTTTTACTATTGATCTCATAGATTGTTAGGTTTTTTTCTTTATTAACATTCTGAAATTCTTTTACTAGGACTCTGATGGCTAATGCTTTCTGTTCTTTTGCTTTTCCACCAAAGTACTTTTGCTGTTCCTGGGTGTAGCACGCATAATTCAGAAGTTAATGACAGTGTTTGTTACTGTTTTTTCATATACAGCATCACAATGCAACCAGTGATAGGTTCTTTAAATTCAAAATAAAATAAGTGCATATGAAACATAACTCAAAAGAGACCACTGGACATTGAGTGACCACTGGATATATATATATAGAGACTCCCTGTGTCTTTAGCTTTCCAGTTTGTCTTTGGTTCTTATGAATCTTTCCAGAGTTACACCTGGACAAGACACCTATTTTTAAAAGTTGAGTGATCTTGGACTCTTAGATCTGGAAGGATCTTAGGAGTCATTTGTTAACCCTTAGAGTTTCTTTTCTTTATTCTTTTCCTTTCCTTTCCTTTCCTTTTTCCTTTTTCCTTTTTCCTTTTTCCTTTTTCCTTTTTCCTTTTTCCTTTCCTTTTTCCTTTCCTTTCCTTTCCTTCTTTCAGATTGTATTAGAGCGCGAGTGAGCTAGCACAAGCAAGGGGAGGGGCAGAGAGAGAAGCAGACTCTGAGCAGAGAACCTGATGAATGATACATGGGGGCTCAGTCCCAGGACTTCTGGTAAAGCATGACCTGAGCCACCCAGGTGCCCCAACCCTTACAGTTTCTTGTGCTAAAAGAGAAAAGTGGACCACATTTGAGGAATGGATGTGGATGAATAATGGGGTTGGGTGACCTCTCTAAAATTCCTTAGAATATCACCATCTGAAACTGAAGCCTTTATGAAACCTGTTTCCCAAAGGTCTCTTTCCTAAATTCCAAATCTGTTTTCCTAACCTATTTTCCTTACTCTTAGATCTTTGGTAATATCTTCCAGTACTGTCCTACTCTTGAGTGTCTTGGTTTTAAAATTTAATAGAAATAGAGACAATAGTTATATACCTTTAAACTTAAAAAGAGAAAATGAAATAAAGAACAAGGCAGAAATGAATGTGCTACTTCACAATTTTTACTGTATTAATAAAACATTTTGTGATAAAAAATTTTTTTGCATTCATATAATTTATGATGTGTTTGGAATACATGTTTTCATAAACCATTTCTATTTTATTACAGGAAAATAGGAAATGATAGAAATTTGCTATATTTGGTGACTTTTCAAGGAAAGCATTTATTAATATGGTCATTCCACTTTAACTTTTTTCTCTATTACACAACATTGGCCCATGTTTGACTTCATTATTTACTTTTTTCGTTGTTTAATCTGTTCTGGTTTTTCAAGTCCCTTTCCTAAAATATTTTACTTTGTTTTTGTGCTTATCTAGCATGATTCAGCTTTTTATGTATTTCCTTCCTACTTCTACATTGTTCATCTTGGCAATGATGAGGGCAAGTTACTATTTTTTCTTAAGGTTGAGTTAAATAGGGTTTCCTTAAGATGGTGGACTGTTAGAGCTAGAAGAAACCCGAGGCCCTTGAGCCCACAGATAAAGTGAACAAGCTTCGTCCTTTTGCCACTTCTCATCTGTTGGTAGTGGCTTGCTTAAGGACTAAGGCAGGAGTCTGTGCTCCCTGGGGAAAGGCTATTTGATATGCAGTGTCCACTGTGCTCGTGGATGAGTCCATTGTCAGAACTGAGGCCGTAATTTAGTTATTCCTCCATCTACCCAAGCAAACTGAGAAGGAAAGTGACTTGCTTATAGTCACAGAGCTCTTAAGCCCAGTTCAGTGCTAGGAGTAAAGTGCTAGGCATTTTCTCTCTAAGAATTCTGGTATTCCTTCTGGATTTTTTTATGTCGTTTTTCCTCCTTGAGTAATAATTGAATTCTGTCAGGTACTTAAGTTTGTCACAGTTTGTTGTATCTTCAGGAAAGACTCAGAAGTATTTGTCAGGGAGTCTAAAGATAGGATTGTCCTTATTCTAGCAGAGAAAAGGAGTTTGAGTTACATAGTCTATCTAAAATCGAGAATTTTCTTTTCATTTATTTATTTATTTTTTTTAAAAGATTTTATTTATTTGACAGAGAGAAACACAGCGAGGGGGGAACACAAGCAGAGGGAATGGTAGTGGGAGAAGCGGGCTTCCCATAGAGCAGGGAGCCCGATGCGGGGCTCAATCCCAGGACTCCGGGATCATGACCTGAGCCGAAGGCAGCCGCTTAACGACTGAGCCACCCAGGTGCCCCTTTTCATTTATTTTTAAGACTGAAGGCTTTCCCATTAAATTTTTAGAACTTCATACTATCTTATCCCCATTATAATCTACCAGACCCACCGTCCCCACAGAACAAGGAGGGAAAAGTCGAATTATATTTAGAAAGAATGAATTTTCTTTGAAGATCAGTTATTGGTTCAGAACAAAATCTGGTCATGAAGGATTAAAACACTAGCAGCATGAGACAGGATAAGGAGATACCTTAAAAATTTTTTATTTTAGACATTTGTCTGCTGTAATGCTTGCCATTTTGGTCAAGACCATGTATTATTTTGCAATTACAAATAACACAATAAATGCAAATGACAATAGTACTGTATACTGTGTGCTCACATTTTTTACAACATTGATTTGGGAAATCTTCATATAAAAAATATTCTCTCAGATGTTTTCCACATCTTGAAGGTTTATTTTGGTGGTTTAAGTTAGTTGTGTTAAGCCCTTAGATCACTTTCTCCCATGTTTTACCAAAATCTTACCTTTTTACAGTCTAGAATGCTGGGGCAGCTTTCATACAAAGTATTTCCATGCCTTATTAACTCTTAATCAGCAGGTGTGCAGGTATGGCTAACAACCATCATGTATCTCTTCATCTAGGCACATTTTGTTGATTTCTCCCTGGATAGTTTCTCATTTGGAAGTATATTTTTCTGTATAAACCCATTTTCAGTTTAACAGCAATTTGCTTCTTAATCTTTATTTTGGCACCATTGTTGATACATAGCATTGCTAGAGGATAGGGTTCTGCATACCCATGGATGAAAAGGGGGAGTGGAGAAAGAGAAGAGACATCCCAGTGATGGGTTCTTTGCAGTGTGCTGCTCAGGCTAGACTCTGGTGTCAAGGGGGCAGGAGGGTCTGAGAGGGAATCAGATTTACTTTTGCTGTATACCCAACTTGGCTGGACACCACTTTTGAAAACTGAGGGAGAACAACACTGTATGAAAAGAAAATTGAAACTATTAAGTATGTACCTACAATTAACATTAAATCTACAACTGATTATTAAAGTCTCTATGCCCCATTTGTAGCATCTTTGATTCCTGTGATGTCTTAAATTCCAGTTGGAGGATTTATAAAGCGGGGAGAAAAAAGCCAAGAATGTGTTCTATAAATTTTCTCAAATTATTTTCCTCCTGTCCCACGATCCTTTCTCTCTCCATGTCCTACCCCTCCAGTTCATTGCTCCCTCTTCCCCAGGACAGTACATTAAATATAATAGGGACTTCATAAATGCATACAAATATATATTGATTAGAAGATGCAGTAGTTGGGGAAGTTGAAAAAGGAGCGCTTTTCAGAATGAAGACAGAAAAACAATCTGGTCTGAAGCCCAGGAAATTCAGAAGGGATGAAACTGAGGAAAGATGTTACCATTCACCTTTTATACACTGCATGAAATTCAGTTTGCTCTCAGCATGATTTCTTTTAGATCTAGCCTAGTTTATTTTAAGATTTTGTATATAGTTCAATGCTTACTAACTTGGTGGATTAAGAAAATTCTTGCTAGAGGAAGAATGAGTCATAGCAATACTTCCCTTTGGGAGAGAAAGAGAAAGGCCCTCACGTTGGTCTCTCCATTATATTCCTGGAATGGATTCAGCATTTTGATTGATGGCTGAGCACTGTTAAGCTTTCCCCAAGCTACCTCATGTCATATTTGGTTTTGTCCACAAGATGACTGGTAGAAGACTCTTTTAGGTTAACCAGCAAAGATAAAGAGCTCTGTAACCTTCTTACCCCAAGAGACTTGTTCATGTGATGTAATTGCTATTTTAAGATTTTTTGAGTTTGCAACAATTTTTTTTTAAGCTTCAGCATTTCCTAGCCTACCCAATCTATTAAACAAACCAAAAAGAAGACTGAAAAACATTTGGTTCTGAGAAACTGGGTGTGTTAAGGGTGTGGCTGTTTTGGCATTCATCAGTGGTGTGCACAGAGTGGTTCCTCTGACCTTGTATTGTATCTCTGACGCCGCAACAACACCAAGAAGTATAAAAAGAGAGGAGGTGGGCCAGGACTGGGAGTTGGCTTGGCTGCTTTGAGCTGGAGAAGGAAGGGGTTTACATGGGAGCCACAAAGTCTCTCAGTTTTGTTGAGAGGTTGTTTTTGAAGTGGTATGCGTAACCTGTGTATTTTCTTGTAATAGTCACAGAAATTACCTGGCTGCTTTATACTTTGAGGATGCCCCGAATGACTTGCTTCTAATTAAATTTCTTCTTTTTTCTGGCCCTAACAAGTTTTTCTGGGTTGCCTTCAGACTTCACATTTTACTTTCTTTCTTTATGCTTTTGAGATCTGTAGATCACATTTTTAGTAATTCAAGGTGGTGTCAGTAGCAGTGACAGGAAAGACGGGGCTATTAGCTAATCTCATACATGGGTTGGTTTGTTTCTGTGGAATTTTTACACAGAATAATCACATAGTTTCTCAAACTTCTGTGTGCAAAGCACCTACTTCACTCAGATGTTTCCTCATCTGGGTCAACCGGAGCATCCCTGGAACTTCACAAAATTATTTCATGTTCTGTCTTTTAGGCTTCATTGTATAAAAGATGTAGTGAACAGAAGGATGGATTTAGCATCCAATTTTTTTCTTTAAAAAATGTCTTATTTGCTATAAAAGTAATACATATTATATATAACTAAAATAAAATGGTTTTACTTTTTAGAAGGTAAACACTGTGTGCATAGTGCTTTGGATGCACTGGACACGAAGTACATGTTTTGGTTATAATTAGTGTTATCTAGGGCCATAAGCTTGTAAAAAGGAAATGATCTTATGATACTCTTAAACTCCCTTCCATTCAGGAAGCTGTTACACACTGTCCCTGACAGATACTCATACTCAGCCTCTGCTTTGATAATGCCAGGAATGAATAGATGACTTTCTTTTACTCCAGCCTTCTCCATCAAAGAGAATGTTCCTCAAACCAGCAGAGATGAAAATGAGGCCTAGCATTAAATAAGAGAGCATTTTAGGTGCTTAAAATGTTAAAATCTCCATATAGAGTTAACTTACTTTAAAATTGTTTCTGGATTACTTCTGAAGCCAGGTTCAAACAAAAAAGGTAATGTTGATTTGAAATTTTTTTTTTTTTTTTTTTTAAAGATTTTACTTATTTACCTGACAGAGAGGAGAGAGATCACAAGCAGGCAGAGAGGCAGGTGGGGGGGGGGGGTGCAGGCTTCCCGCTGAGCAGAGAGCCTGATGCAGGGCTCTATCTCAGGATCTCAGGACCCTGAGATCATGACCTGAGCAGAAGGCAGAGGCTTTAACCCACTGAGCCACCCAGGTGCCCCTTGAATCTTTTTTTTAATGAAAGCAAATTGAAGCAGATACTTACACAATTATTAGATGGTGAACTGTAATCCAGTTGAAATGATTAGATGGGTTTTTAGAGGGAATATTTTGATGCTAACCTAACTACTATTACCTATTATGTATCAACACTGAAATACTTTTATCTAACTAAACATAGATAATGACTAAAAGTTTTCTTTAGCATGAAAGCATAATGAGACTATTAGTCAATAGTATCTGAAACAAGAAGATAAAGCTAAACAATCCTAAACTATAATAAGGGAAAGCTGTGCTGGTTAGGTATAGCCTGAGCAAAGGAGAACAATTTTCTATATAGGGTTTGGGGAAAGTGTGTAATTCCAGGACGGGCATACTTTTCCCAGGCCAAAATGACATCATACAGAGAAGCATGATTATTTGGGTGAGTCTGTAGATTGGTTGACACTGAGGAGTGTTAGGTGGAGTGAATCTCTTCCTGATTGGCGGACCTTCAGAAGTGAGAAGCTGGGGCACCTCGGTGGCTCAGTTGTTACAGTCTGCCTTTGCCTCAGATCATGATCCCAGGGTCCTGGGTTCGAGCCGCATATCGGGCTCCCTGCTGGGTGGGAAGCATGCTTATGTTCCCTCAGTCACTCTGTGTGTGTGTCTATGTCAAATAATTTTTTTAGATTTTTTTTATTTTTTAAGATTTTTATTTATTTATTTGACAGAGAGAGAGAGATCATAAGTAGGCAGAGAAGCAGGCAGAGAGAGAGGGAGAAGCAGGCTCCCCGCTGAGCAGAGAGCCTGATGCAGGGCTCGATCCCAGGACCCTGAGATCATGACCTGAGCCGAAGGCAGAGGCTCCAACCCACTGAGCCACCCAGGCGCCCCAATAAATAAAATCTTAAAAAAAAAAAAAAAAAAAAGCTGACTGTTCGATTGGCTTGCAAAGGCAAATCCTTGGTTTTGGTTTTTGGTTTTTTTGATGGCTGTTACCATGGCTACAGAAAAATCAGTCTTTTTCTGTTTGTGGGAACTTTAATCCTCATCATCAAATACATGTAGTTACTTGCACAAAGCAAGTATAATATTTAATTTTTTTGGTGTATAACTTGGAGTAAAGGAAGAAAATTTTAAGTGGGCAGCTTAATAAATTTTATGCGCATATATATGTATACACACACACACACACACACACACACACACATGTAACCATCTCTCAGTTTAAGATACAACCATTTTCATTACCTCAGGATGTTCTCTAAGTCCATACCTAATAGGTAACTGCCCAATAGCTAATAGCTATTTTTTTTTTTTTTTAAGATTTTATTTATTTATTTGACAGAGAGATCACAAGTAGGCAGAGAGGCAAGCAGAGAGAAAGAGGGAAGCAGGCTCCTTGCCAAGCAGAGAGCCGGTGTGGGACTCGATCCCAGGATCCTGAGATCATGACCTGAGCTGAAGGCAGAGGCTTTAACCCACTGAGCCACCCAGGCACCTCCCCCAATAGCTATTCTGATTTCCATCCCCATGTATTATTTTTGCCTCTTCTTGAATTTCTTATACAGAAGCATGCAGTATATATTTCATTTCTAGTTTTTTATATTCCTTTCAACATAATACTTGTTAAGTTCACTCTTGTTTTTACATGTCCAGAACTTTATTACTATGAGTGTTCTATTTTACGACTATAGCACAATTCCTTTGCGTATTCTCCTGGTAGTGGATGTTTGCATCATTTCTAGTTAGGGGATATTATGAATAAAGCTGCATTAAAGATTTTTGTATATCTTATTTTATTAAACACTAATATCCCTTGGACATAGGAACCTGCTGTGTTACTATGGTATGAATATGTTTAGTTCTAATAGATACTGCCAAGATTGTTCTCCAAAGTGGTTGAATCCATCCACTAGCAACTTATGAGAGTTTTAGTTGTTTCATGTCTTTGTCAACACTGCATTTTCATCATTTTTTAGTTTATCCACACAGGGGTGTGTGTGTGTGTGTGTGTGTGTGTGTGTGTGTGTGTGTGTGTGTAAAAAGGCAAATTGGGGGGGCATCTGGCTGGCTCAGTTGGGGGTATGAACTTGATCTTGGGGTCATGAGTTCCAACTCCATGTTGGGTGTAGCGATTACTTAAATAAGTAAATACAACTTTAAAAAAAAAGCAAATTTTGAAGAACCTAGGCCTAACAATTTAACATGAAAAACTTAGGAACGTAGAGTGAGCCATATTAATTGGGGGTTAAGTTTCATATTCTTAGTGTACAAAAGATATAAACATTTATTGATTTTTTTTTTTTGGTAGGTTTTTTTTTTTTAATTTTTTAATTTTTTTCTCCCAAAAATGTTTATTTTTTCAGTGTTACAAGATTTATTGTTCATGCACTACACCCAGTGCTCCATGCAATACGTGCCCTCCTCAATACCCACCACCAGGCTCGCCCATCCCCCCACCCCCACCCCTTGGTAGGTTTTTTTAAATAAGATTTTATTTATTTGAGAATGAGTGAGCACAAGTGGGGGGAGGGGCAGAGGGAGAGGGAGAAGCAGACGCAAACTCCCCACTGAGCAGGAAGCCTGACACAGGGCTCAATCCTGGGACTCCAGGATCATGACCTGAGCCCAAGGCAGATGCTTAATCCATTGAACCACCCAGGTGCCCCTTGATTTTTTATTTCTTAAATAGCTTTCTAATTTGGGAAGGTCTGATCCAGGAAGAACCATCCTAAAACAAAGTTACTGTCATATAAAGTTAAGAGGTTAGTGTTTCAATGATCTTGAATGACTCCAGGTTAACTTTTTTTTTTTAATTAAAGATTTTATTTGTTTGACAGAGAGAAACACAGCAAGAGAGGAGAGAGGGAACACAAGCAGAAGGAATGGTAGCGGGGAGAAGCAGGCTTCCTGCTGGGCAGGGAGCCCGATGCGGGGCTCGATCCCAGGACTCTGGGATCATGGCCTGAGCCGAAGGCAGACGCTTAACGACTGAGCCACCCAGGCGCCCCAACTTTTTTTTTTTTTTTTTTTTAAGATTTTATATGAGAGAGAGAGACAGCATAAGCAAGAGAACACAAGCAGGGAGAGCAGCCGAGGGAGAGGGAGAAGCAGGCTCCCTCCCTGAACAGGGAGCCTGACGTGGGGCTCAATCCCAGGAATCTGACTGAGCCAACTGTGCACCCCAACTCCAGGTTAACTTACAAGACTTTCCGTAAGTTTACTGTTAGCATTGAAATTAATTATATTGGCTATTTTTTATTACTTAGCATGTGCCACAATCTGTTCTCTATTCGGGATGCAGGAGTGAACAAAACAAAGGCTTTACTTGAATATAATTTAGATTTTAGTGACAGAATTCAGACAGCAAATTAATAAATATGTAATATCAGGTAATATAGAGGGAAATACAGGATAAGAGGTTGCCTCGTGCAGTACTGAGGGGGCCTGTGAGGTTCATCTTTTATATATAATAAACAGAGAAGACTTCGCTAATCAATTGACACTTAAGCAGAGACCTTAAAGAGGAAGTGAGGGAACAGTTTATTTAGCTGTGTTAGGGAAGAGTGTGCTAGGCAGAAGAAACATTAATTGCAAAGGCCCTAAGGGAAGCATGTGCCCAGTTTGTTGGAGGAAGAACAAGAACATCAAGTGCTGTGAGCAAGTGGTAGAATGGTTGGAAATGAGTTGGAGCTTGCAGGGAGATCATGTAGGGCCTTGTGGACCATTTGGCTTTTATTCTTTTTTATTTTATTGCATGAGATTAGAAGAGTAGAATTAACACGATTTGGCTAGTTACCACACAAAAATGTTCACGAATGTTCACTGACACTTTATTTGTAATAGTCAAGAACTGGAATCATTCATGATGATTTTCAGTTATCTAAATGGTTCAACTGTAGTACAGGCATACCATGGAATACAATAAAAACGAATGAACTGGGATACCTGGGTGGCTCAGTCAGTTAAGCATCTGCCTTCAGCTCAAGTCGTCATCCTGGGATCCTGGGGTCGGGTCCCACATCAGGCTCTCTGCTCAGCAGGGAGTCTGCTTCTCCCTCTGCATGCTGCTCCTCCTGCTTGTGCACATGCTTGCGCGCTCTCTCTCTCTCTCTCTCTCTCTCTCTCTGGCAAATAAATAAAATCTTAAATGAACTATTGATACAGCTAGTTGGATGAATGTCTAGAGATTTGTTTAATGATGTCAGTTCCTGAAGTTGCATATTGTATGATTCTATGTATATAACGCTTTTGAAATAAAATTTTAGAAATAGAGGCAGATCAGTAGTTGGCCAGGGGTTAGCTAAGAAGGCAGGTGTGGTTATATAAGGGCAACATGAGGACTTCTGGTGTGGAAATTATTCAGTATCTTGACTGCGGTGGTGGATATACAAACCTACAAGGTGATAACATTGTATAGACCCCCCCACAGACACACACTAGTACCAGTAAAACTAGAGACATCAAAATAAGATTAGCAGACTATATAAATGTGAGTACAATGGTGGACTACAGTTTTGCAAAATGTTACCACTGGGAAACTGGACAGACTGTACAAGGGATCCCTCTGTTTTATTTCTTACATGTGAATCTGTAATTATCTCAATAAAAACTTGAGTTAAAAAGAACAAGATAACGGTGCTACCATAGCTCATTTGGTTAAGCGACTGCCTTTGGCTCAGGTCATGATCCTGGAGTCTCAGGATCAAGTCCTGCATGAGGTTTCCTGCTCAGCAGGGAGTCTGCTTCTCCTTCTGACCCTCCCCCTTCTCATTCTCTCTCTCTCAAAAAAAAAAACAAACAAACAAAAAAATAAGATAGGTCTTGTATCTTTACAGAAGATAGACTGTAGACTGTGTGGGCATTAGAGTGGGAGTATGGTCCCCAGGTAGGAGGCTGTTGCAGTAGGCATGTAAGAAGTGATGGTGACTTGAGCCCGAATGGGAGCAGTGGAGATAGTACGACATGAAGTTTTCAAGGTAGAGCCAACAGGATTTTCTTGACGGATCAGATGTAGAGTGTGAGAATAGTCAAAGTGAACACCAAGATTTTTGGCCCAACCAACTAAAAGAATGGAGTTGCCATTTACTAAAAGGTGAAAAATATAGTAAGAGCAGGGATAGGGAAGAAAATTAGAAGTACTTCTAAGTCTGGCATTTAGGAGAGACGTCCAGATTGAAGATAAAAATCCAAGAGCTGTCTGTGTGAATCACCTGGGGAGTGAATATAGAAAGAAGCTGTCTGGAGAACTAGGTCCTGGGGATACTCTACCACTTAAAGATAGGAAAGATGAAGAGGAAGCAGGAGAGTGAGATGGGACAGCCAAAGAGGTAAAGGGCAACCAAGAGAAAAATAATGTCTCCAGGGCCAACTGGGGATGAAAGGAATGATCTCTTTGTCAAAGGCCGACGGGCCCCATGAGATGAGGGGTAAGAACTGACTTGGATTTGGCGTTGTGCAGATAATTGCTAACCAGGTCAGTTGGGGTGGAGCAAGTGCTGACGACGAAGGCTAGATCGGAAAAGGTTTGAGAGAATAAGAGGGAGAGGGCTAGGGATACTGAATTTTTCTTTCAAGGAGTTGTTTTTATTGTTGGTGTATTTTAAGAATTTATTTGAGAGAGGGAAAGAGAAAGCATGAATGAGGGGTGGGGCAGAGGGAGTAGCAGTCTCCCCGCTAAACAGGGAGCCCAACTGGGAGCTGGATCCCAGGACCCTGGGATCATGACTGAGCTGAAGGCAGACACTTAACCTACTGAGCCTGCAGGCACCCTAAGGGGTTTTCTCTAAAGAAGAACCAAGAAGTAAGGTAGTATCTGGAGGTGGATATGAAGTCAAAGGAAAGTTTGTTTTTAATTTGGCGGATATATTACAGTCTGTATGTTCGTCACAATTACTGGAGCAATCATGTATAAAGGAGGAGTGGGATGTACTCACAAGAGGTGAGATTGGCTTTAGATAAGAGTGTGGACAGTTCATCTATAGAAGCAAAAAGACGGGTGCCTGGGTGGCTCAGTCAGTTAGGCATCTGCCTTCAGCTGAGGTCATTGTCCCAGGGTCCCAGGATAGACCCTGCATTGGGCTCTTTGCTCAGCGGGGAGCCTGCTTCTCCCTCTACCTGCTTGTACGCTCCCTCTGTGTTTCTCTTTCTGACAAATAAATAAATAAATTCTTAAAAAAAAAAAAAAAGGCAAAAAGGAAGATAGAGTATAGGGATATAGATGTAGGTAGAATAGTATGTATAGCAGTGGGAGCTTAGATGTCTGTCCTTTTATGATTGTTTCTACAGTCTCAGTGAAATATTAGTATTAGGTCTTTGTGTGAGAGCGAGCCATAAGAAATATTAAAGGTTTCAGGGGGGGAAAGAGGCAAAATAGTCCTATAAGAGAGTGGGAGAGTGCTGGCAGGCATCTGTTTAAGAAATAGCTTCATGGGGGCGCCTGGGTGGCTCAGTGGGTTAAAGCCTCTGCTTTCAGCTCAGGTCATGATCTCAGGGTCTTGGGATGGAGCCCCGCATCCGGCTCTCTGCTCGGCGGGGAGCCTGCTTCCCCCTCTGTCTCTGCCTCCTTGTGATCTCTCTCTCTCTCTGTCAAATAAATAAATAAGTCTTTAAAAAAAAAATTGTCCAAAAATTTTTTGTTCAAAAATTTGTTCAACAGTGGTCATATTAGAACAGTTCACAGTGTGGATCTCAAAGCCATTATGAAAATATTAACCAAGAAACTTTTTTTAAAAACCAGACTGAGAAATAGAGGTGCTGTAGGGCTATACTGAACTCTCAGAAAAAATAGGTATGGAATAATACTAATACTAATAATAAATACTAATAATAAATAATTTAATACTAAATACTAATACTAAATACTACTGCTAATAATAATAATACTAAATACTAACTGAAATGAACATAGGAGTCATCCCTTAGTGCATCTCTTGTCCTTATGCCTTACAACCAATCTGTTCCCAAGTCCTCTTAGCTTTGCTTTCAAAATACGTCACACATTTATCCACTTCTCTCCATCTCCACAGCTACAACCGTACAACTGTTGTTTCTCGCCTAGGTAGCAGAGGACTGGACTGGGAGAGCTGCTGGGGACCTTTTGGTCCCAGCTCAAAAGTCAACTTTTAGAACAGTCTTTCTTACCACTTACAGTAACCTTCCTGATCTTCATCTCCACCATGGCAAATTGTCCTGGGGTTTTTCCTGATAGTATTTGTTGTTATCTGATAATATCTTGTTCCTTTGTCATTCTTTGTCTGTATGCCCCTTCAAAATAAATTAGAGCGAAGAACTTGTATACCGTGTATCTTGTTGTCTGGAACAAGTCAATTCCTAGTTCAGAGGATGCTCAAAAATAACTGTTGAATGAACAGCACAGATACTAGAAAACAAATACTCATCTGGGATCTTGAGAGAAAACTTTCTGATGTGGTAGGTCAGCTTGCTTCAGTACCCAGGGGTCCTAGGAGAAGCCAGTGAGGAAAAGACACACAGTCTTGAGCCTAGTACATCTGAACAGTGAGGCTTGGTGCCTCCTGAGGAGGAAACTCATTTCTTTACCCAAAAGAAAATCAGATTTTCATCAGGGTTTATATTTAATTCCAGAGCTCTAATGACTGACAGATGTGTTTTCTTTTAACTGTGGAAGATTAGACAGTGGAGAACTCTGAATATCAAGCCAAAATGGGCTGACACTGAGGGAAGAGAAGGTGAGTTCTGCACAGGGTTGACAGATGTATCATTGCTTTTTAATTATGATAGAGTAGAGTTAGGGAGCAGGAGGGACACTAGATTTCTGGAGGAGGAAGAGAAAACTACTAAAAAAGGGAAAGGGAGATGATAGATGATCCAATTCAATCAAATTTGGCTTAATTACCTGCCATCAGGTACTGTTCCTGGTGATGGCAACCCAGAAGGAATGAGGTATAGAAGGGAATGTCTGCTCTTCGGGGGCTTACAATGTCTAGCAAGGAAGACAGACGAATGATGACTTATAATACAGAGTTATTGTTGGTTTGATATGAGATAGGTATCATCAGTCCATGCTTAGGATTTCACATGGTGGTCCTCAGCTTTACTTTTTATAGAGACTTGATCTCAATCCACTAGTAGGTGCCTAATCTCTTAAAAAGTGGCCCATACTAACCACACTACTAAGAGATTGGTACATAAGCCAGAATACCAGCTTAGTAATGACTGTTGTGTTCCAAACCTATAGACCCTGGGTGACACAACATTGCCTTCACCCTTAATATCATATTGTCCATTATAGTGCCTTCCTAGTTGGATGACTATTGAATTTGTGGCCTGTACTGAAACATATTTGAAAGTAAAGGGAGGGGATGCTCAAAATAATTAGTATTTTGGGGGGGAAATATTTATTGGCTAAGAGATTGGCTTTATTATATACTATAAACCTCAAAAATAAATTCTATCGAACCACATTAAAAACATTTTTATAATGATTGTCTAAGTATTGAAAAACAGCATACACTAAATAATTATCCTTGGTATGTACTCATATACTTTTATCAATTTCTTACCCTTATCTGTCTCAAATACCATGTCATTGGTATTTTTATGAAGGGACTGTTTTTTCCAAATATTCCTTATTTTTCTTTTTACTCTCTAAATTGCCTGCTACTTTCTTTAAAATTGCATTTTATGGTTAATATATTTGAAAGTGCTTATACCTTCTATTGAATCTTCTCTGCAGGGTATATTATTATTATTATTTTAAAAGATTGTATTTGACAAAGAGAGACTGCATGAGAGAGAACACAAGCAGGGGGAGTGGAAGAGAGAAAAACAGGCTTCCCACAGAGCAGGGAGTCCGACATGGGGCTCGATCCCAGGACCCTGGGATCATGACCTGACCTGAAGGCAGATGCTTCAGGCACCCCGAGTGTATTTAATTTTTAATTGAGAAAATATACTCTGAAGATACCTCATAAGCTTAGTATCTTAAAGTTGGAAATATCAAGTGGAGATTTACCAAACTTAGTAATAACAACAATGATAATAATTTGTTAAAAAAAAAAAAATACAGGTATTTGCTAAACCAGATGAGATGCCAAGTAGAACAGGTGGAAGCCAGACCTGTCTCAGGCAGTTACACAAAATGCCTGCAGTTTAACATCTGCATCAGTGCAGTTCTGTTAATTTGCTTGTTATTGGACCCAAGCGGCTGCTAGTCAGGTCAGGAACTGACAGACCCCTGTGGTGAGCCTTCCTTTCTTCTTAGGAGATGAAAACAGGTAAAAGGATCCATAAACTGTTACTGGTTTGAGGAAGAAAATATATTTGTTTAAATATTAAGTTGGAAAAACTTGGGAGAAAGGAGCAGTAAAAGAAATATATCCGGACTTTGAAGTACTGGGTGTTTTGTAGCCAAGAAAAATTGAGCCAAATCACTAAGTCTAAGGATTATTTCTCGTTCACATAGGAACATTTTATTTAATTTTTTTCTAGAATTTTTTTTTAAAGATTTTTATTTATTTATTTGACAGAAGAGAGAGATCACAAGTAGGCAGAGAGGCAGGCAGAGAGAGAGAGAAGCAGGCTCCCTGCCGAGCAGAGAGCCCTATGTGGGGCTCGATCCCAGGACCCTGAGATCATGACCTGAGCCGAAGGCAGAGGCTTTAACCCACTGAGCCACCCAGGCGCCCCTCACATAGGAAATTTTTATGAAACAAATGATCCAAATTTGTAGCTAGAACCTATAGAAATACTTTATTTTTACTTTGCACATTTTGTGAGATTTATTCCAACTATCTTTTCCTAGGAACGGGTCTGCTCTACATGGAAAAAGCCTGCTTGTTGAGCTTTACCTCATTTGGGAGGGATGCACATTGTGAAGAAATGGTGAAGGTCTTTTCCTAGAATGAGATCCTCATAACCACCCTTGCTAGTCAGTGGGTGACATATCCCAGCATGATTTGGAGTATTTTATGGAAACATTTTCAAAAGCTGCATTTTCTTCCTTTAAAAACCCCTTTGCAAAAAAATTTTTGATTTACCTTTTCAAAACCCTGTTTTTGTTATTGTTTTTGTTTTTGTTTCTATGGCAACTGGCCTCTTCTCACTGGGGGAATGTATTAATATCCCTCCTTATTAACATTGAGTCAGAAAATAGTGTTCTACACAATTTACAGCAAAACAAATGTGTCTTAAACATAATGTGCTTAAGCAAGGTACTCTGGTAGCAATAATTTGAAAGTTACTGATGAGAAAAATTTTATTTTGGCACACATGAGTTTTTTCCTCCTACAACTCAGTTATGAGAAATTCTAAATTCTACCAAATGGCTGTTTTATAGATTTGAATTTTATATTCCCTCCTCCCCGTTTTCCCAAATTGATTTTATTAACACCAAAAAATAAAAGGTAAGGACATTGAATGATCCATAGACAAGGGTAGTGTGTATTAGATGGCCAAAGAATATATGGCAGCTGGAAATTACATTTCAACGAACCTAATAATAGATCGAAGTAGGTGGAGGTGACTCAATATTTGAAATGTGTATGTTTTTCTCTTTATAGCTTTAAGAAAAAGTAGAAATCACTCCTGACTGTACTGAATAAAAAAAATTAAGTGATTTCCTGTACTTCAAATCATGGCACTCCCATTCCGGAAGGACTTAGAAAAGTACAAGGACCTAGATGAAGATGAGCTCCTTGGGCATCTGTCAGAAACAGAACTGAAACAACTGGAGACTGTTCTGGATGACCTTGACCCTGAGGTAGGTGGTAATGAAATAACTTCAAATCCTCTGAAACTAAATAACTTCCTTTGAGCAGTTATCTTTCTCTTGACTTTTCGCCGGCACTCCCCACCCCCACCATTCTCTCTTTATCCAGATGAATTTTTTGCCTCTTTGCCGTTCCCCCACTTCTCCCCCAACGGCTCCACCAACATGCCTGTTCTGAACTATTTTCACCAACACCCTTATTCTCACATTTCTGAAGTCGGTCCTGTAAGAAATTTTTTCTCTGGTGCCTAGGTGGCTTTGTTGGTGAAGACTTTGCCTTCTGCTCAGGTCATAACCCCGAGGTCCTCAGATCAAGCCCCACATCGAGCTCCCTGCTCAGTGGAGAGTCTGCTTCTCCCTCTCCCTGCTCTTGGGCTCTCGCTGGCTTGCTCTCCCTCTCAAAAAAAAAAATCTTAAAAAAATTTTTTTTCCCTCTCTGGGTAGGGAGGAACATTTTTGGTGTAATGAAGCAGATGATTAGTTCTTCGATGTATGCCAACCTCTGTGCCTCTTCAGAGCTTCTATACCATGATGGCCCTGTATAGAGTTTCTCTAGAAGGTTCTTTGTGACCTTAAATCTAACTGTACCTTTCTGAAATGTGCTGATCAAATTGCATAAGTTTCTAGTCATTAGTAGACTAGATCTAAGTACACAGCAATACTGCAATCTATGTGGAGCAGACCTGAATATATGTATAAATGTTTTAATTTGCAGAGTGGGTGTTACTTGTCTTATAAGTTACACAAGGCTAAGGTAGAGCCCCTTGACTTCTGAATTGTTATTCTCTGATATTGGGGGAGTAGTCATTGAGGGCAGAACCCAAAAGTTATGGCTACTTAACCTGAAGGTAGGAGTTATTTGCTAGGCTTCTTTTTACTACATGTTTCTTTATGTTGAGACATTGATTTTTTTAAGTGCCTTTTAAGAATGAGATTGAGGTTGTTATATAAAATTGTTCTTGTTATTACAACACATTTCCTGCTAGAATGTGTTTGAATTTTTATTGAGAATTATACTCCTCTTCTCAGCATTACCTCAGCACTTCAATGTGTCTATACCATAGATGAAAACTCTCAACCATAATTGTTCCACAAGGAAAAGTTTGCGGTACTCCTGAGTCTGAGGGATAACTCAGGGTAACAGTACTGTTTTGATAGTGTCACACCAATATCATCTACAGGCAGTTCACCTTGTTAGACCTGTTTGAATCAAGTGATTGTACAACTGACAGGGTGTAAGAGCTTACCTAGCCCAGAGTTTCTTCACTTTGACACTATTGACATTTGGGGCTGGATTATTCTTTGGTACGGGGGTTATCCTGTGCGTTTAAGTTACTTAGTAGCATCCTGATCTCTATTCACTAAATGCCAATTACAACACACACCCCTGTTTAAAATGGCCCTGGGATTTTGTTTTAATTAGCTGGGGTGAGATTACAGACATGGAGAAATAGTTTAATACTTAGAGTTTCCAAGAGCAGGAAGCACACAGGGCCATTGGGGAAAGCACCTGGGTTGGTCAGGAAGCGGAAGCAGCAAGGAGCAAGTGTGGCCCAGAACCTTTCTTATGGTTTCCGAGGGAAGGAATGGGTGGGACAGGGTTGGCAAGTTTGAGCAAGTTTAGGATTGGACAATTTGAGTGATTTCGGTGGGCTTTGGGCCAGAGGAGTAGTCTCCAGTTGTCTAGTTAACTGGTTCTGGGTGATTCAGGCTGTGTGTGCAGGGGATATTGGCTTGGTGTGAGAGAGATAAAGGAAGTGGTTGGAGTTTGAGCTCTGGATTGGTTAGTTTTCATATGGAAAGCGCACTGTTGGGTAGGGGCAGGGAGAGTTGTTTGCTGTCCCTAGCAATTAGCTAGCCCAAGGAGGGGTAGTCTTTCTGACATTAGCAAGGCCCCCAGATGGCAAAGCATCATGAAATCCAAAAAATAAACATGACTAATACTTCCTCTCCTTAGTTCTGACAACCAAAAATCCTCTCCGTAGTTCTGACAACCAAAAATGTTTCCTGACATTGCCAGTTGTCCCCTGTGGGAGCACCTCGGTTGAGAAACACTGGGTAGCACTTGCCCTCTGTTTTACAGATGGAAAACAAAAGTTAGGTGATTTGCCTCGATTCCTGCAATTAGGGCAAGAACTGAGACCAGCTCCCTCATTGCTTCACTGCTCCCTGGCAAAGTCTAGTGGTCCTTCTCTTCGACTGCAGTGAGGCCCCTATTAATGCAGGCACTTGCGTATATGTGTAAAAGCCGATGGTTTATATTGTCTTGTTGGCAAAACCGTGGTCTGCTTCTTGTATGGGGAGCTTGAGTTCTAACTTTCCGATGTATTTTGCCAGCTCCCCAACCCTAGTTGCAACTTCCCCAACCTCAGATACTATTAGTTGGAACTAGAAGAACAGTGATGTTTATTGACAACATGCCACTTGTTGGGTTAAATTTTGGGGAAGAGTGCCAGTGAAAGATGAGGGAAGAAAAGAGAGCAAGGGTAGTAGCAGCTACTCCAGGCAGAGAAACACTTCTGTAACTTATTAAGTCTCAGAAGAGCAGACAGAGGTTTATATGGCTCCTTGTTATGTTTTGGAGGGCCGTTTTACTCCTTCCGTTGCATTCAGTATATTTACTTGCTAACTTACTGCATTTTCTCAAAACACCCATCTCTAAAGACAGCCAGCTAGCCAGACTAAGCAAAAGCTATTTTTTTCATTTCTGAGGCTTGGAACATATAATTACAACAAAATTCTATGAGAGAGAAACATGTACTTTTTAATGGCAATCATTTTAATGAGATCTTTACCTGTTTCTTAAGTAATTATGATTTATTAACTTGACTAAAGTATACTTCCATTAAAGCATGGCTGCTGGGTTTATAGTCTGCAAAGCCAGTTGCCTGTCATTTATTTTGTATTCAGAAACTGTATTTAAGGAGCCAGGATTCCAGCTGACATATCACTTAAAACTTCCATGTTTCACACGGACTAGTGCAACTCCCTCACTACCGCAGTGAAAGATCAGTATGCATTAGTGACGGGGATGGAGAGTAACTTTGATTAATTTGCCTTAACGAGCATTTTTCTTTAAAAGTATTCTCAGGGGCTCCTGGGTGGCTTAGTTGGTTGAGCACCTGCCTTTTGGCACGGGTCATGATCTTGGTGTCCTGGGATCGAGCCCTGCATCAGGCTCCTTGCTCAGCAGGTAGTCTGCTTCTCGCTCGCCCCCTCCCCCCGTTTGTGCTCTCTCTTTCTAAAAAAATAAAATCTTAAAAAAAAGTATTCTCACATCTTTATTCATTAAATATTTGGGAAGCAACCAATAGATTCAGTACTATGCTAGGCTTAGGAATACAAGAGTAAGCAAAACAAATGTGGTCTTTGCCCTCATGATGCAGGCTGGGAGGAATGGGAGAGGGTAGGCATTAATCAAATAATCATGCCATATTAATATAAGAGTATATAATGGGAGATTAGGAAAAGCTTCCTTTGGGGAAATGGAGCTGCAGTCTTAAAAATGAGTAATAAGGGGTGCCTTGGTGGCTCAATTAAGTATCTGCCTTTGGCTCAGGTCATGATCCCATGGTCCTGGCATCAAGCCCCAAGTCAGGCACCCTGCTCAGCAGGGAGTCTGCTTGACTCTCTCACTCTGACTCTCCCTCCTGCTGGTTTTCTTGCTCGCTCGCTCTCTCATATGAGTAAATAAAAAAATCTTTTTAAAAAATTAGTAGCAAAAAATGGTGGACAGAGCATTCTAGAGAACGCTTCTGGTAGAAGAAGTGCGTGACAAGCACAGGGGAGGAACAAGGGCTGGAGTGGCTGGAATGAGGAGGGTATGTGAGGTGAGCCTAGGGTAACAGATCATGGAGTGTGGGAGTGAGGTATGAGGAGTATCGGACAACTGATCTAGGGAGACCATTTGAGAAGCTACAGTAATATTCCATGCCAGCTTGATCATCTCTTGGACCAAAGTAATGGTGTTGGAGATAGAGGGAAGTAAACAGATGAATAAGCTCTTCAGGAAGTAAAAATGGGTAGAAATTGATGGTTCGTTGAGATTGGATTCTTGCTGTGTAGCTCTCTTTTTCGAGGTTGGTAGGTAGAAATCTTGTTTCTTTATTTTTCTTCCCATATACAACTTTGTGTTACAAAAATATTTTTAGTGCAGGGTTAGGAACAAACCTTTGTGTGTTTCATATTTATAGGTGAACTTTCTGTGTAAAGCCTACCATTACAGGAGAACAGAAAGGTGGGTTTTATGAAAATTACTGTGGATCTCGGCAAATGGCCACAGTTGAAGTGCTATATTTTCTAGTTATAAAATGTATATTCGCTATTATTATCTATATAAAATCTCCCTTTATGATGAAAATTATAACATCCATGAGATTCAGCATTATTGCCAACTTTGGGATGTGTTGCAAAAGAAGGCTGGCCCTTTTGTGTGACTTCTCAGGCTGCCTTCCATTTCCAAAGCAAAGGCATATCTAAGAATAGTGAGACAAAGCAATATCACCACTTTGCCTTTCAGCGAGCAAAAGGATGGACCTCATGTTGCCTAATCACTGCTTATTATTCCTGGGCTTAGTAAAAATTCAGAAAATTCTCTTTTAAGAGACAACTTTAATCCATCGCTTCCCCCCACTTCCCCACCCTCTATCCCTCCATGCCCTCAAAAGGACTGTACCCACAGGGAAACCAGGGGATGTAGCTCCTGCTGTGACTGCCTCGGTGTGCCTTGGTGCATGAGGAGCAATGACAGTGGTTGCTGCAAATACATCCTAGTACTGACGTGTACATACGTGCCTGAAGAAGTTGACCTTTCACATTGTGTTTAAGCACAAACAAGTGACCATTAATGTCCTGATATCTTACCGTACGGCATCTAAAACATGTATATTTTTTATATGGAAAAGTCCTTACTGTGAAATAGAAATTATTATGAAGGAATATGATGTATATGTCATTTAAAATTCTTTTGTAATAGTATTATTTTCCATATATGCATATATGCTGAGCAGTTATTAATCATTAAGAAAACTTTTTTTTTTATCACCATCCAGGACATTTAAAAAGTAAAGAGTGTTTCCTTCTAGTAGAATACTTCCAAAGAAAATGTGTTATGTGCTTATTTTAATAATGTGATTGAATTCTACCTAATAACTTTTTGTGGAGCTCTTTTACATGGCTACCCTAAAATCCTCTAATGAAATATTTAATGTCTGTATCACATTCCGGTCTGTAATTCTTTCTTAAAAGGATAATCTGTGGCAGCATATAGCGTTGGCATTCTTGGTGGTCATAATGGCTGATTCATTCTCTTTGGCAGAATGCCCTTCTGCCTGCAGGGTTCCGGCAGAAGGACCAGACGTCAAAGTCCGCCACAGGGCCGTTTGATAGAGAACACCTCCTTTCCCACCTGGAGAAGGAAGCATTGGAGCATAAGGACAGGGAAGACTATGTGCCCTACACTGGAGAAAAAAAAGGTAAACAGAAGTTTGAAGTCATTATTTGGTAGACTTGATTTTTCTTTTTATAGGTAGGGTAGGTCTGGAGAAATAATATTTTTAGAGATGTATCCTTAGAGCTTTAAAGATGGGACACTGTTGACTTAAAAACTTATTAGGTGATTTGGTACTTCATTTGCATTTTTCATCAACTTGGCCATTAACTTCCTTTTTAATTTGTAAGTGAGTTTTTAGAATACAGTGATTTTCTATAGCACTCGAGTTCTCTACTGTAATAAATTTAAAAGTGTACTGGGGTAAAATTTTAAATTCACTAGTGTATTTCAGAATGCAGATGATGACAAAGCACTTCTCTGTTCTAACTCCTCTAAGGAGAAGTGCCATCAAATAATTCAGACCATATTTTTAAAGACCTTTTTTAAAGGATAACCTACAATCTTCCTTAGGAATTCATAGTCATAATTGTCAACACTTTATAACTGTTACTTTCGGGGGAGTTTTCTAGTCGAGATCCCTCCCATTGCAGACTTGGACCTTAGGTAAACCGAGTGGAGACCAAGTACAGCTATATATCTTTAAAGTTCTCTGTATAACACAACGTGAAGTAGGTTAAGTTTCTCAGCTTTCAGTACAGGTTGGCCTGAGAAGCCACAGTGTACTTGCATTCTCTTGTTGAGGGTGTGGAACTCTGGGGAATGGTGGCAGCACTTGCAAGATCTGAAGATGAGCTCTTCTGGGCACTGTTTTTACATATGAATCCTTAGTAATCTAGACCAGAAGAATGGTTAGAGCATAGTGCTTTCTGCTAGTTAGGCTTTAGCTTTTAACTTAGGAAGGAAGCCCTTCTCAAGAATTTGGCCACGGCTCTGTCACGTGGCTACCCCATAGTGGCAGGAGAGACAGGAAAATTCATTTTATCCTTCTAGTCTCTGTAATAGCAGAAGGCTAGCAAATGACTTTTGAGTAGGTAATTCAGGAGGTCTGCATTAAGCCTTTTAAAAAATTATGTCATCTTCATTCCTCTGCTCTTTCACTAGACCCCCCCCCAACCCCCTTATCTCTAGTTCAGCATCACTACCATAGGTACTTGTATTAGAGTTCCTCAAAGAAACAAATAGAGGGGCTCAGTGGGTTAAAGCCTCTGCCTTCGGCTCAGGTCATGATCCCAGGGTCCTGGGATCGAGACCCGCATCAGGCTCTCAGCAGGGAGCCTGCTTGCCTCTCTTCTCTGCCTACTTGTGATGTCTTTCTCTCTGTCAAATAAATAAATAAAATCTTTAAAAAAATAAAATAAAATAAAACCAAAAGCCTGTGTGTTGAGGAGAGGGTGGGATTTAGTGTAAGGAATTGGCTCGTGTGATTATGGAGGCTTATTAAATCTGAAATCTGTAAGATAGGCCACCAGGCTGGAGACCTAGGGAAGAGTTGCAGTTCAAGTCCAAAGGTAGTTTGCCAGCACAATTGCTTCTTCTCAGAGGAGATCAGTCTTTGTTCTCTTAAGGTCTTCAGCTGATTGGAGCCACCACATATGGCTTTATTCGGAGTCCACTGATTTAAATATCAGTCTCATCTAAAAAAACGCCTTCCCAGAAACACCCAGAATAATATTTGACCAATTATCTGGGTATCGTGCGCAGCCAAAATGGCTCATAAAGTTAACCATGATACTACTGTTCAAGATGGGAATGTCTTGTCCTTCAGATCAGAAAAAGGGTCTGAAAAAGGATTAAAAACCACTGAATGCATAGTTTGAAGTATGGAGAATCACAAAAGTGAGCAAAAGCATCAATTCCTCTGTGTTTCTCATAGAAACAACTATTGGTTATGTTTTCATCTAAACAGCCTCATACCTGCAACACAGTGTTTATAGCTTCAGTCCTGTTTATATAGGAAACAATTTTTTGAGAGTAAGTATTGATCATCTTAAACTATTATGTGTGTTTCAAGTAAACTCAAGGGGTATAATTTGGAAGAAGAATGGAGGTAGAAGCAGAGGGGGAGATGTGAGAAAAAGAAATGGCAGGAAAAAATGTGGAATTGGAGGACAAGAAGAGAATAAGAGACGTGAAAGAGCGGAATTTGTGCTGAGCTGACCCAGGAGGCTTCCAGGATGCTCTTGTCTTGTAATCTCCAGTTGCTTAGGGAAAGATCTGGGAGGCTTAGAGGAAGTAGGAAAGAGAGTAGAGAAGAATTGTGGAAAACAAAAAAATATCAGACGGGAAAAATGATAGAGACAAGGAATGTGAGTGACAAGTCAAAAAACATTATCTTCAACGGGAGTGTAATAACTTTTGTCTCCTTTTATAACTTCTTAAAATTTTATCTGATTAGATTTTTGGATGGTATGAAATAAACAGAAATAGTCGAGTTAAAAAGCAGGCAATTTTGCATTCATAATCAGTGGTTTTTTTGGTTTTTTTTTTTTTTTAAAGATTTTTGAGAGAGAGCGCATATGTGCTCGTGCACGTGCACGCAAGTACTTGCGCACCCGGGAGAGGGGGAATCAAGCAAACTCCCTGCTGGCTCAGAATCCCAGGCAGGGCTTCATCTCACGACCCTGAGATCATGACCTGAGCCAAGATTAAGAGACACCTAACTGACCGAGCCTCCCAGATGCCCCTTAGTGGTTTTCTTTTTATAATACATTCAGTATTTGGGGGGCATCTAGGTGGCTCATTCTTTTATGGTTAGACTTCAGCTCACGTCATGATCTCAGGGTCCTTGGATCAAGTCCTGTGTTGGGCTCTGTGTGCAGCTCTGTGTTTGTCCCTCTTTCCCCACCCTCACTAATGCTCACTCACTCGCTCGCTCTCTGTCTCAAATAAAGAAATAAAATCTTTAAAAAAATACATTCAATGTTTTTACGGTTTCTTCTAGCTATAGATGTTTGTTAAATACTATTTATGGGCAGCTGTGATGCACTGACTAAGACTGCAGCTTATTTATTTATTTATTTAAAAGATTTTATTTATTTGACAGTGAGAGAGAGAGATCACAAGTAGGCAGAGAGGGGGCGGGGGAAGCCAGCTTCCCGCTGAGCAAAGAACCCAATGCAGGGCTTGATCCCAGGACCCTGAGATCATGACCTTAGCTGAAGGCAGAGTCTTTAACTCACTGAGCCACCCAGGTGCCCCCACTGTGGCATTTTTAAAAATAATAAACTTCTTATTGAAACATAACACACTTACAGAAAATGCACAAATCAGAAGGATATAGCCCCATGGATTATATAGTGAGCACAGCCATGTAGTCACTACCTGGCTTCTTCCTACTCACTTTTCCCTTCTGAGAAGGTAACCATCTTCTGAGTTTCTAATACAGTAAATTTGTTCTGTCTGTTTTGAAATTTCTGTAAAAGGAACCATACAGTCTGAGTATCTGCTTTGCCTACGATAAGCAGTCCCCTCTGATGGAAGCAAATACTACCACCCTAGATGAGGAAGCTCAAGCCATAAAAGCCCCATTACAGGGGCACCTGGGTGGCTCAGTGGGTTAAAGCCTCTGCCTTCAGCTCAGGTCATGATCTCAGGGTCCTGGGATGGAGCCCCGCATCGGGCTCTCTTCTCAGCAGGGAGCCTGCTTCCCTCTCTCTCTGCCTGCCTCTCTGCCTACTTGTGATCTCTCTCTCTGTCACATAAATAAATAAAAATTTAAAAAAAAAAAAAAAGCCCCATTACAGTGCCTTAGACCTGAAGAGGCGCAAACTCACCTTCAGTAGTTGGGAAACTTTGGTTGTAGAGCTCTACTTTGAAATAGAGGTAAAAGCCAGCTCCCACGTTCTCAAATCCACCCTCGGCTCTCAGCCTTCAGGCAGTTAGCTTGCTTATTCTTTGTCACTAAAACGTCTTCCTTTCTTTGGGTCTCATCCTCAAGATCTTGATCACATTCCGGAAGATCCTGAGAATAATTCACCCACAGCTTATTAGCATACCTCCCAGTTGAGCTAAATGTGAATCCTCTCCTTAGCTCTGAAAATCCCAAAACTTCTTTTTTTTTTTTTTTTAAATGCCTCTCCTATGACTTTTTACCCTGAACACCTGCATTGAGCCCTGAATTTCTTAACTTCCTACATAGGAGATAGCCTTTCAATTGAGGATGCCTCTTAGGCAAAAGAGTTTCTCCTAGTTTTTCAAAAAAAATTTGCAACCCTGTTAAGAAACAAAACATCTACTTTTTTGGTGTATTTGGACTTGCTAGAACTTATAAAATGTGCCATTAGTCTCTCAGGTTGTGTTTTGGTCACACTAGGATGGTATGTTGTGGAGTTGAGTATTGGTGACAGCATTAGCTTTCCGTGCAAGGGCATGTTACAGGAAAGTCCCTCAGCTCCCGGGTGTATGCCAAAATCACGTAGTGATCTCACATTGTAAATTATTGTCAAAGCTTAAACAGGTAGCTACTCAATTTTTTGTATTTTATTTTTAAAGTATGCTCCACACCCAGCATGGAGCCCAACGTGGGACTTGAACTCATGACTGAGATCAAAACCTGAGCTGAGATCAAGAGTCGGACGCTTAACTGCCTGAGCCACCCAAGTGTCCCATCAAATTTTTTTTTAAGCCAAAAATTAGGAACACTAAATACTATTCAGTCATTAAAGCTGACTACTTTCTCATATTCTGAGACTAATTAAATGATTAATTATACTTGTTCGCTTAAAAGACACACCCTCTCTGTGGAGCTAAAATTACACAGGATTGGTGTGAAAGAAGGGAATCCACGTAAAACTGAAAATTGGACATTTGGGGATTTTTTTTTTCTTTTGGCCGTGAACAAAAACTATATATTCAGGCCAAATTTTGTCTTTCTAGATCACCTCAAGATGTTTGTTTGTTTTTAAAGATTTTATTTATTTATTTGATCAATCAAGCAGTCGGGCACGATCCTAGGACCCTGAGATCATGACTTGAGCAGAAGGCAGACCTGAGCCACCCAGGTGCCCGTCACCTCAAGATGTTTTAAAAAAGACATGACAGGGGCGCCTGGGTGACTCAGTCGTTAAGCATCTGCCTTCAGCTCAGGTCATGATCCCAGGGTCCTGGGATCAAGCCCCACATCAGGCTCCCTGCTCGGCAGGAAGCCTGCTTCTCCCGCTACCATTCCCTCTGCTTGTGTTCCCTCTCTCACTGTGTTTCTCTCTGTCAAATAAATAAAATATTAAAAAAAAAATTTTTTTTAAAAAGACATAACAGACTAAAAAGGACGCTTGAAAGTTGTTATATATGGATAAATTAGTAATTTCATTTTGTGATTTGTGGAATGATTATGATTGTATATTTTATAGAATTGAAAGTGTATGTCAACATCTGTGAAGGAAGAATTAATCCTAATTAAGTGAAATTCAAGGCATTATGTCTTAGATGCATTTTGGGAACATTTTGTCCAACACTAGTAAATGTTCTTTTAATACTGTAGTTTTATTAACAGCAGAAAGGTAAGGCGCAGCTGACAAAAGATCCATTAAAGACTGTTTTTAAGTGCATCATTTACAGTAGAATTCACAGGATGCATCTGTTAAGTTCATCGAAATCAAGTAAGTTCATGCTAGACCTCATATGGTATCAAGAATCTGGGCAAGTATTAAAGAAAAGGGTCTTTCTTAGGAGTCTACTATTTTCAAAATGTTGAGAAACTAAGTGTGTAAGAAAATTAAAACAATGTAATTCCAATATACATCCCTTGTATTTGAAAATAAAATATTAAAATATTTGGGAGCTCTTTACCTCTGTTTCCTTGAAATTTTACAAAATACATAACTGCAGCAGAGACCCAAGACAAAGGGGAAGAAGAGAATTCATCCAGTTCTTACTCCCTCTTGAGAATGGTGAAAATGCAGAGTGCCGACTATGTAACTGGTGATCATGTCCCATCATATTTTTATATATCTTGAGTATTCTGTCTTCAAGAGAGAGAAGGCATAGATCCTTGCCATGAATTTGACACTTGGAGATATAATTTGCCCTAGTCTTGAATATTTTTTACTGCCTCTCATTTTGCTTTTCTTTGCCAGGAGTCTTCTCTAGACTTCACCCTTAGCCTAAGTTTTTCCCCCACGGTGTCCCTTATTTCACTGGTGGACCAGAGCCATGCTGCGTGCACCTTGTACACTATACTCAGGTGCACCAGAGTTCCTTTTGAGCCACTGACTCACCCACATGGGGCTCCTCCCTTCCTTGCCAAGCCTCTTGTTCTCCCTGTTGGCCCTCAGGATAGAGTCATTTATGCTTTTTTTTTTCCCCTTCCCCTCCCTACGAAGGGAATGCTCTTGGGTTTCTTTCCCACAAATCCTGTAGGCCCTACCTTACCCTGCTTATGAACGAAAGTAAATTTTTTAATTTTTAATTTTTTTTATTTGACAGAGAGAGATCACAAATAGGCAGAGAGGTATACAGAGAGAGAGGGGACAGACTCCCCGCTGAGCAGAGAGCCTGATGCAGGGCTTGGTTCCAGGACCCTGAGATCATGACCTTAAGCCAAAGGCAGAGGCTTTAACCCACTGAGCCATCCAGGCGCCCCTATTGAGGGTAAATCTACCCAGATTGTTTTAAACTAAAAACTTCTTATATACTTTCCAAGTTAATTATTCACAATTACATTGGCTTTCCAGAAAACTTAATGTATTCACTCTTAGACTAAAAGAAGCTTCCTTCATCTTGCTGAGTACACGATTTCTTTTGTGAAAAGGCAGCCCTCATCCCTTAGTAAACCAGAAAGATCATGATTATAACCTGCCTAAATCAGCAGGATTATGTAACTGCCAGTGGGCAGTTGGTTTTCACTAAGTTCAAGATGTAGATGTGATCCTATTTTTCTGTTCATGTCTTACGAGTCTAAATGTCCCTTATATGGACCCCTAAAAAGTGGTTTTCTCTGGTACTGAAGCTGGTATTTGAAATGGGCTGTTGAAGTTAGCAGTGTAGTTGCTGGTGTCTCCTTTTCAGACTGGTCACTGCGTCTTTTCAACAATTCACTCATTACCCCTTTGGGGTAAGGAGTTAACCAGATGGATCATTCATTTTAAGTCCTCATTTTATGGGAAACTTTCCCTGGATAACCATATCCAGGGACTGAATAGTCCTTTCCCTCCAACATTTTTGTGTATGATTTGCATACTTTCAATACTAGTATTAATTGTTCTGGAATCATATACTATGAGGCTCTCTTATTAGTTCCTGTCCATTTAGGATTGGTAAATACTCTTGATGAATTGACCATTTGTCATTATAAAGTGATCTTCTTTACCCCTGGTAAAATATTCTTTACCCTGAACTCATACTTTCTAATGTTAATACAGCCAATCTTACTTTTCATTAGTGCTAGTATGTTACATCTTTTCTGTTGTCCCATCAGTTCTTCTCTTTTTCCTCCTTTTTTTCCCATATCTTCCATGTCCCAATTTAATAACTTTTAGAACCCATGAAATATAATAACTTAATATCATTACCTGGTAATTTTACATCTATCATTGTTCAGTCAGTTATGATGGACTATTTTTCCCTCCTTATGGATTGAATTTTCCTGCTTCTTACCATACTAGTCATTTTATTTTATTATTATTATTATTATTATTATTGGATTCAGATAAGAATTTTAACTTGTTGGGTGCTGGATATTTTGATATCCCTGTAAATATCCTTGAGTTTCATTCTGGGACATGATCAAGTTACTTGGAAACCGTTTGATTTTTAGGGTCTTGTTTTTAAGATTTGTTAGGTGGTACTGGAGCAGTGCTCATTCTAGGGCTAATTTTTTCTCCACTACTGGGGCAAGACCCTTCTGAATTCCCTCCACAGGGCCTTGTGGTTTATGAGGTTTCACAGTCTGGCTGCTGGGAACAGGTCTTACTCCCAGCCCTGCACGAGCACAGGCACTATTATCTGGCCTCCTCTCAGGTGTGTTTTCCTTGGCCCCAGGTAGTTTCCTCACACACGTGCCAAGTAGTACTCTGCTGAGGATGAAAAGGTAGCCCTCTGCAGAGCTCCAGAGCGCCATCTCTGCAACTCTCTCATCTCTGGTATTCTGTCCTGCAGATGCCAGCTGCTTTGGTCTTTCTGTCAGCCCTGTCTCCTCAGTTCAGAACATTTCCCAGGCCCTGCCTGGCTTCCCGCTCCCTTGTGCTGCAGCTGGACACTTTCTCTAGGCAGCAGGCTGAGTGCTCAGAGGGTTTGCTTTGTTTCTCATCTCTCAGGGATCATCTCTTAGTTGCCTGATGATTATTAGTGTCTAGAAAAATTTCATATACTTTGTCCATTTTTGGGTTTCAGGCATGTGGGTAAATCCTATCTTTATTATTTCACTTTGGCCAGAAGTAGAAGTCTCTAGAATCATATCTTTGCAAAGTAAAGATCTCTTATTTTCCTTACAGTGTCTTGCTAGCTCATTATCTAGTATATACAAACTCATTAAACATTTGTTGAATAAATGAGCATTTATTGGTGATCATATTACAGTATTGAGCAGCTATCATGTGTCATTGGTGAAAACAAAAATGGCTTTCCAGGATCTGTCCTTCATTCTTTAGTTTGATTGGAGGTTGATGTGCATCTGGTCAAAAGGCATATCCCAAAGCCCATTGGAAATTAAAATGGCCTAATTGCCTCATTTCTTTTTTGGAACAGGTAGCTTTATAAACCAACAAACAATAAAATTAGCTAGAGCCTTTCACCTCTGTAGAAATGAAATAAATAAGAGCCATCTCTGTTTCTTGTTATTATACCTTTTATATGCTCAGCAAGGCTGAAGCTATGACTAAGATAATTCTTAGCATTTGTGGTAGCTATAACTTGGTATCATAGCAAAAGAGAAGAGGACTTGTGAAGAAAGGTCTGGCAATAAAATTGTTAACATGGTTAGCAGTATCTCTTACTGATTTTGTGACAATAACAAGGGTCTTGGCAAGATCTTCCTTCTCCACCCTCCACCACCTCCCCACCCCCCTCCCGCCTTGGCACAAACAGGAGTTTGACTCAGTGCCATGCATTTAAATTGCTATTATATGAATTCTTATCTTGGTTTATTTTATTTCCTTAGCTGTCATTGGTAGTTGCATAAACATTACTGAACTATTTTAACATTCTTAGCAACCGAGAGTCATAGCCCTGTTTTTGTTTGTTTTGTTCCATTGGGGGGGGGGGAGCATGTCATACATACTTATCTGACAGATTTTTTTTTCTAATCAGGTCATTGTTTATTTTTTAATTTTACTTCAATATAAAGAATTGTAGTTTCAGTTTTTAAAAAAATTTCAGTTTTGGACTTTGGTATGTTAAACAAGGAAATTAAAGTCATTTAGATTGAGTGCTGTCTACTGAAGGACAAAAATGAGCAGTTATTTCCTCAGACATTATGTTATTTCAAATAAATGGATATATTAAAAGTTATAAGTCAGGGCTTTTTGACCATAGTTCAAGGAGAAGGAAATGAGAATAGTCCAGGGTAACTCATCCTAATCTTTTCAGAACTCTAATTATACAGATTAGTGGTCATCAATTTGAGTAGGTAATTACCAGGATCAACTAGGGAGCTTTTTCAAAAATAACCATGCCTAGCCTATTTCCATTCTTTGAGTTTAAGAACCACTAATGAAGATACTTGGGACTACATGGTTTTCAGTCTTCTTGGTTTGTTAGCTTGTTTTGGAGGACTCCATCTCTGTCTCTGTCACACACACCTATGCAAGAAATTCCAAGGGAAATATAAGAATATTAAGAATAAGAATATAAGAATAAATAATTAATGTGTATCTATTATGTTTGTCATAGACCAGTTCCTTTATAAATGTTGTCATTTTACCAGAACGAGATGGAGATTTCTTTAAGAAATAATCCATGTTTTGAAAAAACACAAAAGAATCAAGATGATTATAATAAAGTGGAATACTAATAAGTTTAATAGTTTTGGGGCGCCTGGGTGGCTCAGTCGTTAGGCGTCTGCCTTCGGCCCAGGTCAGATCCCAGGGGCCTGGGATCGAGCCCCGCATCGGGCTCTCTGCTCTGCGGGAAGCCTGCTTCTCCCGCTACCATTCCCTCTGCTTGTGTTTCCTCTCTCGCTGTGTTACTCTCTGACAAATAAATAAAATCTTTAAAAAAAAAAAAAAAAGTTTAATTTATGTAAAAGCAGTATCAAATTTGTTGTGCATTTCCTTACTGTCTGCAAAAACACCACCATACAAAACACCTCTGCATCTAACAGAAGCCTAACATTTCACTCATCCTGTGAGATATGAGGGCACAAACCAAACTAACCATTATAAAGATCTATTATATTTGTCAATGTTTCATAGTCATTAAGACTTTTAGCTTAAATCTAACTGATAAAAGACTTAATTAAATTAGGGCACCTGTCTAGAAAGGCATTTTCTGTTACATGGAATTAATCCAGCATTTTGCTAATGATGTATTTCTCAGAAAACAGCTGATTTTGGTTAAGAATCTGAAACCTGCTGTCTCACTCAATATATCCTAGAAAAAATTATCTTTTTTCTTTACATTGTAGGGCGTTAATATAAATTTACTTGGGAGACAGAAAACCCATATTTGATATATCAGCCTGTTAGTGGTTTTTTGAGCATCTTTATTAAGATGCAGTCCACATAATAAAATTACCCATTTGGAGTATACAATTTAATGGTTTTTAGTATATTTGCAGAGTTGTGCAACTATCACCAGTCTTCAGGTTAGAACATTTTCATCACCCAAAAAGAAATCATGTACCTACCCATTAGCAGTCACTCTCACTAGCAGTCAATTCCTCACTCTATTCCTAGCCCTAAGAAACCACTAATCTACTATCTTTCTAAATTTGCCTGTCTGGACATTTTGTATAAATAGAATCATATAATCTACATTTATGGTGGGCTTCTTTCATTTAGCAAAATATTTTGGGGTTTCATCCCTGTTGTAGCACGTGTCAATGCTTCATTTCTTTTTATGACCGAATCATATGTCATTGTATGATTATACCACATTTTATCCTTTCATCCATTGATGGACATTTGGATTGTTTCGCTTTTTAGCTATTATGGATAATGCTGCTGTGAATATTCGTGTAAAAGTTGTTGTGTAGACACATGTTGTCATTTCTCTTAGGTGTATGCCTAGGAGTAGAAGTATGCCAGGAGTAGAATTCTGGGAGTAGACCCAGAACATATGCCTGGGTCATATGTTAATTATGTTTAACAATCTGAAGAGCTGCCAAACTGTTTTCCAAAGTGGCTGCACCATTTTATATTCCCACCAGCAATATATTAGGGTTCCAGTTTCTCCACATCCTCGTCAACACTTATCTGTCCTTTTGATCGTAGCCATCCTAGTAGGTGTGAAGCGATAATGTGTTGTGGTTTTGATTTGCATTTCCCCAATGACTAATGATATTGATCTTTTTTATGTGCTGTTAGACATCTGTGTATCTTTTTTGGAGAAATGTCTCTTCAAATCTTTTGCCCATTTTTAAATTAGGTTTTTAAAAATTATTTTGCTAGGTCCCTTGAAGCAAGGGAAACAAAAGCAAAAATAAACTATTGGGACTACATCAAAGTAAAAAGCACAGCAAAGGAACAACAAAATGAAAAGGCAACCTACTGAATGGGAGAAGATATTTGCAAATGACGTATCTGATGAAGGGTTAGTATCCAAAATATAGAAAGAACTCACACATCTCAACATACCAAAACCAAACACTCAATTAAAAAATGGGCAGAAGACATGAACAGACATTTCTCCAAAGAAGACATCCAGATGGCCAGCAGACAATTGAAAACATGCTTATCAGCATTCATCATCAGGGAAATGCAAATTAAAACTACAGTGAGATATCACCTCATACCTGTCAGAATGGCTAAAATCAAAAACACAAGAAATAAGTGTTGGCAAGGATGTGGAGAAAAAGGAACCCTCTTGCACTGTTGGTGGGAGTGCAAAGTGGTGCAGCATTATGAGTATGAGGGTTCCTCAAAAAGTTAAAAATGGAACTACCCAATGACCTAGCAATCACACTATTAGGTATTTACCCAAAGAATACAAAAACATGAATTCAAAGGGATACATGCACCTGTACGTTTATAGCAGCATTATATACAGTAGCTCAAGTGTCCCATCAGTAGATGAATGGATAAAGCAGATGTCACACATACACATTATTCAGCCATAAAAAAGAATCATATTTTGCCATTTGCAATGATGGATGGAGCTAGAGAGTATAATGCTAAGTGAACTAGGTCAATCAGACAAAGACAAATACCATATGATTTCACTCATGTATGGAATTTAAGAAACAGAACAATTGAGCACAGAGGAAAAAAACAGACAAACCACGAAACAGATTCTTAACTATAGATAATAACCCACTGGTTACCAGAAGGGAGGTGGTGGGTAGGGGAATGGGTAAAATAGGTGATGGAGATTAAATAGTACACTTGTTATCATGAGCACTGAGTGATTAAAATAAAATCTTAAAAAACATTCCTAATGTTTTACATCAGTCAATTGATTTAATATCGATGAGCTTTTTTATATATTCTGGATACAAGTTCCTTATCAGGTACGTGACTTGAAAAAAATTTACCATTTTGCAGATTTTCCCTTCACTTTCTCGATGGCATCATTTGCCCCCACAAAAGTTGTAAATTTTGGTATAGTGTTTATTTATTTATGTCATTTGTGCTTATGATATCTTATCTAAAAATCTTTGCCTAACTCAGGGTCATGGAGATTTACTCTTAAAGCTTTTTCTTCAAGTGTTACAGTTTCAGCTTTTAAATTTAGGTCTGTAGTCCAGTTTGAAGTAATATTTCTGTATGGTTTGAGGTAGGTGGTTGACTTTAATCTTTTGCAGGTTGCTGTCCAGTTCTCCTAGCACCATTTGTTGAAAAGACAGTTCTTTCTCCATTGAACTGTTTTGATACCCTTGTAGACATTCAATTGACCATAAACATAAAGGGTTTTTTTCTGGATTCTCTGTTCTATTCCATTGATCCAGATGTCTTTCTTTATACAGCATAATACTGTCTTGATTACAATAGCTTTGTATTAAGTTTTGGAATTGGGAAGTATAAGTCCAGTTTTGTTCTTTTTCGAGATTATTGGGCTGTCCTGGGTCCCTTGGATTTCTCTGAATTTTAGCATTACCTTGTCACTTTCTGCAAAGAAGTCAGCTGAGATTTTGAAAGAGATTGGTTAAGTCTATAAATTAATTTTGGGGGTCTCCTTAGGTTTTATACTCATAATATTAAACTTCATTTTTGCCTACCTTATCCTTTTTTTTTAAATTAAATTTCCTTACTGCTAGTTTTCTATAATTAGATTTTGTATATATGCATTAAAAGATCATTGTTACAGTGTTAGTGTTAAACTAACCATGAAGAAATATGAAGTAATTATTTTTCATATTCTTAAAATATTGTATAGGCTGAATACCTCTACAACAAAAATGTCTATAAACAGAGAATTTAGTATAAAGAGGAGCACCAGGTGAGGTACCAAACTGTCTCAAAGCTGTATAAGTTAACAGTAAAATTCTATATCACAGGAAAATTTCCATAAGTCCTTTGAAATTTTGTTGTTTTGCTTTGTTTGTTTGTTGTTGTTGTTTTTTTGCTTTGTTGTTTTTTAGGACAAGATTCATTGTGTAAGTATTAGCAAAGGTTTATGTATGGGAAAAATTAGATATGAATAATGCCTCTATGGGATGTAGATGAGGATAACAAAAATAAACATTTTAGATTTTTATAATGCTTTAGATTCCATTGGTCCCTAGAATAAGACATGGGCAGCTATTTGATAGCCTGTGTAGTTTTGTTTAGTAAGTGAATACCATAACCTAGTGGTTCTCAACCTTGACTGCTATGCTTTAGAATCCCTAGAGAGCTTTTAAAAAATCCAGTTGGCTCATATAGCACACCAGACCAATTAAATCAGAATTCCTGGGGTGGGACTTGGACATCAGAATTTTTTAAAGTTCCCAGGTGAATCCAGTGTGTGGCCAATCTCTAGAACTCCTGCCATAGACTATTGAAAATGTAGGTAAGACTGAGCTTAGGATAATGTAATGTTCCTGAAATGTCAATTAAAGGCATAAATTCTATGCCACTTTAACTATACTGTCAGCGGGGGGGCCTGGACGGCTCAGTTGGTTGGGCATCTGTCTTTGGCTCAGGTCATGATTCCAGAGTTCTGGGATCAAGCCCTGCATCAGGCTCCCTGCTCAGTATGGAGCCTATTCCTCCCTCTCCCTCTGCTGCTCCCCCTGCTTGGGCTCTGTCAAATAAGGAAATTAAAAAATTATAAAAGAAATGATACTAAAAAAAAAAAAAAAAAAGATACTGTCAGCCACTGAGAAAAGTACTATGGGGTTATCAGGATGTAATGATTTGGATTTGCCTTTGTCAACCAAGAATAAAAGATTATCTAATAATCATCAGAACTCCAAAATTTGATACTAACAACATCAGTTATGGATACCATCGTATACATAGGTATTTGAGGGGAAAAGTCCACTGCTAAAAAAGTTAAATTTGAAAGCTACCAGTTTATTGGAAGAAGCACTGGATTAGGAGTTTGGGAACCTGTGTTCTACTGTTCACTCTGCTGTGTAACTTTGAACCGGGGCATTTAAATTGTACTTTATGATTACACTTTATATAAATTAGACTTTATATGTTATATTATATATATATATATATATATATCTTATATACCTTATATACTATATATACTATATGTATAAAGTATATATATTTCATACATCATTTATAAAATGATATCGTTGAACTGGAGGTGATCACCAAATTATTTATTCAACAAACTGGCTTTCCTGCTGTGCACTAGGCAAGATGTAGAGATAAAGAGAACAAAAACCATGCCTTTGTAAAGCTTACAGAAGACAGATATGCAGAATGTGTCTGTATAGCTATAGCAAAATGTTCATGGAATCAAGGGCGCACAGAGCTGTACTGCATCCGGTTCAGTATGGAACAAACTCTGTAGCTGGCCTGTTGAGTAACAATTCACGGATCCCTTCATCCTTACTGGCAGAACCTATCTCTGAAATAGAATGAAAGTGCCACAAGTTCTGGTCAGAGAAACCTGAGGAGAAATCTGCACAATTTTCCTTGTAAAGATTTCCTTATAAAAATTAGGCCCCTCCTTCCTGCCCTGACCTTGTTGCATGAGGACTTGATACTTAGTGTTGCAAAAGTCATCTTGAGACTGATGGCTTGAGAACAAAGGCCTTTATGCTGATTATAGCCAAAGAGAAGAATTGAAAGATCCTGGATCCTTGATGTCAGCACTGAGCCACTGAACCAACCCTATAACCACCTACATGTGGACTTACTGAGATTATAAAAATGCTTATTGTTTGAAGTCTTGCTGCTTTAAAAATGGCCTGTGGATCAGTATTGGCATCATCTTGGAGATGAGTTAGATGCAGAAACTCAGATCCCATGTGAGATCTACTGATCATTTAATAAGATCACCAGGTGAGTGAGGTGCACATTAAAGCCTGAGAAGCAACACTTTAAACCACTTTTAATTGAGTACTATATTACGTGCAGTTAAAAACATCCTTACTAATACAAATACATTGTAGATTGATCAAATGCCATTTTTAAAGTAAGGCTTGACCAGAAAGACTTCTAACTTGAATGTTGCAAGAGACTATTCTTATGTACTAACCCATACAAGCAGTATAAGTGCATTATTATCGTTTCTAAAAACCTATCAGAGAGCTTGAGGACACAAAGTTAAATGAGTCTAGAAAGTGAGAAGCCCTCCATTAGATCAGTGAGGCACTTCTGCTCTCGTGGCTGACTGAAATAGAGAAGCAGAAAACCACCATAGAAAGGAGTCAGGAGAAATCAGCCTAACTTTTAACAAACTTTTAATGACTGTGTATGGACTGGATGATAGATTAGAAATCCAGAGAAGTGCTACAGCGTTGCTATCCACTAGAACTTTCTGCCGTAATGGAAATGTTCAGTGTCTGTGCTAATCAGTGTGGTAGCTACTTACTAGTCAAATGAAGCTATAAAATATTTGTGCCTAGTGTGACTGAGGAACTGAATTTCTAATTTTAATTTAAATTTCATCACATGTGGCTAGTGGCTACCATATTGGACAGTACAGCTTTAGAGATGCTCAGATTGCACTACCTCCAGTTCTTTTCCTTAGGTCTTCATTTAGTGCTAGGGATATTAGAAGAACAAAGGCAGTGAAACATCGCTGAGAGAAAATTCCTGAGGCATAGGTTTTCAGGTGGGGAAGACTGAAGGAGAGGCTGGAGGGCTGGGAGAAATCTCTTCCAGGCCAACCCCAACTTCACAGAGTCTAGAGTAGACTAAATGAGGGGGCCTGAGAGATCTGCCAAAGCCCAGAAATCAAGGGGTGGAACTGGGAAACAAGGGCAGCTCCCTATTCATCCAGAAAGCTGGCAGTCTGGGCTTCATATCAGTAGAAATTCCTCACAGTTCGCAGTTCAAAAAAGGAGGGAGCACAGATCTCCAGAACCTCATGAGATTTGTAATCTGAGGCCTTACTGAAGAGGAAGTCCTGGTCCTGTGTTCAAAATGTTTGAAGCCAGCGAGGAACTGACTCAAACTAAAGTTGTGACAAGGCCCAGATTCAGCTCAACTGTAGAGTTTATTGATTCAGCCCTGACCTATGGGACATGCCTTTAAGAAGAAATATCATTTCCTTTAGTCTCTGCTATACTTTTATGCAGAATATTTATATTAAACTTTTATACAAAAATGCCTAGCATGCAGTCAGAGATCTTAAGGCACATATTCCCCATACTCAAGAAAATAACAGTCAATATAAGACTTAGACGTGACCCAGATATTGTTATCAGCCAGGGACTTCAAAATAACTGACAAAAATGCCAAAGAATCTCATGGACAAGGCACAAGGCACACAGCATGTATAAACAGATGAGGAATTTCAGCAGAGATGTGGAAACTGTTTTCTTAATAAGAACCAAATGGAAATGCCCACCATAAAAAATATAATACCAGAAATTAAGATCCTTTAGATGGCTTAGTAGAAAATAGCTGAACAGTTTTGGCCAGATTGCTAGATGCAGTTTGTGTTGTGGAAGGATTCCTTTTGGTTGCATGGATTGATGTATATCTTGAATAAGAAGTACACAACCCTTGCTATACTACCTATAAGCCCACAGACATTCTTTTGATAGAACACAGCATAAATTCATCAGGCCACATAGTCTTGCATATTTCCCTGGTAGTTTTCCTAATGGAAAAGAAATTGGCACTTGTGAATGTATGCATAGACCTTTCTAGATCATTTAGTAAGACTTTTCACGTGTCTTGGGAGAGAAACCAGAGACATTCTTGGTAACCCAGTGCCCACCATGTGTGAGTAGGTCTTGTTTGGTCAGCTTGTGCTGCAGTTACGTCATTACCATTTTCCATTTCCTTCGTGTTTTGCATCTTTCACTGAACATATGGTAATAAAATACTGATTTTCACATAATAAAGATTTTAGTTTTCTAAAAACCTGCTAGTTTCTTAACAGGTAACCTTGGTAGCGTCCACTGAGGCTTAGAAGAATAGTGACCTAAAGTTTCCAGATACCCCTTAGGACATATAGGAATTTATTTGCAATTAGATCTTGAATTTCTGGGCTCATAAACTAGATTGTTAGCTTGGCCAACGGTTTGTTGCTTAAGAGTAAGAAAGTGGATTCCCTTTTTTGGTTTTTTTTTTTATCTCTAAAAGTTTTATAGATTTCTCAATTTATTCCTACATTCATCTTTTAATTCAGTATTTGTTGAGTAATTAATTACTCCAAAAAGAGCCTATTTTTATTTTCACAAACAGAGCTGTTTCTTAGTTTTTTTTTTCCTTCATTCCAACTTGTACAGCCAGCCCTAGTATTGCCCTGGAAACTTATACTACATATTGGAGAAGAAACAACTTTTTTTTTTTATTAATGCATTCGTGTATGTTTTATTTATTTAAAAAACAGTATTTGAGGTAGTTGACATTGAAAATCATAAATATGGTGAAGCCAACACAGAAATTTTTTACATTAATAAGGAAAATAATATATAGTCAAGTTAAAGAATGCTATTTGAGCCAGATACTCTTTTTTTTTTTTAATAAGCATTATTTTATTTAGCTTCACAACAGTTCCTAAGTGAAGCATCATTATGCTATTTTATAGGTAAAGATATTCCTAAAGTGTTTTTGGACTCTTAATCTTAGAGCAGGATAGTAAATGAATTTTCTAACCTCTCACTCCCCCACCAAAATAAAAGAAAAAAATTCTAAAGATGAGACAACATTATTGTAGGTGTTTTTCTTGACTTTTTCCTTCAGCTTCAGTTGTACATACTTCTCATAAGTTTTGTTAAAAGAGTAAAATGGTAATGAGTTAGTTCATAGTAATATCAGAAGTAACAAACTGCTTTATTTTACAGGGAAAATATTTATCCCGAAACAGAAACCTATGCAGACTTTCACAGAAGAAAAAGTATCTCTCGATCCAGAATTAGAAGAAGCTTTGACAAGTGCTTCTGACACAGAATTGTGTGACCTTGCAGGTATCTCCTAAAACAAATGGCTGAATGAGTGACTGTGGGGGTGGGCGGGGGGGAATGCCAGCACTTACATCATACAGATGCTTCCTTTGCCTAGTAAATTGCTGTTGAATCCGCAGACCACATATTTAGCTTTGTCTTTTACACTATAAATCTGACAAAGGATTTCATTTTTTAAAATGCTCTCAGTGGTGAAATTTTTATGTTAATGGAATGTATTGTATTATTTGACATCTTTTCTTGTGTTACCATATTTGAAAGTCTTTATAAAAATCTTTTAGCAGTTGATGTGCAGCGAGAAGCTATCCCATCTAGCATTGAAAAAGAGTCCCCAGGGTCAACTCCTGTCCCATTTTATCATTAAGACCCCACAATGAGGGGCATCTGGCTGAGTCATTCGGAAGAGCAGGCAACTCTTGATCTTGGGGTCGTGAGTTCAAGCCTCACCGTGGGTGTTGAGATTACTAAAAATAACAAAGTAATCTTTGGGGAAAAAAAGGGAAGACCCCAAGTAGAGTAACTGGAAAGCAGACAGTCATGAGCTATCCTTACCACTTTCCGTACTTTCTGAAGTGTGTCTGGAATGCTCCAAACCTCCCTGTTGTTTTCATCATTGCTGGTTTCTTACCTGGACAGGTATCTGCCCTGCCTGCCTCTGCATGCACCCATTTACCTAGACAGAAAAATATGACACATGGGCATTTCTTAGCAGCAAGGAACCCCTGAAGCTAACATGTTTGAAAGGAAGAGTGATGGTTCTTTGGGAAGGACTCAGGAAGGGAACAATCAGTGTGTAGTGCCAGAGCAGGTGTCTGATTCCTTGGGATGCTGAGGACTGTTGGATTTGTAAATGGTGCTTCATCAGAGTGGAATGGGCCAGGGGCATACTGTAGCTTCTGCCACATGTGTGCAAAAGGGCATCAGAACCAAAACCCAGATTTCTCCTGTCATTTTTGAGGGATGCTACTTTAATGTTAAAGATGAGAATTCAGGTATATTTTTGGCATTCTACTCTTAATTAAAATATAAACGTAACAGAACATGAGATTAACAAATGTAGAAATAATGGTGAAGTTGAAAATCTGCCTTACATCACGTTGTTCCTAGAACCCTTGTGAGAAAGATGGACAGCAAAAATAGATCATTTCAGTATTCTCTCTTGGCCACCAGATGGAGCTAAGTATAGATTTACGTTTAGGGTTAGGCTGGCTTCTGTTGTGTGTCTGAATTCATAAATGTGGGGAAATCTAAATCCCAAATGAGGGGGGAAGTAATAGGGTTATTAACGAGAAAGAGATTATAGATGATTTTTTAATCACATTGTCTCCTTTTTTGGCTGCAAAATGTTCAGAAAACATTAAATTCAGAAAGTTTTTGGTTGTAAAATCAATTATGTTTGTAACTGATGGAAATTAAAAAAACTTTTTTTTTCTATATTTGTAGCTATTCTTGGGATGCACAACTTGATAACAAATGCCCAGTTATGTAATATAGTGGGAAGTAGTAATGGTGTCGACCAAGAACATTTTTCAAGTAAGTACTTATTATCCATTGTGAATTCCAATACTTTGTAAAATGTATTTTGTTTTTCTCCATGTACTAACTTCAGTATATACATACCAAATGTTTTGTATATGTACTTGAAACTTGAAATATAATTCAAATTATATAGTATTGATGTAGAAAACCATTGAAAATAGGTTATTAAGTAAAGATTTTATTTATTCATTTGAGAGATGGAGCACAGGCAGGGGGAGAGGGAAGGGGAGAAGCAGACTCCCCACTGAGCTGGGAGCCCGACACGGGGCTCAGTCCCAGGACCTGGAGATCATGACCTGAGCCCAAGGCAGAGGCTTTAACCCACTGAGCCACCCAGGTGCCCCCTAAGGCAAGGCTTTTTTTTTTTTTTTTTTTTTTAAGATTTTTTATTTATTTGACAGAGAGAAACACAGCGAGAGAGGGAACACAAGCAGAGGGAATGGTAGCGGGAGAAGCAGGCTCCCTGCCGAGCAGAGAGCCCGATGCGGGGCTCGATCCCAGGACCCTGGGAACATGACCTGGGCCAAAGGCAGACACTTAACGACTGAGCCACCCAGGTGCCCCAAGGCAAGGCTTTTTAAGAAAAAATCATTTATAGGGTGTTTTAAATGGACCAAAGTAATACATACTTTTGTAACACATTTGAACAATACCTAAGTAAATGAGGTAAGAAGTAAAAGTGTCTCTGTTCATGGCCATCGTGCCTTCTGCTCCTCCCACCCCCAACCTGTTAACAATTTGATGTATGTCCTTCTAGACTTATACTATATTCATACGAACATATATATGTATATATGTGTTTATATACATGTATCTGCATGTTATATACATATATCTATACATACATATTACACAGTCTTTTGTTTTTTATAAAAATAGGATCATACTGCAGCTATTTCTAGTAACTTAATTTTTTTTCTAGTAACTTAATTTTTAAATAATATTACTTTGACCCTTAAACAACCCAAGTTTGAAATGTATGGATCCACTTATACATGGATTCTTTTTGACAATTATAGTATAATACAGTAAATGTATTTTCCTTATGATTTTCTTAAGTGTAGTTGATATGTTACATTGGTTTTAGGTGTACAGCATACTGAATGAACAATTCTGTAAATTACTCAGTGCTCAACACAATAAATGGAGACATCTGTCACCATACAATATTATGTTATTATAATATTATTGACTATATTCCCTATGCTCTACTTTTTCATCTCCGTGACTTATTTATTTTATAACTGAAAGTTTGTGCCTCTTAATCCCCTTTATTTTTATTTGGCCTGTCCCCAAACTGCTTTGCCATCTGCTAACCATTACTTTGTTTTCTATATCTAAGAGCCTGGTTGTGGTTATTTGTTGTTCTGTTTTTTAGATTCCACATATGGTATTTGTCTTTCTCTGTCTGATTTATTTCACTTACCATAATGTCCTCTAGGTACATCCATGTTGTTACAAATGGAAAGATACCGTTCTTTTTTATGGCTGAGTAATATTCCATTGTATATGTATACCACGATTCCTTTATCCATTTATCTTTGGATGGACACTTAGGTTGCTTCCATATCTTGGCTATTGTAAATAATGCTGACATTAACATAGGGGTGTGTGTATCCTTTTGAATTAGCGCTTTTGTATTCTTTGGGTAAATACTCAGTAGTACAATTGCTAGATCATGTAGTTCTATTTCTAACTTTTTTTTTTTTTTTAAGATTTTATTTATTTATTTAACAGAGAGAGATCATAAGTAGGCAGAGAGAGAGAGGGGGAAGCAAGCTCCCTGCTAAGCAGAGAGCCTGATACGGGGCTCAATCCCAGGACCCTGAGATCATGACCTGAGCTGATGGCAGAGGCTTTAACCCACTGAACTACCCAGATGCCCCTATTTCTAACTTTCTGAGGAACCCCCATACTGTTTTCCCCTGTGGCTGCACTAGTTTACATTCCCACCAGCAGTGCAAGAGGAGCGTTTCTTTTACTCCACATCCTCGTTAACATTTGATTTTTTTATTTTTGATTTTAGCCATTCCAATAGGTGTGAGATATAGTTTTGATTTGCATTTCCCTGATGATGAGTGCTGATGAACATGTTTTCATGTTATTTAACTTTCATGTATTTGTGGTCTTTCCAGATTTTTTTCTTGTGGTTGACCCCTAGTGTCACAGAATTGTGGTCAGAAAAGATGCATGGTATGACTTCGATCTTTTTGGATTTGTTGAGGCTTGTTTTGTGGCCTAATATGGGATCTGTTCTGGAGAATGTTCTGTGTGCACTTGAAAAGAATGTGTATTCTGCTGTTTTAGGATGGAATGTTCCAAATATATCTGTTACGTCTGGTCCAGTGTGTCATTCAAATCCATTGTTTCCTTGATGATTTTCTGTTTAGATGATCTGTCCATTGATGTAAGTGGGGTGGTAAAGTCCCCTGCTATAATTGTATTGTTATTGATAAGTTCATGTTTGTTAATGACTTTTATGTATTTGATGCATAAATATTTACACTTGTCATATCTTCTTGTTGGGCTGTTCCCTTTATGATTATGTAGTATCCTTCTCTGTCTCTTGTGAAGTCTTTGTTTTAAAAGTCTATTTTTTCCAGTATAAGTATGCTACTCCAACTTCTTTTCACATACATTTGCATAAGTGTTTCTCCATCCTCTCACTTTCAGTCTGCAGGTGTCTTTAAGTCTAAAGTGTTTCTTTTCCAGGCAGCATATAGATAGGTCTTGTTTTTTGGTTGTTTTTTTTTTTACCCATTCTGAAACTGTCTTTTGATTGGAGCATTCAGTCCATTTACATTCAAAGTGATTATTGGCTAGATATGTATTTATTGCCATCTTACTACTTCTGGTTCTTTCTGAAGATGTTTTTTCCTGATCATTTCTTGTCTTTCATGGTTTGCTGGTTTTCTTTAATGATATATTTGGATGTTTCTCCTTATTCTTTGCATATCTGTTAGGGGTGTTTGATTTGTGGTTATTAGGTATATAACATCTGCATATATTCTATGTTAAGTTGGCGGTTGTTTAAGTTTGAACCCATTCTTTACTCCTCCCCACCTTTTAGGTATATGGTGTCATATTTTACATCCTTTTACTTTGTGTGTTCCTTGGCTGATTTTTTTATTTTTTTTTAAGATTTTATTTATCTGACAGAAACACAGCGAGAGAGGGAACACAAGCAGAGGGAATGGTAGTGGGAGAAGCAGGCTTCCTGCCGAGCAAGGAGCCCGATGCGGGGCTCGATCCCAGGACCCTGGGATCATGACCTGAGCTAAAGGCAGACGCTTAATGACTGAGCCACCCAGGCGCCCTGATTTTTTTTTTTTTTTTTTTAACAGAAATACTCATTTTAACTGCTTTTTGTGTTTCCTACTTTCATACTGTCATTTTTGGTCTTTCCTTTCCAATCAAAGAGTCCCCTTTAATAGTTCTTGCAGGGCAAGTTTAATAGTAATGAACTCCTTTGGTTTTTGTTTGGGAAACTCTTTATCTCTCCTCTTCTGGGTGATAGTCTTGCTGGGATATAGTATTCTTGGCTGTAGGTTTTTCCCATTCAGCACTTTGAATATATTATGCCACTCTCTTCTGGCTTGAAGAGTTTCTGCTGAAAAATTCCAGTAGCCTCATGGGGTTTCCTTTATATTGTAACTGTCTTTTGTCTTGATGCTTTTAATATGTTTTCTTTATCACTGTATTAGTATATTAGTAATTACTATATATCACTATATATTTTAATTACAGTAGGTCTTAGGGTAGACCTTCTTTGGTGATTTTGTTGGCTCTCTCTGCCTCCTGGATCTGGATTTCTGTTTCCTTCCCCAAATGAGAGAAGTTTCCAGCTATCATTTCTTCAGATAAATTCTCTGTCCCCTTTTCCTCTCTTCTGGGAACCCTATAATATGAGGGTTATGTTTGATGGAGTCACTGAGTTCCCTATTTTTGTTTTGCATAATTCTTTTTTCTTTTGTTCAGCTTGATTACTTTCCATTGCTCTGTCTTCTAGGTCATTAATTTGTTCCTCTGCTTCTTCCATTTGCTGTTTATTCTCTCAAGCATGTTTCTCATTTGTTTTTTAGCTCTTTATCTGTGGTATGTTATTCCTTACCTCTATGACAATGGTCTCACTGGTGTCCTCCACTCATTTCTCAAGTCCAGTGAGTATCCTTAAGATCATTGCTTTACATTTTCCATCAGGCATATTACTTAAATCTGTTTTGCTTGGATCTCCTGTTGTGGCCTTGTTTTATTCTTTTATTTGGGACAAATTCCTTTGTCTTCCTTTGGTGTGAGTCTCTGTGCCTGTTTCTCCCTGTTAGCAAAGTCAGCTGCATCTCCTGTTGTTGAGGGTAATGGCTTTATGAGGAAGTCTTGTAGTGAGGCGCCTGGGTGGCTCAGTCATTGGGCATGTGCCTTCGGCTCAGGTCGTGATCCTGGAGTCCTGGATTGAGCCCCATGTAGGGCTCTCTGCTCTACAGGGAATCTGCTTCTCCCTCTCTGACTCCCCATGCTTGTATTCCCTCTCTTGCTGTCTCTCTGTCAGATAAATAAAAAAAATCTTAAAAAAAAAAAAAAAATGGTCTTGTAGTGCCCTGCCATATAGTGTGTCCACTGTTCCCCAGGGCTTGGTGCTTCTAGGATTGTCTCCGGTGTGTTCTGTGTGTGACCTACTGTACTATGCTTGATGATTTATCCTTCAGTCCAGTCATCTGCCAAGGTTCTCTTTGCCTGTTGTGGGCATTTGGTCCCTGCCTGAATGCGGCACATTTTAACTAGATGGGCTCTGATCTGCTTGTGAAATGAGACCTCTCACCACTACCACTGGAACTGAGGCCTTGCAAAACACCTGTGTCAGGAGACTTGGTATTGGCAAGGATTTGGGCTGGACTTCTGGGGGAGGGGTTCTGCCGTGCTGGGATTGAGGCAAGTGTGACAGGGAAGGGCGGATCTGCCAGAGTGTGAAGGGACAGGACTTAGTATAAGCAAATTAGGTGTATTGAGTGTTGGCTCTATGCTTATGTTGAGAGGCAGAGGAGGGGAATTGCACCTGCCAATTCCTTTGTTCCTTAAGAGGTTTCTCTGTGAACGTTGCTTCTCTGGATCACACTCTGAGATGAATAGCTAAACTTCCCACGATGTGTCCCAGGCACTCTTTAGGTTGCTATTTCTATGCTGTATGTCCACAGGCTCTTTGCTTGCTTTCTCTCAGAGCAGCCCTAAGGTCCTCTGAGGTCTCTCACAGCCAAGTACACTGACCTTTAAAACTCCAGGCTTTAAGCCTTGCTGGTTGCAAGAACTCCTAAAATTCAGGGCTCTCTTACCTTCCAGGCCAGTTGCTATGGGGATTCATTTTTCCCATGTGCTCCCCTTTGTCTTTCACCCTTTTTTGCAACTGCAGCTCCCTCCCCGCTGCAGTGGCCATGATCAGTTTCTCTCCCAAACCAAGTCTTTACACTTCCTACCTTCTTTGATGCGGCCTCTTCTCTGCCTTTAGTTGTGGGGTTTGTTCTGCCAGTCTTTAGGTCGATTTTTGGGGTCTTATGATGATTGATAGTTACCTAGTTGTATTTGTGGGACAAAATGAACTTAGGGTCCTCTTACTCTGCCACCATCGTCCCCTTGTGATATCCTTTTACTTATTTCTCCATCTTCTATGTTTCTGTAAACTATTA
>CM053609.1:41474779-41493886 GCA_028646535.1 Procyon lotor | reverse complement strand
TTTTTTTTTTTTTTTAAGATTTTACTTCTTTGAAAGAGACCGTGAGAGAGAGAGCCAAGAGCAGAGGGAGAGGCAGAGAGAGAGGGAGCAGACTCCACACTGAGCAGGAAGCCCGATGTGGGCTGAGCTGAAGGCAGATGCTTAACTGACTGAGCCACCCAGGCGCCCCAGTATACTTCATCTTAAGATGAGTTTTGCTCCTAAAAGCTAGAGGAGGGCAGAAGGGAAGAACTAAGCCAGACAGTGACCCTGTTAATTTTTCTGTCAGTTGTTTTTAACTTTTTTTGGTCATTTGCCATTAATCTGATGCCATAGGTTTTCTCCCCAGAAAATCTATCCATTAAAGTTTGCCTGTTAGATATGTTCATAGACCTTCATGTACACATCAGTGTACTTACGTCTCATTAGAGGATTCAAGGCTCCTGGGTTCTCTTTCAGCTTTGTTTAGTTGTATTTTGACCACGTGTATGGATATGGTATATATGGCGAAGGATTGGGGGATAGGAGTGAAGGAGGGCAGTAATTTGGGGGATTTCTGTCTCAGTAGCTTTTCTGTGTACCATTACCTGTTTCCCCCTTCCCATTCCTATCATCCTCCCCTTTTTCCCATGCCTAGTACTCCCCATTAGAGGAAGAGGTCACGTGTCCTTCATCACCTTACTCTTCTCACTGAGGCTGTTTCTCTAAGTCTGTGATTCGTACTGCCTTTACAGTAATTACTAGTTAAATCTCAGAGAAAATGATACGAGAGGATGACATTTGATTTGAGTGCTTTAAATATGTGTTAACATGTGAAGGATCTTTTAGAAATTGTGGGGGAAAACTTTCTGGTTAGTTGTAATGAACGTGCTTGTACATGTGTGTTCTTTGCGTTGAGTTCATATATGCATTCACTCTAATAGTATCAGCCAGTGAGACTCTTGCTCTTTTTGTTTGTTACTACAGATGTGGTAAAAGGTGAAAAGATTCTTCCAGTATTTGATGAGCCACCAAATCCAACCAATGTTGAAGAGAGTTTAAAGAGAATTAAAGAAAATGATGTTCATCTTGTTGAAGTTAATTTGAATAATATAAAGGTATGTGTGCTAAGCAAACAATAAAGTTTTAACTTACTTTAAGTGAGTTAGATTTAGGATGAGAGTTGGGCAATTTTGATAAAGTGTGATTTTAAACTTCTACTTAAAGTTTTTGCTCCTAACAGTATGCTTAGATTACTATATAGTTTAGAAATTAAAGTATAATATTTTTCTGACTCACTTTTTAAAAAGTATTTTTACTTCATAATTTACGTGATAAAAACGTAAGCCCTATACTCTGTCAGCATAAATCTTTCTGGCTTCCAAAGTACTGCCTACTTCTAAGAGCATTTAGTCTTTCAGGATTTTTTTTTTTAATCTGGTTTCTTGAGGTATTCCCTATATTAAACCAGATTCTTCTACCTACTGAAATTCTGCCTATTCATTGTACAGTTCGATGAGTTTTGACCAATGCAGAAGTTGTACAGCCACCACCACATGTTCCACCATGTGGAACATGTCAGTTGCCTTTGTTATCATTTTCTGCCCCCAACTCTAGCCCCTGACCACTCGTATCTGTTTTCTTTTCCTTCATTTGCCTTCTCCAGAATGTCCTGTGAATGGAATCATACAGTATGAGCCTTTTTAGTCGGGCTTCTTTCACTTAGCGTAATGCATTTGAGATTCATCTGTGTGGTTGTATATGTCAGAAGTTTGTTGAGTAGTATTCTGTTATGTGGATATGCTGCAATTTTCTGATTCATTCACTACTTGATAGACATATGGATTCCCTCTGGTTTATAATGATTATAATAAAGCTATTAAGCACATCTGAACATGCTAAAATATGTTTTCATTTCTCTGGAGAAACACCTAGTAGTGGGCTTTCTGGGATCTTGAGTTTTAAAAAAATGTGATGCTTCTTTGGAGTAAAGAAGAAATGAGTTAGGAGAGCTTAGGGATGATTAATTACCAAAGAGTAAATTCAGATTATCTCTTGAGTGTTGGTCATTGTATTATACCTGCATTAAGAATTCCTCATTTAATTTTAAGAATTCCTCATTTTAAATCTTGATTTGTCTGAATTAAGGGCTGAGAGAACATCTGGGAATTATAAGAACTTAGGGAATAAGACCTCTGTGCCCCTTTAGCAGGTGTTCCTTCCTATGAGCTGAAGAAAGCAAGCCTTGAAAGAAGCTAACATTCCTAGTTGATCACTAATTTTAATTTTAAAAAAATTCAGTCCTCACGTAACTAAATCAACAGGTAATGATCTGAAATTAAGTTTGACCAATGCCGAAGTGATACAGCTACCACCAGTTGTGCCAGGCTACAGGGAATTGTAGTCTTGGTACTAAAGGGAGAAATTAGTGCCTTCTAGAACTCTGTCATTCCACGTTTCAGGTAGTGTAGGGTTAATCTCTCTTATCTCTTATTACAGCTTAAACTAAGTGACATCTCTTCCTTCGTAGAAGAGTGGATCCATCTTGAATACTCAGGTGTTGGCGTCTTATAATTCAAATAGTTAATTGTAGAATAATGAAGGTTTCTTTAATCAAAGTGCTAGAGAAATGATGATATAAACTCTGCTCTAGGTCAGCAGTTTGTGCAAATGTACCATAATAGAGAAATCAAATAGCTATGAAGGAGGCTGTTTGATTTCTTTTGTAGAATAAATGTTTTGTTTATATAATTTTTCTCACCACCCCCCTGTGTAATTTGAGTACATTTAATGGGGAAAAAAAGTACAAATATATTTGATTAATGGACCGAATTTCCTAAAAACTAAAATGTCATATTTCACATGATTGTTTTCCAAGAATATCCCAGTTCCGACCCTAAAAGATTTTGCGAAAGCTTTGGAAACCAACACACACGTGAAATACTTCAGTCTTGCGGCCACACGGAGCAATGACCCCGTCGCTGTTGTGAGTAAGCTGTTACCGATAGTAGTGAGATTGTGACTGGGGGGTTAGAGGTGGCTCAGCCGATTTTATAATCACAATTTACTCTCTTCAGATGATGTTTAGCAAGTAGTTTGGCAATGCATTATTTACTCTTTTATGTTTATTTCCTATATTTCTTCCCTATAATTTTAAAAAACGTAAGTGAAGTCATGCAATATGTGCTGTTTTATGACTTAAATTTTCACTGAACAATATATCTCAGAGATCTTTTCATACCATTACATAAAGTTCTACACCATTCTTTTAACATCTGCAGGGGATTCCATTTATGGATCTACAGTGTTGGATTTTGTCAAATGCTTTTAATCTGGTATTGAGATGTGTATTGAGATGTATTGAGTGTATTGAGATGATCATGTGGTTTTTGTACTTTATTAATACAGTATATTACATTGATTAATTTTTGCCTATTAAGTCAACCTTGCATTCCTGAGATAAATCCCACTTGATCATGGTATGAACCTTTTTCTTCACTTGGCTTTGAGGGCATCACTCCCTTTGGTTTTCCTCTCTCCTCACTGGACATCCCTTCTCTGGTCCCTCCTCATCTTCCCCACCTCCAAGCATTAGAATGGCCTGGGGCTCAGTCCTAGGCCTTTTCATTGTCCACTTTCTAGGTAATGTCACTCTGTTTCATTGCAATGTGTTTTTTGTTTTTTTAAGATTCTGTTTATTTATTTGACATAGAGATCACAAGTAGGCAGAGAGGCAGGCGGGGTGGGGGCGGGGGGCAGGCTCCCTGCTGAGCAGAGAGCCCGATGAGGGGCTCAATCCCAGGACTCCGAGATCATGACCCGACCTGAAGGCAGAAGCTTAACCCACTGAGCCACGCAGGTGCCCCTCATTGCTATGTGTAATCTGTATATGCTTCAGACTCCCAGGATTGTTATGCCCAGTTCATACCTCTCTCCTCAACTAATGTACTCATGGCCACCTCCTTAACCTCTTGCTTGGCTGTCTAACACACATCCCATATGGCCCCAAACTAAACTCCTGGCTTCCACCCCACACCTCCTCTCTCATTTTTTTCTGTCTCACTAAATGACAACTTCGTCCTTTCATTTGCTCAAGACAAAAAAAAATAGTCATCCTTGGCTTCCCTTTCTCACAACCTTAAATGTATATCCAGGCTTGTCTTCCAAATATTCCACAATCTAACCATTTCTCACCATTTTCTCAACTACCATGCTGGTTGGTCTAAGCATCTTCCCTAACACCTGGATTATTGCAATTGCCTCCTCACTGAGCTGCCTGTGTCCATATTTCCCACCTCAAACCCTGTCTTTTTTTACATGGCATCAAAACTGATTGATTTATTTATTTGAGAAAGAGTGAGAGAGCACGAGCTGGGATGGGGGTGGGAGGGTAGAGGGAGAGAGAAAAGCACGCTCCCCACTGAGCAGGGAGCCGGATACAAGGCTCGATCCCCTGACCCTGGGATCACGACATAAGCCAAAGACAGACACTTAACTGACTGAGTGATTTTTTAAAAACTTGTTTAGTGGGGCACCTGGGTGGCTCAGTCGCTAAGCGTCTGCCTTCAGTTCAGGTCATGATCCCAGGGTCCTGGGATCGAGCCCCGCATCAGGCTCCCTGTTCGGCAGGAAGCCTGCTTCTCCCGCCACCATTCCCTCTGCTTGTGTTCCCTCTCTCGCTGTGTTTCTCTCTGTCAAATAAATAAAATCTTTAAAAAATAAAAAAAAAAAATAAAAACTTGTTTAGTTATGTCATTCATATACTTAGAACCCTCCAGCAGCTCCCCATTTGTCTAATAATAAAAATGACAATCTTTCAGTGGTCTTGCAGTCCTTTACTTGCCCCTTTTTTTCTTTTTAATTCTTATTTATTTGAGAGAAAGAGGAAGGGACAGAAGGAGAGGGAAAAAGAGAATTTCAAACAAGCCTTCCCTGCTGAGCACGGAGCCCGATGCGGGGCTCAATCTCATGACCCCGAGATCAGACCTGAGCTGAAATCAAGAGTCAAGCTCCACTACTTGCCCTTTCTTTCATTCAACTAGAGATGCACAGCCTCTTACTCTTTCTCAGATGTGCCGTGTATGCCCCTAATGCAGGGCCTTCCCCCTTGTTTCTCTTGCCTAGAACTTTCTCCCCAAAGATACTTAACATCATTGTATGTCACCACTTTGAGCCATTGTTCCCGCATCACCTTCCTGGTGAGGCCTTTCCTAACCGCGTCTGCCCCCAGCACCCTCCATCTCCCTATTTGCTTTCTCTGTAGCTCTTTTACCACCTGACATTGTATTTTGCCTGTTCTCCACCCCCTCCCCACTAAAATGTGAATTCCATCAGGCAGGAACCTCTATGTTTTACTTTGAAATCTCCAGAGCAGTACTTAATCAAATAATCAGCCACCAGTAATATTTGAAGAAATGTATATACAGATGGATGGATAAGGGATGTGTTCCACATAACTAGTTGTCACTAATGAAAAGTACATGCATATAGATAACCTGTCCCAAGTTCTGTCCAGTATCTCTGCCCTCTCTTGCCTTTTCTTTTAACTTGACCTTATGTTGTGGTAGTCTGTGAGCACTTCTGGCTCCTGCCTCAGGCATCCCTTCCCATCGCGGCCTCAGTAATCAGTCCGTAATGTACCTTCATTTTGGCTACACAATAATCCAGCTGCAGTAGGACCCAAGTAAGAAAAGATGTGCCAAAGAGACCTTGATGAAGTTAGTCCTACACAAGAGCTGAGAGAAAGTGTGAGAGACGGGAGAGAGGAGGATGAGGAGGGTATGCGTGAACCTAACAGTGTGAAAAGCAGCAGAGAATATTACCTACCAACCAAGGATTACATGTGACAAATCTAAATATCGCGACAGGTCATGTGCGAAAAAGACATGAGGCCTATGAGGTTGTGTGTCAAGCTAAAATAATCTAATGAGAAACGTCAGAGCATTTCTGCTAATTACTGTATTTCTTTATGGCAGGTAGAATATGTGATGGGTACTGTCAATTTTTATCTCAATTTTCTTTAATTTCTAGGCTTTTGCAGATATGCTGAGAGTGAACAGAAATTTGAAGAGCTTAAATATGGAGTCCAACTTTATTACAGGAGTTGGGATTCTAGCCCTGATCGATGCCCTAAGAGATAATGAAACCCTGGCAGAGCTCAAGATCGACAATCAGGTCAGTGTTCTATACCAGTAACTGAGGAAGCCATGGAGGGGTTGGGGATTCGGGAAGCAGGTGGAAGGAGGGCATCTGGGGAGCCCTTTGGGAAGGTGGTGGCCTGAAAGGAGATGAGGACATTTGAAGCATCCAGAATATTAACATTTTGAGCATGGGTTTGAGCATATTCGTAGAGTTGTGCAGCCCTCGCCACTAATTCCAGAATGTTTTCACCACGTCTCCCACCAGCCCTGGCAACCATTAACCCACTTTCTGTCTCTACACATTTGCTTATAAATGGAATGATATAAGATACACTCTTTTGTGTCTACCTCCTTTCACTTAGCGAAATACTCTGCAGGTTCATCCATGTTGTAATATATATCAGTAGTTACTCTTTTATGGCTGAATAATCTATTACATGTGGGTTGTTTCTACTTTTTAAATATTAGGAATAATGCTGATGTGAACATTCGTGTACAAGTTTTTATATGAACATAGGTTTTCATTTTTCATGGGTACATACCTAAGAGTGGAATTGCAAAGTCATGTGGTAGGTAACTCTGTGTTTAACTCTCTGAGGAATGGCCGAGTTGTTTTCCACAACAACTGCATCATTTTGCACTTGTACTAGCATGTGTGAGCTTCCCAATTTTCCCACATTCTGGCCAACACTATAATCATGTTATAATAATGGGTATGAAATGGTATCTCCTTTTGGTAATCCAGTTTTTTTTGGTGTCTGTATGAAATACTGAGCTTCAAAATAATAATATTTCTTCTATGTAAGTATGTCATAAGAATTGCAAAAATTTAAAAAGACCAGTAGAATCAGCATTTACCTGTATGTCTAGTCTTAACTTACCTTGAAAAGTATTTTGATCTAGTTTATTAATACTATTCTTTAATTATTCCAGAGGCAACAGTTGGGGACAGCTGTAGAATTGGAAATGGCCAAGATGCTTGAGGAAAATACAAATATCCTTAAATTTGGTTATCAATTTACACAGCAGGGACCCCGAACCAGAGCAGCCAATGCTATAACAAAAAACAATGACTTAGGTAAGACGTACGCATTTCAAATCAAATTTCTGAATTGTATCATTAAGGCAATGTATTAGAGGGTTTTTTTTTTTCTCCAGTGTTTCAACATAGATTTTTGGGCCTTTGCTTTTAAAATCTTCACAGTCCTTTTTCTATCGATTGAATTAGAGTTCAGTTTAAGTGCAGTATAGTGATTACTGGGTTCATGGGTGAAATCTTCCTGAAACGAACATTTCATAGCTTTAACAGTTTTCTATCAGAAACATAATATAAATGCTTCCTGGAACAAAAATTTCGTTCTGTTACAAGTCTCCTCTTGGAGCTATTAAAGATTTCAGCATTTCAGGGAAGTTTTTTGACCTTTTTAGCAAACAGGCCTAGATAGAAATTCATTTTTACATGATGAAATATGGATTATAGTTTTGATCCAAGTTTTACAGCATGTGGCACAAAGTGTCTGCTGTACATACTGGTTCCTGACACAGCCATTGCTGGGCAAGTCTGTCTTCCCGCTGCACACATGTATCAAGGTCAGCGTTGCCCATTTTTTCCTGATTCCTACTGAAAGTACTGCTGAGGCTTGTGTTTCTGTTTGAAATAAGTTTTCCAGCCAAGGCTGATTAAAGAATATGATGTTTGCAATTTTGTTTCTACATGTTTCCAATAATTGACTCTTCTTTTAAGTTTGGTGTTTGTCATTGAAATATTTTTAAAGATGTGTTTAGACAAGAATTAAAATAAGACTTCCTTTCTTAAAGGGAGCAACACTTCAAAGCGATGCAGTTCTTTTAAACTGCAGCCATATTTGAGTTTGCTTTCTTTAAAGGTTTCTAAAGCAGAAAAGTTACAGCTTTCTTCTCTCAACCCAAATTACTGTGAAGAGTATAAGTTCAAACCCTGTCTGTCCCGTGATGACTTACATTTCCCATAGATTTTAGTCTCTTGCATTTTAGAAATTTGGTGTGTTTGGTGTACTACTGGTTCTCAGTGCAATTTGCAAAGTCATGCTAATTACATCGAGAATCACCAGTATACCAAAAGATGAGAGAACACATGAAAAGTACTTCCCGGGCTGCTTTATGTTGCCACCGTGCCGCCGAGTAGGTGTCCGTGGCCAGGTGTAATAGAGGTGGCGGAGGCCACGTTGAAGGTGTGGCCTGATGCGAAGCTCAAGTGAGAGAAAGCAAATGGCTTTGTGTGGGTAGCCCTGGAGACCCCTGACCTCATGCTCGCTCTTTCTGAGCCAAGCCAGAGTTTCAGACATGAGATGAGACTAGGAACATTTCTGGTGTGGGGAAGTACGTGGATAAACGCTCACATTTGAGGTTAAGGTAGTTATTTATATGCCGAGGACAGCTTGCAGATTGTGAAAACGGATTCTCATTGCAGGCTGCTGCCTCCAGAGTAAACTCACAATGAAAAAATGATGTCAGCAGATTAAAAGGCAGTGCTGGTAGAAGGCACTAAAATTAGATGGGAAGAAACTTAGTTTCTTCGGATTTTTTTAGTGGGAGGCATTTGAGAGCCATTGTTGGCCATTGGATGCTTGATTGAAATGATACTTCAAAAAAAAAAAAAAACCATATTTTTTATTCTTCTAGAGATCGGATGTGAGGTTAGAACTTATTTGCAGTTGATCATAAAGTAATGAGAACTTCTGTTAGTGGAGTGGGTTTTGGAAAGAAATTGCTGAAGAATTAATAGGTGAGATCCCTGGGTGGTTCAGTCTGTTGAGTATCTGCCTTCGCCTCAGGTCATCCTGGGATCGAGCTTTGCATCAGGCTCCCTGCCCAGGGGAGAACCTGCTTCTCCTTCTGCCTGTGCATAAAATCTTTAAAAAAAAAAAAAAATGAATTGTTAATAGGGCCTAATTTATGAGCCTCTCATCTAATGGCTGAACCGAGAAATTGCTGGTAGCAAGTAGGCCCTGAGTAAGGAAGAAGAGTCTGACCTGACTCTTGGCCCATCTCCTGTGGTGTGTGCTCCCAGTGTTGGTCTCGGCCCACAGGTACAGGTGGCAAGCATCAAGACCGTGTGTTCATACTGGCAGTCTGATACATACCCCCCAGAAAGACCTGAAGGATCAAAATTTGAAACATAGACTCCCCAGGCATCTAGTTTTTCTTCACCATGCACATGGGGCTGTATCAGTGTTGATTCTCATGTCTTGCCTCTCACAGTTTCCTGTTCATTGAAATAATCCTACCTACTCCCACCTCTCCAGCTACTAAGTGTCCACAACACACATGAAATATTTGCATGAACTCGGTGCCTCCTGTTACTGTCCTCACACCAGCTAACCACATCATTTCCAAACTTTTTTGTCTGCTCTCTTCTGTCACTGACCTCCTTTGTGTTTATGACATGCATTTTAACATCTGAAATGGTCTGCCATTAACATCCCAGCCCTGCTGCAATGCAACATTCTCTTGGAAATGTTCTGCCCCAAAGGGTTGATCTGGCTTGTCTTTCAAGAAAGTATTTCTGTATTTTTCAGAGATTTATATATATGAATCAGGTTTATATTTGAGGACTCAAGTCTCTATTTGATTTTTTTTCCCTTAATAGTTGAGTAAACATGCAAGACTTGCTTTTTGTTACCGTGGACTAATAAGAGTAGAGTAAGGGGTATAGTCAGTTAGCTAAGTGTAAGAATGCTCATGGGAGCTCGATACTTCAGTGTTCCTGGTTTTGCTTTCTAGCTAGGACCCAGCCAACGGCTGGACAAGCTTTTTTGCACATCACTTGAATGTCTGCTTGAAGACCCCATCTTCCTGTCACAGAGTGCGGCCTACTAGTTGGGGGTCACCGGTCTGTGAGGTGGCTGAGGGCTCTTGGGACATAAGCACCTTTCTTTTGCTCCGTCCACTGAACTAGCTGACTGACCACTTCGATGGCCAGAGTTGACCATGTTCACCAGATAGGACCTCACCACGTTACCGGGGTCTGAGCCGTTCACTACTCTGTATTTTTGTTTTGTCAGAGCCCTGTTCGTTTTGTGGGTGACACTGGAAAATTTGGAGAACAGTAGCAAGACACTTAGCCTTAAAATGACAAAAATGTTTTTGTTCTTTCACAAACTAAGGAAATGGGTTGTGGTACCTCGGCAGAAGAGCATGCAAGTCATTACTTTTAATATGTTCTAATCCTAATTAGATCAAAATTTAACATAGTAATTTCTAAGTCATTGTCTTAACAGGTATTGTTTTTTTAAAATAACAAGTAAGATGGGTGCAGTGAGGTTAAGGTGAATGCGGAGCAGTAGTGTAGATCTTCCCCATTCCTGGGGGAGTGGAGGACATGTGGTTTGCAGGCCGAAGCCTCAGTTCTCAACAAATGGCAGTGATGAAGGATGTGAATTTATTTTAATGGCCTTGGAAACAACAAATGGACATTTCATTTCTGTACAACTCTAACTGGATCATACAGAAACTTGTTCCTTATGAGCAAGTTAACATTGTACAAAGTAACCGGCATTTCTAACACGCTTTCTTTTTTTCTCACAGTTCGCAAAAGACGAGTCGAAGGAGACCACCAGTAAGCCCACCAAGATCCAATCTTTGGGAAACTTGAAGAGGTCACCAGGAGCTCATGGTGGTGATGTCAGATGTAAGATTTTCCTGGGTAGAAGGGAAAAGACTGGAAATCCTTTTTTTTTTTTTTTTTAACTACATTTATCTTTTTTCTAGTTTATGTTAACAATTTCAAACTATAAAATCAATAGTAGGTGGTAATTTTGTATTTTAGAACATTTCTCCTTTCTGCTAAAATCAATTTTAATTCAGCTTAATTAAATGGGTTGTGATGAGTCATGAGTTAAAAGTACAATTGTGAAAGAAGTTTAGGAAATCATTTATGTAAAATACTATGAACATTTTAAGGAGCAATCGTTTTTAAATCAAAAAGGGACTGACTGCTAGAAGAATTGCCTTTGCACCTGTTGGATACGAGACCCTCATCAGAGCTTTCTTTCCTTATCCCATTGCATGTAGCCCCTTCCATGTTTTAGAATACAGGAAATTGGTGAGAGTATGCTTTGTTTCTATCCAGAAAGCAAAATGCTGGAATTTTAAAACAGAGGACTCAAAATCTGGTCGTCTGTTCAGGTACAAGCCCATCTCTGGGAGAGATGAAGGGGCCTCCTGCCTCTTCCAGGTCACCGCGCTTGTAGGAGGGGTGAGAGTCAGCAACCCCTAGACTGGTTTAAACAAAGTCACCAGCTTGCCCAGGTTACGTACTTTGTTTAAAAGTAGAGTTATGTCTAAACTCATTATAGTTTTTTATTTTAATTGGGCATCATTAAAGTTTTGTGAAAGCTCATAGTCAAAAGCATTTAAATAGGCACGCTGTATTCTGCTCTGTAAAAGACATGAGCCAACTTTTGGTTATTTAAGAAGAAAAAGGCTATTATTAAACATGTGAAATCAAACATGATAAACGTGATGGAATTTGAGTCTGAGGCGCAGGCAAAACAGTCACTAAAACCAGGGATTACTGTAAAGTCAATGAGCAACTGGCCTGAGTATGAATTCGCTGTTGCCCAGGATTGTGAGGATTTGTGTGTGCACTGTGGGATTGTAGAGGGGGTCGTGACTTCCTTCAGGATGCCCGCTTCGAATTGTCCAACCAGTAAGGGAAACTGTCCTTCATAAATCTAATGTTCATTATGCTTCCTTTCATCTTACCCTTTTTTGTCCGTAAAAGTAATCTCTCATGAGAAGAGTTTCTTCCTACTGCCCGTGCTCACAGTATTTAAATGAACACGGGAACAGTGTACTCTGGTGAAGGCTGCCTCCTGCCCAGGGGGACAGACCGGGGCTTTGGACCTGAGTGTGGCCCTGTTTCAGGGCAGCCCCAGAGCCCCAGATGGCAGGGCCATCCCAGCTCCTGGAGACAGGAAGGAAGAGATCGGATTCATCCTGACCTCCAGAGTTCAGGCCTGGCTGGATTATTTACAGGGAATAAAGGGAAGAATCCCATTTAAGAGTGAGGGATAGGTCTGTTGATTTTTTCAGGAAGAGTTTTTGAAATTGATCTACACAATGTCCCTCCTTTGGCTTGGGCTGGACAGTTCACTTAATGAGCCAGGCAGCAGCTTGTGTGCTCTGCTAATACGCCTTCTCGACAGGGGAAAGCTTCCCTGCGAAGAATTAGTTGTCTTTATTTTTTGAGTTAGTATCCAGTGTTCTCAAAGGGGCCAAATATTGACTTTGCACTATTCCCTTTCAGTTAGAAACCACTGACTTTTTTTTTTCCCAAGTTATCAAGTATTTGTCTGTCTTCTTTTCATATATGACTTTGGAAATGTACTCGATGCTAGAGACTGCTCACTTGCCGCAGGATGGGGAGCGAGCATGCAGCGAGTGTGAAAGGGTGCCGCTACCCCACCAGCAAGGCCTTCTTGCTTGCACTGGCCTGTAAGTCAGTGAATTGAGAAGTAGGTTACCCCTTCTACCACATGGAGTTGTTTTCTTTTTTAAATATAGGTTGGTGGGGCCCTACCCAGTATGCGTATCATACTTACGGGTAGTATCTTTGTCATTTATGACTTACCGAAGTATGAAGTTTTGCTTCTACCATTCCAGTTCTGAGCTGTGACGGGTCGTTATATAATTGAAGAAAACATTTTTTCCTGTCTTTAAAGATGACCATTCATCCAATTGAGTACAGAAAATTAAGTAAACTGATGTTTACTTTGATCTTTAAGATTCTGGCACCTCTTAACCATTTAATAACTTAACAGTATTGCTACACAGCTTTAAAATGTTGTAATAGATTAGGGTTCTGAAAAAACCAAAGATTTTCTAAGGCCTTAAAACATTCTGTAGGTTACCCAATTTAAACTTATGTGGTTATCTAGTCAAAGAATACTCTTTGCATTTTTAATTTGCTGTTTTTAAAAATCTTTTATTTTCATATTTGTCTGAAGTTGATTTTGCAAGTATGTCTTCATGAAATTGTATGTATTGAAAAAAGCAATATTAATACTGATACTAAAATGGATTTCAGTGCTATAAACTTATAGCTTAAATGCAGTAGAAGTCTTAAGTATCGGTGAAATACATTTGGTAAGGGTGCTGGTCATTTAAAAGACCAAATAAACATTTTGTGTTTAAAAAAAAATAGTGGATTATTAGTTCAAGGAGAATTATCTCATTAAATTGCAAATTCCTGTTATTTTAATGAAGTAACCCACACACTCATTTTGTGCAACAGATGCACTCTGGAAAAGTTACATGTAAATAGAACTTTGTAAATTGTTTTTCCTTTGACAGTACCTGATGTATTTTCACTGAAAAAGGGGATTCCATGGTATAATAAAAATTATAAAAGAAAAATGCTTGATAAAATGTTAGTCTGTTCTAGTATACATTTTATTTAATCCTTGCTGCCATTAAAATAAGGTAAGATTGATGAGGTTTCATAAAATCTTTTTTGGGTTGTGTACTCGAAGGCGTGTCACCCTTACCTTTCGGAATCAGGACGCACAGGCACCTCCCCGCAGACTGGAGGGTGATGTGCTCTCCGGGGTCCCCAGCAGCTGCCATCCTCTGCGAGTTCAGTCCTGTCCCTTCAGCCCTTCATCACAGTGCCCCTTCACTCTCTTAAAACAATGTTTTTCTAATATTATTGATATAATTATTATATAACTGTATTAGCTGAAGGTGGATGACAGAATGTGACGTACGTGTATATATCACGAAAGAGCTTCCCCTAGTTAAAATCCCCCCTCCCCCCCACACACACAGTTAAATGATTCTTCCTTTTGGTGAGAACTTTTAGGATCTACTCTCTTAGCAACTTTAAGACCTATAATGTGGCGTTGTTTACCAGAGTCACCATGCTGTCTTCAGGATTGGTTCATCTTCTGACAGGAAGTTGCCAGCTCTGACCACCACCGTGTCCTCCACACTCCACCCCTGCCTCTAGCAGCCACCAGGCTATTCTGTGCCTGAGGTCACTGTTTTTAGATAGTCATATAAATAGATGAGATCATACAGTATTTGTTTTTCTCTGGCTTACTTCACTTGTGCATAGTATTAGCTGAACACAAGGCACCCACGGGAACCAAACATACCAGACCCATCCTGTTGCCTCGGACAACGGTGAGAGTTCTTGGATCATCCAACCATCTATCAAACTGTCTTCAGTGTCAGCTCTCACTGATCTTTCTAGATCATTCTCACCATAAGACTTGCTTACCAAAGAAATGCCTCACTACTTTTAAATTGAAAGAACAGATTTATAAGCAAAGATTTTTATACTTTTCTGTCATTGTAATTTGGTCCTTCTATTCTGCATTAGAATTCAGCTCCATAAGTCTTAATACTCAAATATTACTGATATTAAATATTAAGCTTGATTCATAATAGTGAAGTTTCTTTTGAACAACTATGTACTATAGGCATTTAGAACTTAACATCATACTGAAATAATTTCAATAAAGTTTATCAAATATTCTATAGACCTGGACTTTTTGAAATTTCCCTTTAGTTCTTATGTTCTAAACTTTATTTCTTACATAACCCTTCAGGAACAAGCTTATTTCCTGTACTTATTCTATCCCAGTCTGTTACATTAAGCCATATAAAATTGTCAATACTTGACCATTTTCACCCATAAAAATAGTAATATCCTATGGTTGAAATACTGTTGGTACTGGGTACGGTCTGACCATAAAAGTGAATTGATAAATGTGAACAAGGACAGTCTTATGGACCTGATGGGAACTAATCCTATTAATAAACTAAAGATTTTACAGCAAAGCAATCTCTTACCAGTCACCCAAATCCACCAAGCAAAAGAGAAAATCTGTGCAATGTGTTCTTATGGGTTTGAGGAATCTTTTAGGGATAAATGTCAAATAATTTAAAAATCTCACAATTCTGAAACATAGGGGAATAAAGACCTTCCAAGGATGGCTGTTGGGCTCTCTCTCTCCTGCAGGAGGTCTGGATGCCGGTCCCCTTTGGAAGTCAGGAGGTTCAGGCACTCGCACTGGCCAGCACGTCCAGCTCCTGTGAGTCTGAGTGGCCCTGGGGAGACAGGGTCCTCATGCCCAGCACAGTGGCCCCTGCTCTTTTAGGGACCAAATAATGAGGGTGGCTGACCATAGGTGGGTCCAATATCACCAAACATCTTTTGTCCTTCAAATGGGAAGCTTTCCAGGGCACCTGGGTGGCTCAGTCTGTTAAGCCTCTGCCTCAGGTCATGATCCCGGGGTCCTGGGATCGAGCCCCATGTCGGGCTCCCTGCTCAGCGGGGAGTCTGCTTTGCCCTCTCTCTCTGCCTACCTCTCTACTTGTGCTCGCTATCTGCAAATAAATGAATAAAATCTTTTTAAAAAATGGTTCTTTACTTGGGAGGAAAAATCTTTGGATAGAGTTTGTTTTTTTTTTTAATAAAGATTTTATTTGGGAGAGCATGCAGGAGGGAGGGGCAGAGAGATGGGGAGAGTCACAAGCAGACTCTATGCTGAGGGCAGAGCCCAACACGGGTCTCCACCACACTACCCTGAGATCATGACCTGGGCCGAAGGCAGAGACAACCAACCAAGCCACCAAGGCGCCCCTGGATAGTCTTAAAGTTCTTTAAACGTCAGCTTCCAAGTCTGTAAAGTGAGCCTAAAAATACCTGCCTTCTAGTTGTTCTGAACATTAGAATTGGTAGGGCCAGCACATTACTTGGCAAAGCACCCGGTGTCCAGTGAGCCCTCCCGTGCTGGATGTGTTGGGTGCTCTGACGAGACCCCAGGGCCATGTGGGCAACAGAAATTTCGTACCATGCCCACGGAAATAAACAACAAAGGACAGGAGGACATCCCCAAAGAGGCAATACCTGACCTGGACCGAAGCCCACCTCTGGGCCCAGCCAGGAGGATGAGATGGGGCAGAGCGGCCAAAATGCACAAAAACCTAAGACCCAGAGCAATTAGGGAAAAATTGATCTTCTAAAGTCACAGACTTGCTTCTGAACATTTTTTATTCACAACTGGGATTATGGAAAAGCGGCTCAATTCATCATTTCAACCAAAACAAGTCATGTCATGATTGCTTTAAAACAAGCTGTTGGAAATAATATACAGTTGTCACTTGAATAACGGGTTTAGGATTGCCAATTCTCTGCACAGTCGAAAATCCGAGAATAACTTTTACCTCCCCAGAAACTTAACTACTAATAGCTTACTGCTGACCAGAACCCTTACTGATAACACAGTTGATACATATTTTGCTTGTTTAATGTATTATATATTCTTAAACGAGAGAAAATTTAACAATAAGGAAGAGAAAATACATTACAGCACTGTGCCTTATTTATAAAAAAAAGAAAAGCCGTAAGTGGACCCGTGCAGTTCAAACCTGTGTTCCTCAAAGGTCAGTACAATGTATACAATGGGGGCACGTTTCATACTTTAGTCATTTTCTTCCTCTTCACCCCCTGCTTTCCTCTTTCCAGAGGCCTCACCTCCTAAACAGATTCAGAGATAAGATGTAACATTTAATACCAAACGTTTCTAGAAATTTTGTCTATAGTTGTTCTGAGCTATCCTCAACGAAATATTAGCAAACTGAATCCAAAAATGTATTTTAAAAATATCACTCAGCAACTGATCAAGCGGAATTTATTCCTGGGTTGCAAGGGTGGTTCAATATTTGCAGCCTCTGTCTTTGGCTCAGGTAGTGATCCAGGGTCCTGGGATTGGGCTCCCTGCTGGGGGGGGGGGGGGGGCCTGCTTCCTCCCTCCCGCCCTCTCTCTGTCTCTCATGGATAAATAAAACCTTTTTTAAAAAATTAAAATTAGGGGCACCTGAGTGGCTCAGTGGGTTAAAGCCTCTGCCTTCAGCTCAGGTCATGATCTCAGGGTCCTGGGATCGAGCCCTGCATCGGGCTCTCTGCTCAGTGGGGAGCCTGCTTCCCCTCTCTCTTTGCCTTCTTGTGATCTCTCTCTTCTCTGTCAAATAAATAAAATCTTTTAAAAAAAAAAAAGAATTAAAAAATAAATGGTTCTGAGCTGATGGGGGAGCCAGCCCTTCATATTAGAAGGACACTCCCTGGCAGCAACCCATGTCCGCAGACAGTGTCTCAAGCCAGTCAGGTCCCACAAATCAGGGCTTCCCCTGGGCAATGGTCAGGGCAGGAGGGACACTTCCTCCTCACTCTACACTGGCTGACATTCCAATCATATTACTTGAAATATGTTCCCCTGCCTCCTATTTCACTTTTTCTATCTAAAATTCAGTATTTTAATGCCTGTGGTTCTTTTTTGTTTTGTTTTTACGACTTTGAGAGAGAGAGGAGGAGAGCGTGGGCGGGGAGAGGGAGAAGCAGGCTGACCACCCGGCAAGAAGCCTGACAACGGGGCTCGATCCAAGGACCCCAGGATCATGACCTGAGCCAAAGGCAGACGCTTAACCAACTGAGCCACCCAGGCATCACCAACATTTTTAGTTTTGATGAGAAAGAGTATGTAACTTCCAGACATGCTTAAATGACTTCATTCTGAGAGGTTTTGTTCTGAGAGAAAGTCATCATTTAAACACTCAACAAGTTTTATGCACACATTAATACTATAATGTTTAAATGCTGGGTCAATTACCCAAGAAGGCAAACTGCTCATTGCATGTTTTCCTCCACAAGGACACAAATTATTTAATTGATTGTTTATTTTGGGGGTGCCTTACTTTCCCAGCTAAGCTTTTCTGTGGGAAAATGGCCCTAAGGAAAACAAAAATACAAGGCCTCTGTACTGCTGTCCTCACTAAATCACAGCAGGACAGGGAGTGCAAGCGTCAGCCTCTGCAGCCCGCAGGAGAGATGTTCCCTCCACGCCCAGCTCACCTCGGAGCTCCCCTTGGTAATGGTATTTAATGGCTTCGGCGCCTTCCTCCTCCTCACGGACACTGCTGGGGACCTGGTAGGGGCCACTCGGCCCCTGCTGGTTCTGCTTCTCCCACAGATGCATGGTCTCGTGAGAAGAGGCCCTCAAACGTTCTTCTTCTTTCTGTAAAGAAGCAAATCAACTTTTTAACTGAAAAATGAACTACCTTTGTGCCCACTTGAACCTACATTTACTACATTTCTTGTCTTCAGAGAACAGTTCTCTCCAGGCCACACCCGTCACCTCACACGGCGATCCCTCTGTGCAGTTTAGTTCTAAGCCGTGAGGGGGCAGGAGGCTCCCTCCCGCTAACCACCCAATCAGATGGGGCGCAGACGTGGCCTCGGGAGCTGCAGCGTCCCCGGTGCGCCCAGGCAGAGCCCCGAGAGCAGCAAGCAGCCCGAGGAACCTCAGCCATGCCCGGTGGATGCCTGAGGGAGGCCGTGTCTGCTGACCCGAGATAGACACCCGGTGCGCTAGGGCTCCACCAACTGCAGTGGTGCCCATAGTCCTGTCGGGGCCCCTCCCTGCCAGAGAGCTTCCCCATAGCTCCCGATGACAGGTCGGGGGGTCCCTGAGCCCCAAAGCACAACAGTCACACCCTTCCTCCCTGGCCATCCACAAGTGTTTACAAGGTAGAGACAGAGATATGAGAGGTCAGGGATATTATAGCATTTCTTTGAATTCCTCATATAATTGCTCTCTATTACTGCATACAACTCTACGTTGCTAGACATTCTATGCAGGAAATTTTTCATTAAGGTTGTATGGAGTATAGAGGAAAAAAAATCACTGTTGGTACAACCGGTATTAAGAACAAACTAGTTCACTGGGCGGCTCAGTGGTTTAAAGCCTCTGCCTTTAGCTCAGGTCATGATCTCAGGGTCCTGGGATCGAGCCCCACATCGGGTTCTCTGTTCGGCAGGGACTCTGCTTCCCCCTCTCTCTGTCTGCCTCTCTGCCTGCTTGTGATCTCTGTCAAATAAATAAAATCCTTAAAAAAAAAAAAGAACAAACTAGCTCATTCCTTATGCATTTCCATGGAAACTGGAGAAGTGGGGGAGGGCCTG
>CM053609.1:41454399-41474279 GCA_028646535.1 Procyon lotor | reverse complement strand
GGTACCTCGGGCTGCTTGCTGCTCTCGGGGCTCTGCCTGGGCGCACTGGGGACGCTGCAGCTTCCGAGGCCACGTCTGCGCCCCATCTGATCGGGTGGTTAGCGGGAGGGAGCCTCCTGCCCCCTCACGGCTTAGAACTAAACTGCACAGAGGGATCGCCGTGTGAGGTGACGGGTGTGGCCTGGAGAGAACTGCAGAAATAGGTGTTATCCTGGGCTGGGCACTTATAGGTTCGTTATAGTAGAAGTAGTTTAAGTGGCCAGTAAACTAGTTCATTTTTTTAAAGTTCAATGTATTATTTGCTTCTCTACAGAAAGAAGAAGAACGTTTGAGGGCTTCTATTCGTAGGGAATCTCAGCAGCGCCGAATGAGAGAGAAACAGCACCAGCGGGGGCTGAGTGCTAGTTACCTAGAACCTGATCGCTATGATGAGGAGGAGGAAGGCGAGGAGTCCATCAGCTTGGCTGCCATCAAAAACCGATATAAAGGGGGCATTCGAGGTGAGTGTGCAGAAGTTAAAGTTCATAAATTTGGGATTCAGGAATTTATCTTTGCATTTGGTCTGCTCTGAATGCCCAGTCACTGGATATTTTATTTATTTTTTTAGAGAGAGCTGGTGGTGGGAGGGGGAGAGGGAGAGAGAGAATCCTGAGTGGGCTCCACACCCTCCAGAGCCTCACACGGGGCTTTGCCTCCCAACCCTGAGATCACGAACTGAGCCGAAATCAAGAGTTCGACACTTAACCAGCCGAGCCACTCAGGCACTCCTGGGCTTTTTATTTTTGAGGAACCGGTGTTAACGAGTGATACATTTCAAGGGCTACTGAACTAGACGTTGCAGGATTCTTCCAGGTGAGCCTGAAAGGATGGGAGCTGCTGGGTTGTTCTTACTGAGGGAATAGAGACTGAGGGGTTGAACTGGCAACATGATGAGTGTTGGTAAGTGAACAGCTGCTCTGGAACCGGGGTCATCTGACTGCAGAGGCGTTGGTCTCAAGCACGGTACTGCATCCAGAGGTTCCCCCACGGCCCGCAGACTGAACCTGAGGTAGAACACTTGGCCTGGTCCCTGACCTGACCCTGCCTGCTCTCGGTTCTGCCGCCCTTCTCTTGGATGACTTACGGAAAGTTTTAATACCTACCTGCTGTTACTCCATCAGGAAAGAAAAAAAAAAAAAAAGCAGCCTGTTAGTAATGATAGTACTTACAAAGTGAGGTTGTTTTGAGAATTAAATGACTTAATACACATAAAGTACTTTGCCCGGTACCTAGCACATACGAATACTACATAAACTGAACCTAAACCATCATGACTAGCTTCAGGCAAGTGACTTTGTATCTCTGAAGATCACGTTCCCCATCTGTAAAGTGGAACTCCAGTCCCCCCTAGATTACCCTGATAGAGCTTTGGGAACCGCCGTGCAGTGTAAGGAATACCATGGGGGACCATGCATCCTAGTTTTGTCCTTACGGAGTGACAGATTTTAAGAGCACTCAAATTTCCCCTCTCTGCCGTCCTATAAAACTCCTTTCTCCTTTTCTTGCAGTGACTGCATGTGTTCTCGTAAGCTATCGCAGTCTGCTTGCCTACCTGTTACTTACTTTGGCACTACAGTACAGAGACGATTTTTTTGTTAGTGCTAATTTCCCACAGAAAAAATTGTGGAAAATCGCGTAAAAACTGAATAAAAGCAAAAAAAAAATTGAGGATGCTTTTAGGGAGAGAGATACATAATATTCAGTTCTCCAGAGATTAAAAACCTGACCAGTTCATTCATGTTCAGTTCAGTTCCAGGGAAGACTCCAGGTTCTCTTGCGAAAGTGTTGGTCTAAAGTCAGCTGTGCTTGATTCCATCCTGAGTTTCACCTGGGCCAGGGAGTCCGTGCAGACTGTTACTCCTCTCCATCTCCTTTTGAAATGTCCATCTGGCAACAAATGGTCTTTACAGGACTGGGAAGCCACCACTTGTTTTTATCTTCAAAGTTTATTTTGGAATTAACAGTTATGCCCCATGAAAGAATGACTCGCGTGTCAGTAGCTTGTTGTGAAAGAGTTACTGGTGTTTGTATCTGCTGACCTTGCACACAGCCTTTTTCATACTTAAAACTGGTCAGATGAACCATGCTTGTATTTTGAGAGGGTAAGAGGGTGCTTCACTTCAACATATTAATCTTAACATTTATTTTTAAATAAAAAATTTTTAGGGATTTGTTTCTTCTGGAAAAAATGTACAGAAGGAACTAAATATAATCATCAGAAGAAAAATCCAGAAATGAACAGATCACTGTCTTTGAAAGTTACTCACAAATCATTCCTTTGCTTTCAGAGGAACGAGCCAGAATCTATTCGTCAGACAGTGATGAGGGATCAGAAGAGGATAAGGCTCAAAGATTACTCAAAGCGAAGAAACTGACCAGTGATGAGGTAAAAGCAAATGTATTCAATGCTAGGAGTTTATCCTGTGCCCTCGAGTCCACTCCTAGAATGAAGAGTAGCTCCCAGCCCAGGAGCACAGACAGATGTCTGTCTGGTTCACTGAAAGTCAGTGAGATCAAGACAGTGACAGGAGCAGGAGTGGCCGGAGGAGGGTCTGACCCCTGTGCTCAGGTGGGGTTTGCAAGGCTGCTTGGAGGAAACCTCTCGCTGGGTGTGGAAGAAAGTGTTAGCTTGCAGGGCACCTGGGCCCGGTGGGTGTACTAGGGGAATGGAAAGGCCTGCGAGGGAATGTCGAGCCCTGAGCAACCAAGGCTTGACTAGAAACTAGAAATCATTCACTGGGTAGATCAGGGGGTTTATGTCTTCTCTCTTTTGTTTTTGTTTATTTTCAATATATTTTTTAAATTATAGAAAGAAATCCTATGGTAGAAAAACCTGTTTTTCCCCCTTAGATAAAATAGTATTTGAATAGTATTGAGTAATTTAATAGATTAATTTTTATCAAAATAATAAAAAATTATATCAAAATAATTTAAAAATATTTTAACTTATATTTTTAACAGTATCCTTTCCAAATGACAAATATAGGTGCTAAGAAATTTTAAGTCTTTTTTTTTTTTTTTGAGATGTAATTGACATGTAACACTAGTTTTTAGGTGTCCAGTATGATTGAGTCAGTAATTATATATATCACATAATGATCACCACAGTAAATCTAGTTAATGTTCATCACATATAGTTACAAACTTTTTTATCTTGTGGTAGGAACTTTTAAGGTCCTTTTAAGGCCTATGCTATTAGCAACTTTCAAATACTCAGTACTGTATTTTTAACTGTAGACACCATGCTATACCTTACATCCCCAGGACTTCTTTTAATTGAGTTTTTTTTAGATCTTTTTTACCTTTGGTGTTCTTGAATTGTACTGTGACAGCTCTTTGTTACTTCCTTTTATTTTTCTGACTGGGATTTGTTTCTGAATGTGAATTTATCATCAGTTCTGAAAATTTTTTGGTCGTCAATTTTTCAGATATTCTGTACCATTCTTTCTGTCCTTTATGAAACTGATTAAATGCATGTTATCCTTCTCCGTTCTCTCCAACTCTCAAACTTTGATATTTCCCTTGTGTTTGTCTCTGCATTCTGTGATAATTTCTTTAGAGCCTTCTTCTAGTTCACTGCCCTGTCTTCAGCTCATGTTGTTAATCTCATTCATTGAATTTTTATTTTGTTTTAGTTTTCATCTGTAGAGGTTTACTTTCTCAAATTGGCCATTTAAAAAAATGCTTAGTTGTAGTTTTTTTTTTTTTCAAATTGGTCATTTTGGTTTTTTAAATTTAAATTTTTAAAAAAATTTTATTTATTTATTTGACAGAGAGCTCATGAGTAGGCAGAGAGGGAGAATCAGACTCCCTGCTGCGCAGAGAGCCTGATGCGGGGCTGGATCCCAGGACTCTGAGATCACGACCCAAGCTGAAGGCAGAGGCTTTAACCCACTGAGCCATCCAGGGACCCCAGAAATGAGATTTTTAAATGTTATCCATCAAGTAGCCTTCTTCTAGGCTGGGAAAGCCTATAATCACCTAACTTACAAATGCCTCTTGTGAATGCCTCCTAGGTGTCTATTACAGGAATTACCCTCTGCCTTCCTCACCCAAATACACTGGTAGGGCTTCCTGTACTCTTCCCTTTCATGACAACAAAGATTTTTTCTTCTGCCTGGACCTACCATGCCCCAGCCACCTTCTCCTCACTACTCAAGTCCTGGCTGTGGGTATCAGTGGGAGAGAGAAGGTAAGGGGTCAGACCTGCTCTAGGTCCCTCCCCCTGTTTGTACACTAAGCCCCATCCGGACGCCAAGAGCCTGGGTGCCGTGCAGAGGAGCTTGCAGATTCTAAGTTCTCAGAGAACTACCATTATCAGCAGAGCTTTCTGTGATACGGGGGGAAAGGACATGAGTCTGGATTATAATCAACTGGATTATTGAATCTCGGCCATTTGTTTGGCCTTGATCAAGTCATCTCACATTTCTACGTCTGTTCCCTCATCTCTTCATGGCATTTATGCTTACTGCTTGCGAAGTTGTTGCATGATAATAACAGGTGCAAAAGTGGGTAACACAGTGACATGTAGTATCTGAACAGGAAATGCTAGTTTCCCTTCCCCAACGGGGCCTAAGTTACAAAAAGGAGAAAAGTGCCTTTTTTATCCTCCCTTATTTTTGTAAGCAGTAAACAACTTTAGAAAACCTAGAAAACTTGAAAGGTAGAAAAATAGGTAAGAGGAGCACTGGAAAAAGGAAAGACCCAAATAGAAAGAAACATGAAGACAACGAAAAGGAATGGATCACGGCCAGTCCTCAGCTTTCTTAGATGGAGCAGGTGACCTGCTGAGAAGGATTACTTAGAAAGTGGTACCCAGTGGTCTGCTTCCTCTGCCAGTTCTCCCTCGAGCAGCCTGCATTCCCCATCTTGGCAACCCTGCCTTACATGTTCGAGGTCCTTGCTCTTTGTGTGTGGGACCGTGGGTGACTGGGAACCAGGGTAGCCCCAGCTTGTGCTCCAGGATAGGATTTCCCCTGGTTGAGATTCTGAATATATTTCCTTGGGAGCTTTTGACATTCTTGGTGGTGGCCTCTCATTCTTTAAGACAGTCTTATTTATATATAGTCTTTGGTATGTTTTGTGTTAAACTGTGGGAACTGGCTTATGAAAAAAATTAGTTTTAAAAACAATTACAATTAGTTTTAAATTGTTGGAAAACAATTCCTTCAAAACTGGGCTGCCATTCCTATATCTATATGGACTTGCATTCCTGGCTGTGTTAGCAAACTTCAGTCTAACAGGTATATTTCTGTCATTTGTTGCATTTATACTTGGCACCGGGATTTATTCCAGCGCGGTTCAAGTTCAGTAGGGTAGAATCCCATGTGTTTTTTTTTGTTTTTGTTTTTGTTTTTAAGATTTTATTTATTTGACACAGAGATCACAAGTAGGCAGAGAGGCAGGCAGATAGACGGGGAAGCAGGCTCCCCGCTGAGCAGAGAGCCCGATGCAGGGCTCGATCCCAGGACCCTGAGATCATGACCCAAGCCGAAGGCAGAGGCTTAACCCACTGTGAGCCACCCAGGCGCCCCAGAATCCCATGTTTTTACTTGCACAATATGAGATCCCCTGAAGGATCCCATTCACTAAGTCCTACGTGCCTTTGCTGCGCTTACTGTGCTTGCCTGTCGCTGCTGGGGAAGTCAGTCCTGGCAGGAGTTCCCAAGCAGAACTCTGGAGCATCCTAGCCCAGACAGTGCATTAGGATCGGTGCCAGTTAGACTTGTTTGGAGAGCTCTGATCATCTCCAGTCTGCTGGGCCCTGTCCTGCATCCTTTAGGACAGGCTCTGCCACCTTTTACTTATTTAAGTTTTTATTTAAATTCCAGTTTGTTAACATACATTGTAATATTAGTTTCAGGTAACTTAAGGATTCGGTACTTCCATACAACACCAGGTTCTCATCAGAGCACGTGCGCCCCTTCACCCCCATCACCACTGTCCCCCATTCCCCGTTGCCCCCCTCCCCTCTGGTAACCATCAGTTGTCTGTAGTTACGAGTCTGATTCCAGGTTTCAGGCTCTACCACCTTTGAGAAGGACCATGCCAGTTCTTGAGTTCACTCAAATGGAACTCGTCAGAGAATGTTAGAGCTGAAGAATAAACTAAGGTTTATGTAGGGCAGGTTGCCACAGCGGGCTTGCATGTAGAGACAGATGGTGGGATTGAATGTCCTCTTTGCCTCTGCTGATGTTGGGTTGGGAGAGAAGGGAAGTATCTGGGTTTGCTCCAGGCTGGGAGATAAGCAGGAGCACTAATCACACCCTGGAGGTGTCCATCTTCCGGCACTGCTGTTTGGACGACTTTACTGTTGCCCCCTGGGGAGGAGGTGCAGGAGGACTTCTGAATCTCCTTTTGGATTCATCACATTCCCCTTTGAATTCCCCTTGGCACTTCAGGTCTGTGGGGGTGTGTTTGGGATAATAAAGTAGGAAGCAAGTGTGGGATGGTTATCTTGCTCCTCAGAGGGCCAGCCAGAGGGACCTTTAGAAGAATAGATACACCAGCTTATGCATCCAGAAGCATTCTCTGGTCATAGCAAGAGATACCTGGCCTTCCCCAACTTCAGCCTTTGACTATTCACCCTCTTTAATTTTTAGCGAGGAAGCCAGTTAAGGCAGTTCTGGAGTGTCATATTCTGTATCAATTCATTTTAGTCAATATTTGACATTATTTAAATGTTGATATACTTGAAATCTTTCTGTAAAAATTGTTTTTAGATAACTTCCTGAATTGTTGGTTTCTATTGGAACATCATACATGATTTTAAGTAATGCAAACTTTTGTAATAGACCTTTAACTTCTTTAATTTTTTGAACCTTTATGATGTGAATTTTTAGTATATCCAAAATAGGAAATCATTATTTTAAAAAATTAATGGTCGTTAAAATACTGAATTTTATTTTATTTTATTTTTTTTAAAGATTTTATTTATTTGACAGAGAGAAACACAGCGAGAGAGGGAACACAAGCAGAGGGAATGGTAGCGGGAGAAGCAGGCTCCCCGCCGAGCAGGGAGCCCGATGCGGGGCTCGATCCCAGGACCCTGGGATCATGACCTGAGCCGAAGGCAGACGCTTAATGACTGAGCCACCCAGGCGCCCCTGAATTTTATTTTTTAAAAGATTTTATTTATTAGAGCACATGAGCAGTGGGGAGGAGGGGCAGAGGGAGAAAGAGAAGCAGACCCCTGCTGAGTAGGGAGCCCCATGTGGGGCTCAGTCCCGGGCCCCTGGGATCATGAGCTGAGCTGAAGGCAGGCTCTTAACCTACTGAGCCATCAAGGTGCCCCTAAATACTGAATTTTAGATAACACAGAGGTGAAATGCCGAAGAAGTAGAGGAAGAGTTTAATCACCAGAGCACAGTAAAAATACTCAACAGGGTCAGTGGCTGTAACAGGCAGACTTCTATGGAGAGTCCTAACTCTTCCCAGGATGGACCTAGTTTCCAGTTTTCTGTATGCCCTTCTCCATGTACAAGGCCTCCTTTCTCCAAGAGATTGCTTATAATTTCTTAGGTCTTTCTTGTAGTCCTGAAGTTGGATTGTTTTGTAGTTAGTTTGTAATTAGCTCTGGATAGTTGTCATTTTTTAATGCTTCTAGTACTTGTAGATTTGGAAACTGGCCATGACCTTCACCATTGGTTTTATTCATTCGGTGAATGTTCTTTTTTTAAAAGTTATTTTATTTTGTGTTTTCAGAGATCATTCAGCTCAGAGCTACTTTTGATAAATCTTCCTAGAAATATTTTCTATTGACTTTCAGATTTTTAAAAATTTTATTTGTTTAGGAAGGGGAACCTTCCGGAAAGAGAAAAGCAGAAGATGATGATAAAGCAAGTAAAAAGCATAAGAAGTATGTGATCAGTGATGAAGAAGAAGAAGATGATGATTGAAGCACAGTGTGAAAACATGTATTTTTTTGTACAGTTTATTAAATATGATGTAAACATGAGTTATTTTGATTGAAATGAATTGATTTGCTTTTGTGTAATTTTAATTGTAATAAAAAAATTTTTAAAGCAAGTCTCTGTTCAGGAAATCTACTTTACCTAAAGCAAGTTGATTCTGTATAAGCTTCACAGGAAGTCTAAAGTTTCAGTGCGTTCCTACTGCTCTGCCCCTCCCTGCCCCGCACAAAGAAGCCTCCTAGTCGGAGTCAGGTGAGGCAAGCGAGCCATTCCTCTGGAGTGTAGAGTTGAAGGGCCCTAAAAGAGCTTCCTGTACTTGTTCCAGTTTGTTAGGGCTGCTGGAACACAGTACTACCAACTGGGTAGCTTAAAACCACAGAAATGTCTTCCCTTACAGTTCTGGAGCCTAGAAATCCTAAATCAAATTATTGGCAGGGCCAAGCGTAATATTGTATGTTTTCTCCTGGCATTGAAGGTCACAGAGGGACCATTTCTCCCTCTGAAAGCTCTAGGGAAGAATCCTGCCTTGCCTGCCTGCCCCAGAAGAATCCTGGCTTCTGGGGCCTCCTGGCAGTCCTTGGCTTTTGGCAGCAGAACTCTTTTCTTTCCTTGGTCTTCACGTGGCTGATTTCCCTTTCGCCCCCCCCCCCCAGGTCTTTTTATTTTTTAATTTTTTAAAATTTTATTTATTTTTTCAGTGTTACAAGATTTATTGTTCATGCACCACACCCAGTGCTCCATGCAAAACGTGCCCTCCTCAATACCCACCACCAGGCTTGCCCAACGCCCACCCCCCTCCCCTCCAAAACCCTCAGTTTGATGCTCATAGTCTACAGTCTCTCATGGTTCATCTCCCCCTCTGGTTTCCCTTTGCTCTGTCTGTGTCTCTGTCTCCAGATCTTCCTTTCTTTATGTAAGAACACCAGTCTGTATGTTTAGGACCAACTCTAATAATTCAGTAGACTTCATCTTAACTAGTTTTATCTGGAAAGACCTTCCTGCCAAATAACGTCACATTCTGAAGTTCTGGGTAGATATGAACCTTGTGTGGGAGGGTCTCTATTCAGTCCATTATAGTAATCAAGATAAATGATACCATGATATTTGTAAAAAAGGAACTAATGCAAAAATCCACAATGAACAAAATGTCAGAATTTTACATACACAGGATCTGATGACTGAAATTAGGGTAAAGCAAGTGAGGATTGTGCAAGTACAGAGCTGGATGATGCTTTTCTTAAAATTTTGGTATTTTGTTCATGGGTTTTTCACATCAAGCTTTAAAAAACATTGTATTGGGGCTCCTGGGTGGCTCAGTCGGTTAAGCAGCCAACTCTGGATTTCGGCTCAGCTCATGATCTCAGGGTGGTGAAATCGAGCCCTGCCTCAGGCTGTGCTCAGCCGGGAGTCGGAACCTGCTTGAGACCCTCTCCCTCTACTTCTGCCCCTCCCCCTGCTTGTGTGCACGCACTCTAAAATATATTTTTAAAATAAAAAACATTGTATTGCAGTATGGTCATCTTGATCACTGAGATTTTGGCACCCCTTGTATTTTTCACTCAAGTATCTCACTTTTGCATCTCCGTCCTGGCCCTACTTTCTCACAGCATAATGGCTGGGATCCAAAGATGAACACCCTAAGAGAGGGAGCCAGGTAAAAGCTGTCTTACCTTTTTGAGATTTTATGGCTAGCATGGAAAGTCACATCTAAATCCAACACCTTCTATTCATTAAAATTGAGTCACTAATGTGTACCTATATTCAAAGGGAAGGAAATTTGACTCCTGTTTGGAATGGCAAAGAATTTGCAGGTATGTTTTATTTTCTTACCTTTTTAAAGGGTTTATTTATTTTGGGGGGTCATGTGCTCACAAGTGGGAGGGGTGGAGGGCGAGAGAATCTCAAGCAGCCTTCCTCCTCAGCGTGGGACCTGACTCGGGGCTTGACTCAGGGCTTGATCTCAGGACCCTGAGATCATGACCTGAGTGGAAACGAAGAGACACATAACTGACTGAGGCACCCATGCAGGTATATTCTAAATTTATCGCATATTTGTCTTTTCTGTGGTGGTCTTCTACATACACTAATTAATCTTTCCCTTATGAATGGATTCTACCCAACCTTTCTAGTGCTCTGGGTACAGTCTGAGAGTGCTTGTTGTGGGAGGCTTGCTTGAAACCCAACTACAGAGAAAGAAAAGGGACATCGAAAAAGAAGATCCCAAGTCACCAAGGTGCCACTTTGCTTTTTTTTTTTTTTAATGTGCCACTTCCTTAACATCAATATCTTCAGCCTCTTGCTGTCTCGTGGCTTATCCCATGGTTAAAACTCCTATGCCTGGCTTTTAAGAGCTTTCATTCTGGCTATCCTTTTTAAGGCAATACACTTTTTGTTTTTTTAACTAGTAGACACGTGTATCCATTATTAAGTTCTTATCCTTTCTTCTCCAAACCCACCCTTTTATACCAAGCTTGGTGATGCCGGGCCAAGATTCTGCAAGCGCATCTCCTGTTTGCCAGCTGCCCCCTGTTAGGGGGCGCTGGAGGGAGAATGGAAGACTGAATAACAAAGAAGAGATTGCTCCTTCCTGTTTATTGATGGAACTTTCTGGGAGCTTCCTGTCAACTTGCAGTTTTCTAAGGGGGCCCACAAACACCTTCACCTCAGCAGAGGCGGTTCGTTCCCACAGCAGCTCATCCAGTTTGCAGCTTTACCAGCACTTGGAGAGCCAGCTTCATTGTATCTCCCCACCCCGCCTGAGGCGTTGGTGCCAGCCGGACACTTCTCTTCCTCAGGTATGAGTTTCAGCTCCATACTGTAAGTTTTTAATTTTAAAAATTCCACCTCTTCCCTTTGTTTCTTCATTTCTAGGGGTAGAAACCTAAGTAAAAAAAAAAAATTTTTTTTTAATTAAATTCTATCTGTATAGAATGCTGGTGTGTTTTCTGTTCCCCAACTTGGACCTGACTGGGTAGTCCAGGAAAGAAATCCTCAAAGATGTGATTTGTAGATGAGTTTGGGTTTGAATTCAGGTCTGAGCTACTCACCAGTGAAACGGGATGCTGGTCGCGCACGGTGCGCTGGCATGGTGCATCCGGTCATGCCCTCTGGTTGAGGGTTCAAGTGGCTGCTAGACTCGTTAGGCATAGTGACGATAATGCGGACTGCGGTGTGGGGTGGATACTTCTGAGCGCCCTGGAGCACTTACAGAAGAATATTACAAGCTTAGGTCTTTAAACACTGAGCTCTGGTCGGGGTCAGAGAACCAGTGAGCTTTCCTCACAGCCCTAAACGAATCTCCTATCTTGTAGGCAGAGGGCTGAGGTGGCTGAATATTAAACGTTCACTTGTGTGGTTGCAGAATTGCAACATTAATTGAATTCACAGCCTCTTGAAGTCTCTCATGTGAAAGGACATTGATAGAGAAAAAAGCTAGGAGTGGGATATCTGTTTGGACTCAGATGAATCAGGAAAACTCAATTTCCTAGTCACTCTGTGCCTGTGAGAAGCAGTTTGCTTCCTTGTGTCTGAGGAAACTGGTCTTTCCTTGCTGGAAAACGCTAATGATGTTACCTGCGGCACTTTCCATTCTCCTCAAGACTCAGCCGACTGCATGCTGTCTGCCGTACTTGTTACCAGTCGACCCACCACTAGGATTTCATCCTACTCTGAAAAGAAAGCACGAACTCCCAGCTGAAGAAGAAATGCTTATACGCCAAAAGAACTACAAGGCTTTGCTGATAAAGGGAGAAGTCTAGGGAATATATGTGGAAATATGTTCTAACAATGTGAGACAAACAAAGGACAAACTATAACAGTAGCTTGGGCCAAATCGACTGGTTTGGGGCACTTACATATTCAGGATCTGAGGTGTTACCACACGTAGCAGGACATGGCTCCGTAGTTGGCCAGCTACCTCGAACCTCTTGGTGGCTACTTGTAGTGAAGCTTTCCCGTCACGTGGAGGGAATCCAAAGGCTTAAGGAGATAAGAGTGTTGGATTAAACATATCTTGTGTTACCTGCATACCACCCCTCACCTCCAGCTACTCAGCTTCTACCCTCAGAAGGCCAGATGAAAACAACTAACATTGAATATTCCACAATTTCTGAGGGTCATGACTTGTTTAGCAGGGTAGTTGTAGCTCAGGGTCTTTGATGAGGCTGCAGTCAAGATGTTGGCTGAGAGAATCCTTTCTCTGTAGGCTTCCTGGGATAAAAGGATCTCTTTCCAAGATGGCTCACTCGTGCTCTTGGCAGGAGGCTGCAGTTAGTTGCCACATGAGCCTTTCCATGGCAGTTTGAGTGTCTTTATGTCATGGCAGCTGGCTTCTCCAGAGCAAGTGGGCTAAAGAGAGAGGAGGAGGTGGAAAAAACACAATGTCTTGGCTAGCCTTGGAAATGAGTTTGTATTCTATGGATCACATAGACCAACCATGACGTGTTGGAGGAGACTGTAAGGGCAGGAATCATCGGGAACTATGTTAAAAGCTGGCTATCACAAGCAGCTTTGCCTTCCACCAACCAAACTGGGCACTTTCCTTCACCACAGATACTTGTCAAGCTTTTAGGGGCTAGGCTCAGGGAGCCAATTCAAGGTTGGCTTTGTGGAGATTTGGTTTCTGAATCTTGGGGATATGTTGAAGTGATGGGCTAAGAAGTGTGTGAAGAACCTCAGTGAGAGAAATTAATACTGTATGTTTTCTCCTGGCATTGAAGGTCACAGTAGGACCATGGATCTGTTTGGAGACATAGATGACATTTCTTCAGAGAGCGAGGGGGACAGTGAACAAACTATTCTGGGGCAGCCTACTGTAAGTATGGTCACTAACCTCCACAGGCTGCGTTGCTCAGAGTAAAAAAAGTTTCAAAGGCTGAAGGGTCTGGCTCCTATGGAGAGAGGACATTGATGATTGAGTAGCAGTTTGGGACATCTGAGGAGTGGGTGACTTTCTCAGCTTTGTTGGGAATTGTGGATACTGGAGGGCACAGAAAGAACTGCTGAGAATGAGGTTGATGCCAAACTTTAGGGGCTAAACTATGAGGACTCATAATTTGAAAATCTTTAACTTTTTCATTTTTCTTTCTTTCTTTTTTTTCCCAAGATTTTATTTGTTTATTTGAGAGAGAGACACAGAGATAGTGAGAGATCATGAGCAGGGAGGAGAAGAAGAAGCAGATTCCCTGAAGAGCAGGGAGTCTGATGTGGGGCTCCATCCCAGGACCCTGGGATCATGACCTGACCTGAAGGCAGATGCTTAACGACTCAGCCACCGAGGCGCCCTTGATTTAAGTTTTTCTTTTCGTTCATTTGCTTGTTCTGGCTTTCTCTCTCTCTCTCTCTCTCTTTCTTTCCTTTCTTTTCTTTCTTTTCTTTCTTTCTCTCTTTCTCTCTTTCTTTCTTTCTTTCTTTCTTTCTTTCTTTCTTTCTTTCTTTCTTTCTTTCTTTCTTCCTCTCTCTCTCTCTCTCTCTCTCTCTTTCTTTCTTTCTTTCTTTCTTTCAGATTTTGTCAGAGAGAGAGAGAGAGAGAGAAAACACAAGAAGGGAGAGGGGCATGCAGAAGGAGAAGCAGGCTCCCTGCTGTGCAAGAAGCCAGATGTAGGGCTCAATCTCAGGACTTTGGGGTCATGACCTGAGCCGAAGGCAGGTGCTTAACCAACTGAGCCAAAGGCAGGTGCTTAACCAACTGAGCCACCCAGGCATCTCTGATTTAAGTTTTTCCTAACACAAACCTGTTCCAGAAAGCATGTGCTATTTGACTTTCTTCTCTGGTTTTAATAGTGACTTAGTACTGCAGGGCTGTGCATTTTCACCGTTCTGTCATTTAATGTCTTATGCAAACCGGATATGTCAACAAAATTGATATTTTTTTCTGGTAATGCAGCTAACAGATCTTATTTCCCATGGTGCTATTTTTGTGGGAGAGAATAAAATTTTAGGGATAGGCTTGGAGGGGTTGCTCTTTTGTTCCTAAAGTGGTATCTGAATTTATTTTTGGTCACACCTGTATCTCCTAGTACTCTGGAAGAGCTGGAGCATTTTCAGTTTCACTTCAAGCTCTCACATCCTGATTCCTCTCTTAGGATGAACGTGGAGCGTCTCAGGACCAACAGGAGGAAGAACCGATTTCTGAAACCAGAATAGAAGTAGAAATTCCCAGTATCAACTCTGATTTAGGAAACGAATTGTACTTTGTTAAACTACCTAAATTTCTCAGCATAGAACCCAAGTAAGAAGACTGATTAAAGTTTTTTTCAAGATATTAAAATATGTGGAATGTAAATGTTTTTTCTTAACATAAGTTAGCTAATTATAAAGATAGGAGATTCCTCATATACCTCTGGAAAAGTAAATTTAGGCTGTGCTGTGGAAAAGATGAGTTACTGGTGTGAGAATTTTATTTTATTTCTAAAATTTTATTTTAAGATTTTATTTGTTGGAGAGAGAGAGAATACAGGCAGGGGGAACAGCAAGCAGAGGGAGAAGCAGGCTCCCCACTGAGCAGAGAGCCCGATGTAGGGCTCGATCCCAGGACCCTGAGATCGTGACCCGAGTTGAAGGCAGACGCTTAACCGACTGAGCCACTCAGGCATCCCTAAGATTTTATTTATTAATTAGAGTACAACAGAGAGGGGAGGGTCAGAGGGAGAAGCAGACTCCCTGATGAGTACGGAGCCTGATTCGGGGCTTAATCCTGGGACTCTGGGATCAGGACCTGAGCTGAAGGCAGATGCCTGACCAAACTCAGACACTCAGGCACCCCTTGTGTGAGAATTCTAATGTGAATGATTCTTCTAGCATTTTGGCACTTATAAATAAACCAACATGACAACTGACAAAGGTGTTTTTCATTAATGTAAAGCTGAAAAATCAGAAAATGAGATGGAGAAAGGTTGCTAGAGAAATCAAATGTTCAGTGCAGAAGCTACTATGACTAGAAAAGACAATGATTTTGGACAACAAAATAGTATTGATGGGTATTTTTCATGAAGGTTCATGAGTATCAGCTCTTGTGTAATTACACAGGATAATTTTCTTTTAAAAAAAGTGGAAAGATAGACTGTGTCTTATTTATATTTTAGAAGACATATTTCTTCAAACAAGACTTTGAATTGTTAGTCACATTTGGATTTTATTTGTGATGTTTTAAAATAAAATTTCAAGAAAGTACACTAATTTTTGTACTTTCTTGAAATTTTATATGAAGTTATTTGTCTACTGTGACTTTTAACATATTGGTGCATGTTGTAAAGATGATTATTTTATAAGTATTAATAATGTTTGTTACTAAATATGGCTAACATGAGATTTAAAAACAATTTTTAGACCTTTTGATCCTCAGTATTATGAAGATGAATTTGAAGGTGAGAAAGTGCTTGATGAGGAAGATAGAACCAGGTTAAGGTTAAAGGTACGATTCTGTCCTTAATTCCTTTTTCTTTTGAAGTTTTTGTTAAGTAACACAGATAATAATTTGAGACTTGAGATTATGAAATCATTTTATGTTTACTCTTTAGTCAATAAGAAACTTTAGAATAAGGACTGAAATGTCTTTTCAGAATATTTTTAGGGGAGAAGTTACATACCCTTTTTTAAAAATCCCTATAATTGTCACTTTTCTAACCTTTTTCTCCCAGTTGTAATTTTTCAATGGAAGTAACGGTAAAAATTCTTGAAAATTGTTAGCTACTTCCTTTAGGATCAATATAGTTAAGTATACGGAACTGCCTCTACATTTTATAGTGAGTAGGTCCTCGCAGCTTCCCTCAACAGAAATCTCTCAGGTTCCTGATGGAATTCAGACTCCGCACAGAGAGGCCTTGCCTTTGGGCGGTCCTCTCAAGAAGGCCTGGGGCGGCCGGACACTGCCGCGCTCTCTCAGGGCTGTGGTCTTCTCGCTTGGGGTTGGGATGTGTTTCTGCCGAGGGCAGAACCAATGTTGATGCTACCTTTGTGATTTGGAGTTCCCTGCTACATGGGTAGGACACATTTGTCCTACATTGTCCACATTTGAACTAAAAATCAGGGCAAAGTGGAAGTCTCAAATTTAAATTGTTGTTGATTTCTTAATTGTTTATTCTTTTATCTTTTTATTTTTCACTTAATGCCCACAGCTTCCCTGTCTTACTAAGTCAGGCTCACTAGTCCCTCCGTTGTTGGGTTCATAGCCCTTCAAGTGGACTCGAGGTAGGCACAGGTCTCCATTTTAACTGCCTACCCCATGTGGACCCAAAGGCTCATCCTCTCTTCTTTGGAGCTCCTAGTGTGTGTGGTAAATCCTCCATCCTGCGTCGTACTTAGGTTCTGCTTCCACTGCTATGAATAGAGCTTAGGAAAGATTTAAACAAAATGGTTAGTTTGACCAGTATGTCTCGGTTGTTTGTAGTGGGAGGGTTTCAGCATTGCCTGATGGGTTAGTTCTCCTGTGAGCTTCCGTCAGCCCTACATACCGATTCTTTTTTTTTTTTTTTAAAGATTTTATTTATTTATTTGACAGAGAGATATCACAAGTAGGCAGAGGCAGGCAGAGAGAGAGGGGGAAGCAGGCTCCCTGCTGAGCAGAGAGCCCGATGCGGGGCTCGATCCCAGGATCCTAAGATCACGACCTGAGCCGAAGGCAGAGGCTTTAACCCACTGAGCCACCCAGGCGCCCCCCTACATACCAGTTCTTGGCACATGATGATAAGTCACTGCAGGGAAAAAGAATGTGCAGTTTAGTTACATTGGTTTTCTAATGCCTTTGTGTTTTGAACCAGGTAGAAAATACGATAAGATGGAGGAAACGCCGGGACGAGGAAGGAAATGAAATTAAGGAAAGCAATGCTCGGGTAGTCAAGTGGTCGGATGGGAGGTGAGCCCATAATGCCTGGAGGGCACTGGAAGACCTAGAGGGATGCCTGGGAGGAACGGGGTTCTCGTGCAGGACCTTACTTTGGGGCCATCTTTCATTAAAGAAGTAATAAAATCTAGGCCTCTGGGAGGACGCTTCAGCAGTGGGCCCTGGATGTGGTCAGATTCGTGGTGGCAGCCTTCTCTGGAGGGGGAAAGCCTAATGCTCACTCGCATGTAGGAGCCACTGTTGGGCGGTCTACACTGGTATTTTGGGTTTCTGTCTTACGAAATGATAGAGATTGGGAAAATGACAGAACAATTATATTTCAAGGTGAAGGATGAATTTTACCCCCTTTGGCTTTAAAAGGGAATGCGTTACTTCCGGCACCTGTTTCTCTCATGAAATCAGGACACCGTTCCACGGCATTTTAAGTAAAGCCTACAGGGGAGAATGGAATCTGGGCTTTGTGGAATGTCTACCACAGTACTGAACGGTTTCTCGTTTGCAGCCTTTCCCTGCATCTAGGCAGTGAAGTGTTTGATGTCTACAAAGCCCCAATGCAGGGCAACCACAACCACCTGTTCGTTCGAGAAGACACGGGTCTACAGGGACAAGCCGTCTTTAAATCCAAACTCACCTTTAGGTAACTGTTCGTGCTGACAAGTTGTCTCTGGTAGTTAACGAGCAGCAAGGTAGAGAGTCGTGCACGAAGCCTGGCTCAGCCCCCATGGACAGGATTTCAAGATGCAGCTCACCAGGCATGTGGTCTGGTTCCGGCCTTTTCGCTGGATGCTACTTGCTCCACCCCTTAGCACGCCTTCCTCTCTAGGGACTCCGAGCTGTTGTCCCTCGTGTGGCTCCGCCAGGCTGGGCACTTAGCTGACTGACGGTGTGCACAAGGTTTCTTTCTGAGGTCATGGAGATGTTCTAAAATCAGATTGTAGGGGCAGCTGGGTGGCTCAGTCGTTAAGTGTCAGGTCATGATCTCAGGATCCTGGGATCGCGTCCCTCGTGGGACTCCTTGCTCAGCGGGGAGCCTTTTTCTCCCTCTTCCTCTGCTCCTCCCACCTCCACTAGTGTTCTCTCTCCCTCTCTCTCTCAAATAAATAAAATCTTTATAAGTAAATAAATATAATAAATCAGATTGTAATAATGGTGGCACAACTTTGTAATATTTTTAAGAATTTTATGTTTGAGGGCGCCTGGGTGGCTCAGTTGGTTGAGTGACTGCCTTCAGCTCAGATCATGATTCTGGAGTCCCCGGATGAGTCCTGCACTGGGCTCCCTGCTGAGCCAGGGATCTGCCTCTCCCTCTGACCTTCCCCTCTCATACTCGCTCGCTCTCATTCTCTCTCTCTCAAATAAATAAAAATCTTAAAAAAAAAAAAAAGTATTTGAGAGAGAGAAAGAGAGCACAAGCAGGGGGAGCAGCAGGCAGAGGCAGAGGAAGAGGGAGAAGCAGGCTCCTCACCAAGCAGGGAACCGGATGTGGGGCTGATCAGGATCCTGAGAAGGTAGGAGCTTAACTGGTAGAAGCTTAACTGACTGAGCCACCCAGGCCCCCAACAACTTTATAATCTAAAACATTTTTTATTTGTATATTGAAATGAGCGAATTTTATGGTATGTAAATGACGCTCAATAAACCTGTTACTCCTCTTTAATGACAGACAGCTTTGAGGTTGTGTCTCACTTCTGTGTAAGCTTGAGTCTCAATCTCACTAACTTATTTTTTAACTTTCATATTTTTTAGAGAGAATGTGTGAGGGAGTGTGAGGGGAGGTGCAGAGGGAGCGGCAGAGAGAGAATCTTAAGCAGGCTCCACACTGAGCACCGAGCCCGACGAGGGGCTCCCATCTCACGACCCTGAGATCGTGACCTGAGCTGAAATCCCAGAGTCAGATGCTTAACCAACTGAGCCATCCAGGTGCCCTTCACTCTCACTAATTTCTAGTTTTCTTATCTATAAAATGAAGATAATATCTACTTCACAGGGATGTGTGTCAGTTAAGTCAAATAATATGTAAGATGTCATGCAATTCAGAGAACTGTATAATTAATGCTGTTCAAATCCCGCCGCTTCCCGAGCTTTCTCAGTTGGAGGTATAAGAGACAAAGGACTCTATGGCATGCTTTTTTTCCATTGTGCTCAGTGTTCACTTTCCTTACGTCCCATCTCTCTGCAGTCTCAGGGATGCTCTCCTAAGGTCTCCCTGTCTTTCTGATGTGATAGACTGCTCTCTGCGCCAGGGACCCCCAGTCCAGCTGCTACTGTCCTGCACTGTGAGGCCGCCTTGCCTCGACCTTCCTTCTCATCGTGTTCAGTTGGAGGGACACCTGTTTCGTTCTTGAATCACGACTTCTGGCCTCTACACCACCCTCACGGAACTGAGATCTCCTATCCCTTCTTTTCTGATTGTCGTCAGGGGTGGGCTGGTGGGGGTGGTTTCTTTGGAAAAGCCTTTGACCTTGCCTCCTGCTCTCCGCCTTCCTCCACTTGCCCTTTACCCCGTCAGCATTCCCGGGAGATGGGACAGAGGGGGAAAGCGGAGAGTGAGGAGGCTCGGAGCGCCGGGACCCACGCGGCCTGGCCTCTCTCCTCCACTGAAGGGGAGGTGGTCACTGTCCGCGGCTGTCTGTGCCGTGGGTCGAATCGCCTCTGACTGTTCTTAGTCTACAGTGAGGCACTCTTGTCTCCCAGCAGACCTCACTCGACCGACTGTGCCACACACAGAAAGATGACCCTGCCGCTTGATAAGAGATGCTCGAAGACACAGAGGATTAGAATCCTACCGATGGCTGGCCGTGACCCTGAATGCCAGCGCACAGAGATGATTAAGGTACGTTGGTCTTTATCCTGGGAATTTTGGGGTATTAAGAGCTGTAGTTTCCAGAATAATAATTCACAATTTTGTATGGCCACAACCATTTTATTTCTTGCTCTTATCAGGGAGCCAGCTTTAAGCCAAGCGCGGAATGTCAGTGGCCACTGGTGAGATCCAGCAAACCAGACACTCGTGCTCTCTCTCCAGTTTGAGATATCAGGGGAAATCTGATACTTTAGAAAATGTAACCTTTTTTTTTTTTTTTTTTTTT
>CM053609.1:41397977-41453899 GCA_028646535.1 Procyon lotor | reverse complement strand
TGATGAGAAAACAGTCCTCCCCACCACCCACAAACTGGCTGTCCCAAGAAGACTGGTACAAGGCTTCTAATTGAGCCAAATTTGCCATTCCTTTTTCCTGTTTTTCTCGGCTTACTGACTTTGATATCAAACTTTTCAATTCTAGTTGGGACACTGAGCTATTCAAGTCGTTTAATTTATCAACAACATCAGTAGGCTCATGTTGTGAACTAAGTTGAATGGTTCCTGCAATAAAGGAATCAAAGTCGAATCCCTGATTCTTTTCCCTTTCTTTTTCAGCCAGTTGCTGTGATGCTTCCTCTAGAGCTATCTGGGCTTTAACCAATCCATTCCTTTCACATTTTGACTTGCCTTTCTTATCAGACTTTTCTTTGCTTTGTTCTTTCCAATTGGAAAGATCTATGATAAGCTTGGGTTCATAATAATGGTTAACTTCACTCTCTCTCCAAACTAAGTTATCTAAATATGATGATGACCTTGTTTTGTAGTTACAAGTATGGCTACACTCCAGATCACAGTATTTGTTTTCATGATGATCTGGGTACTGCCAACAAGGATCAGTAGAGTAATTGGTATCAAAAGCAGGATCCTCCAAATACTTTTCACGATCTCCATCCAAATATTTTCGAGGATCAACTTGTACTTCTTCTTCATCAGTGACATCAGACAGAGCTCTTGGGTCAAGTTGAACTTCATCAATATCAAAGTTGTTATGTATAGGCCAATCATGCTCTGAAAATTGACAATCATGGTACCTGAAAAAATTAATGCGTAATGTGAGTCCAGGTATAGGATTTCATTTACAAATTCACTGAGTGCCTTGTAGGTGAAAGCACTCTGCTGGGTCTATATGTGGACAATAGGAGTATAACTCATAATTTTAATGGATAGGTAAGATCTGTTACTACATAAAATAATATGAGCCAATTTTGGTAATTACCAATGAAACATATAATTACAGTAAAATTACGAGTCCTCCATTCTTAAATTTAAGACCAAATACCATTTCACACTTATTCCATCTTTTCTCTATTCAATTTTCATTGACCGTCAAAGACAATTACAGACAAACATCAGAGTGGCTGGCATGTCTACAGTTCAATTCCAACAGTTTCATATAGAAAAAAAATACTTTGTGGCCACAAAATAGCTATCTCTCTCTCTTTTTTTTTAAAGATTTTATTTATTTATTTGACAGAGATCACAAGTAGGCAGAGAGGCAGGCAAAGGGTGGGGGAAGCAGACTTCCTGCTGAGCAGAGAGCCCAATGTGGGGCTCGATCCCAGGACCCTGAGATCATGACCTGAGCCGAAGGCAGAGGCTTAAGCCACTGAGCCACCCAGGTGCCCCCCCCCTTTTAAGATCTTTTTTATAAAATAGCTATCTCTAATCTCAATCAGGTCTCTTATAGATTTTCACTCTCCTGGTAACAAATCAGACTAGAACAGAGGAAGGCTTGCTGGGATTCATCACAAATAGAAAAAAACCCTCTTCATGTACATGCACTACTGAACGTGGTATCATCCTACTGATACATCACAGCAAGGTGGCCGTTCTATACCCAAACAAAGGCAGACTAAGACACACACACACATACACACACACACTTGGGGGATGGGGAGAAGGGACTAGAAAAGAGACTGGAAGGCATCTGAGTATGTATGAAAGAATTACATAGAATTATAATTACAAAGAATTACATAGAAAGAATTACATACTGTCTGCATACACGTAGACAATAGAAATGTTCACATGGACCAAAAGGTCACTGCTATGCTTACACATAGCATACAAATATCTCAACATTTTAGGAGAGAAAAAAATGCAATGACTAAACAAACTAATTTAATACTACTTAATTATTAAATACTATTCTTTTAAACATAGGAATATATGAAATTTTAAAGTTTTAAGATTGTCATTAGTGACTCTGACACCTGCCTAAATACTGAAATCACCCGAAGATTTTAAATAATATTGATTCCTGGGGTCCCCGGGTGGCTCAGTGGGTTGAGCTTCAGACTCTTGGTTTCAGCTCAGGTTAAGATCTTGGGGTTATGAGATCAAGCCCCACGAGAGGCTGTACACTCAGCACAGAGTCTGCTTAAAAGATTCTTTCTCTCTCTCCCTCCCTCTCTGCAACTCCCCAAGCTCAGGCTCTCTCTCTCTAAAATAAATAAAATCTTTAAAAATAATATTATTGATTCATTATTATATGCTATGACCCTACTTTGGAGCGAAATTATATTTAAATTTCCCCGAGAATTTAGAAATCCTTAAAGAAAGCTGAGGGGAAAAAAATCTTTAACTAAAATGTGTAATGTTATCCATTTTGGTATTTTATACTATTCAAAATAGAAGAGTCTCTTATACTGAACCTGTGTTCAAGCAGCCCAAAATTAATTTTGTGTCAATAGGAAAACGGAGTTGAATAGCATATGCCATGAATCAAAATAATTTTTATCCTAAGATACAAAAGATTTTATGTAAAAATTTGAGACATTATGGAGATACCTATTGGATTAGGTCTTGTCACCCAACATCTTAAAAAAAAAAATTTTTTTTTTATATTTATAAAAGCAATAGTTTAAAATGGTTCAGATTTCTAACCTTTAACCCTCATGTTTAAATGAGGACCTTGTATTTGTTAACAACTAAACATGCCTTAATGGCTCTGAAAATGTTTCAAAGTAGAATTTACATTTTTCCATTATGTATCTATCCTATCCAGTAACTACTAAATATTTAAATTATATAAAGGCTATTCAAAGATATTTATAAGTTTAGCAGAAACCCAAAGAGACCATTACTAAGTTTTTAAAACATCTACACTGTCCTGTCCTACATAATTAAAAAATAAAACTCACTGCATTATGGCTTATTGAAAATACAATAAATGGGCCATGATCATACAGTAGTCAGTACTCTACACTGTGAAAATACAATAAATGATATTTTTCTAACTTAGGATCAATTTACCTTTCCCAGTTATAAATATGACTATGAGTTTCATCCATAAGCAAAATATCATCAACTTCATCTTCAATATGAAAAGGATGACTTGAAATTGGCTCATCCATTGGAAAAGAATAAATGCTCATGTAAGGATGGGAAAGCGCTTCTTCTGCTGTCAACCGATCCATTGGGCTAAATGTCAAAATTTGTTCCAGGAAATCCAGTGCTGCAAAAGAAAAGGGAAAAAACACCTTAATTGTACTGGCGGTCCATCAACCAATGAAGAAAAAAAAAAAAGGATTATACAATTAAAAGGTAAATTAAGTTTATCAGACAAATAAAACTAATTTACCTGATTTACAGAGTAAAAAGAAAAGACTCTCAATAAACACAGTAAATATTTGAAATGTACCCCAATCTCATACTATGGTCAGTTACAAAGAAAAAGAATATATTAAGTTGAACCACATAAAACTTCTATTTTTGTCAGTCAAACATGGTCAAGTAATAGCAATTTCATATGGTTTAACCTAACACTTTGTAGGTCATGACCTCACTTCTGCAGCTCACTAGCTTAAATGAACTACTTACTAGCAATAAAGGGCTAGATGGGTTAAACTTACTGAACTTCAGTTTTTTCACGTGTACGATGGAAAGAGACACAGAAAAATATAACATATAAAAATTAAACGTAAAGCATAGTGTCTAGTGCTTAATGAAAAATCCTTTCCCCTTTCCTTCCTTTATCTCATTGACTAGCTGTTGTACTAATTTGTTGCTCTCTGTTTCACAACAATCACACTCCAACATAACACACAAAGCACTTGATCACGTTAGGGCTTTGGAAGTTACCTTCCACACACCCAATTCTTCCCACTAACTTAGTTCATAAGCTCCTAACCCATCCTGAACATACCTGTCAGCAGCCTGAAGGCTGCCCTTATACAACCACACACTTGTATACCAATCCTCAACTATGATTCACTTTCCCCATCTACTTCCCTGTGCCCCGTCATACGGTACTGATGAAAGCTCCATGCAATATCCACACACACACACACACACACACACATACACACAGAGCTCACGAAAAATTCATACTGTAGAATTACAATTTGGCCTTTGCTATTGCTCAGCAATGTTCCATGACATCACTTCATACTCTCAATGTTCATCATATTTAAACCCACTTCACATTTATCTTAATCCCTACTTCTTCGCTATGGCCTATCATACACCCTCTTAACCTCACCTCTGTCTCGAAGGAAAAGATAGTCCTTCTCTCTAAAACTAAACTATACTCTAGAAAGGACACTATTCTCAATTCCCAATTTCTTATTAATGTAAATGATAGCTGATTTTTTATTTTTTTATTTTTTAAAGATTTTATTTATTTGACAGCGAGAAACACAGCGAGAGAGGGAACACAAGCAGAGGGAATGGTAGCGGGAGAAGCAGGCCCCCTGCTGCGCAGAGAGCCCGATGCGGGGCTCGATCCCAGGACGCCGGGATCTGACCTGGGCCGAAGGCAGACGCTTAACGACTGAGCCACCCAGGCGCCCCGATAGCTGATTTTTTATAGCCTTTTTTATTTTACGAAGTGCTTTCATATATATTATCTTTTTTTCCCCCAAATATGTTTATTTTTTCAGTGTTCATATACATTATCTTACTCAATCCTCAAATCGTGCCAATAAGGACCAAAGAAACCTAAGGCTCATTGCTACTCTTGCCCTTCAGTTGCCTGGGGCTGAGGCCTCTTCCTCTCCTCCCCTTTGTTCCCCTCCTATTATATTACCCTAATCTAGGAAGTCACTTCACAATATATCAAGCTATTCTTGGTTCTCTTGCAAAGGAGTCCATTTTAATTAGCCTAGGGACCTTGTGTCTCAAAGCAAGAGAGACTCTAAGGCACAGAGTTATAAAGGGCTTACCCAGCACAATCACCATTCTCAGAGGGAAGAGAAATATACATCCAACTACACAAGAGGAATATACTCTAAAATCCCTAGCATTTGGGAACTGTAGGCAGCAGGAAGAGATAAGAAAAAAACTAGCCCCAAGCTGAGCTCCCAAGTGCATGTAGCATATGCATATGTAGACTATTTCCATAACTGCAGAAAGTTATATTGGACAGCACTGCTCTAAAAGAAATCAATCTCTTGGCTGTGATGGTGTTGAAGTATGCTAAGATACAGAAATACATGGTAAACTACGGCAAAAGAGAGGATGAGAGGTAAGTATAGAGGAAAATGAAAAGGGATATTTCATCTACAGACAAAAGACCACTAGGGTTCCTAATCATCTCAATGTTTTAATTTATATGTACTTAATCTTGTGTGGTTTTTTATCCTCTGAAGATCATGAACATGTAAGAAAAGATGTATTCTTCTTCTTATTCTTATTATTCTTATATTCTTATTTTTATTAAAAGATGTATTATTCTGAGAAAAATGTATTATTCTTACTAAGTCCCCATTGCCTCAGAATATGCTCTGCCCAAGAGTAAAACTCCAATATGAATCAATAAGAAACTAGTGTGGAACATATCTACCTAGTAAACCTTTAGTCTCAGGAACTTTAAGAAGTCTGCATTTCACTTACATGAGAGCATAGCTCTGCCACTTACAAATACCAACACATCATCAAAGACATACAGTCAATGTATTATGAGTAAGTCCGGCCATCAGCTAACTACTCTGGTTGGTTCACAGCTAAGACATGATCCCAACCGTAATGAGGGTAGGGAAAAAGATTTAAACTTGGCTAGACTCCAAATGCTGCAACAGCAATGTCCTACATTACTAGCTTGCCTCTTTTGATAAGATAGCAATAGAGACAGTGACTCCAAAGGCAATCAGGGTTATTCCTATTCCTTAACCTGGCTGAGCAGAGCCACACCTGTAGAGGGTTTTAAAAATACACAGGTGGGGTGCCTGGGTGGCTCATTCTGGTTGAGCATCTGACTCTTCATTTCAGCTCAGATCATGATCTTGGAGTCATGGGATCGAGCCTTATGTGTCAGGTTCCACCCAGGCTCAGCTCAGCGAGGAGTCTACTTCTCCCTCTCCCTCTGCCCCAGCCCCCTGCTCACATGCACATGCTCGCTCTCAAATAAATAAATCTAAAAAAATAAAGTAAAATAAGACACATGTTCTGCTCCCCATCCACTTCTGAATTCTAACCTAAAAGCCTGCATTTTTAAAAAAATTTTTATTATTTGTTAGAGAGAGAGAGAGAAAGAGAGAGAGCGTGCGCACAAGCAGGCAGAGTGGCAGGCAGAGGCAGAGGGAGAAGCAGACTCCCTGCCGAACAAGGAGCCTGATATGGGACTCAATCCCAGGACCCTGGGATCATGACCTGAGCCGAAGACAGCCGCTTAATCAACTGAGCCACCCAGGCGTCCCTAGCCTGCATTTTTAGAGAGCTACCACAGACGACTCTGAGGCACAAATGCTATATAACTACTGTTCGGTTATGAACAAGGATATCATCACAGGGGCTCCAAGGTCAGGAGCAAGATAACCAGCACTGGAATCTGATTGTGAAGATAGACTTAAAGGCCAGTTCGGAACATATAATACTGAAAAGGAAGCTTGCAAAACCTGCTAAAATTAAATACAGCTGTTTCCTTTTTACTTAGACATTTATGATAGGAGTTTTAAGCACATTTGAGGAAAACAAAAAAACTCATTATGATTTTGCCATCCAGTGCCTCTTTCTCAAAACATTTGCTCCTTTATTTATTTAGTTGTTTTTAAGTAGGCTCCATGACCAGTGTAGAGCCTATTGTGGGGGCTTGACCAACTCTGAGATCCAAGACCTGAACTGAGATCAAGAGTCAGACACAACCCACTAAGCCACCCAGGCATCCCAAACACTTGAAATTTTAAAGCACTTTGATATACAATAACCTAAACCACAATTAATGATCAGAATGGGTATTATAAATAAGGGATATATATAATTCAGACAAACCTTAAGATGCCTAGAAAACTGTATCTCCCTAACTTGTTGATTCATAAAGAACTATACAATCCTGGGGCGCCTGGGTGGCTCAGTGGGTTAAAGCCTCTGCCTTCCGCTCAGGTGATGGTCTTGGGGTTCTGGGATTGAGAGAGCCCACATTTGGGCTCTCTGCTTAGCAGGGAGCCTGCTTCCTCCTCTCTCTCTGCCTGCCTCTCTGCCTACTTGTGATCTCTCTCTGTCAAATAAATAAATAAAATCTTTAAAAAGAAAAACAAAAAACTATACAATCCTGACACTGATGCATCTTAATATAACTCTTAAAGCTATAAGACACAATCAATTTTTTTTTTTTTAGATTTTATTTATTTATTTGACAGAGAGGGAGAGAGATCATAAGTAGGCAGAGAAGCAGGCTCCCTGCTGAGCAGAGAGCCCGATGCAGAACTCGATCCCAGGACCCTGAGATCATGACCTGAGCCAAAGGCAGAGGCTTAACCCACTGAGCCACCCAGACGCCCTAAGACACAATAAACTTTTAAGGAAGATGTTTCTCATGTCTAACTCTCTTCCTTAAAAAAATGTTATCCTGGGTGCCTGGCAAGCTCAGTTGGTAGAGCATGCAACTCCTGATCTCAGGGTTGGGAGTTCAAGTCCTGAACTGGGTAAAGAAATTACTTAAAATGAAATCTTAAAAAAAAAAAATTAGGACACCTGGGTGGCTCAGTCAGTTAAGCAGCTGCCTTCAGCTCAGGTCCTGATCCCACATCAGGCTCCCTGCTCAGCAAGGAGCTGCTTCTCCCTCTCCCTCTGCTTGCTGCTCCCTTTGCTTGCGTTCTCACTCTCTATCAAATAAGTAAATCAAATCTTTAAAAAAAAATTTTATCTTATTACAGGTAACTACTACAAGAGTTAAAGTCTTTTGTATATTATTTATAGCAACAAATCCTAAAGACATATCACTCTGAGGCACAAAATTATTCGCTTTAGTGGTCATGGTTTTGATTTGTGGTCAAGGTTTTGATTTTCTCCAAGTTTCTATTCCTTCCAAGCTTGCACAAACTCTCACATTTAACACCTAATATTCCCAACACGAATCTGCAAACCCTTATGTAATTTGTTTGCTCATACCGAGTTTTGCTCTTTCCTCCATCTCTACCTTGCCCTGAAGCCTTTGCTTCCCCCAACTCAATTTACTCTTTCAAATCTAAATCACATTCATATTCATATCCACTTATTATCATCTAACCCTCACAAAACTCCATTTTAGCTTAGTGAGAGACAGTGAGTCTAGATGTTCGCCTATAGTAGATAATATCAGAGGTGTAAGTTGTAAAGTTGATGGAGTTAAAACCAGGACAGGGACACACTTTATGGAAGCTGAAAATCAGAGTAACAAAGCAACAGATCCCAGCCTGACAGCCAGACCAAAAAGGGGAAAGAGTTGAAGGTTTAGATAAGGTATAGGGTCTAAAGACTATTTGGGATACACAGATCCTGCTTGTGTGCATGCACACGTGCACACATACACCCACCCACCCCATCACATGATGGTTACTCTTGAGTAACAATACCTTCTCGACTAATTCCTGGAAGCAGCTGAGTTAAAGGTTTGTGTGGCTCAGTCATGTCATTTCTAATGTAAACTGGAATTACGCTGAGAAGCTCCTGACGATCTTCCTCATGTACAACAGGAATAGATTCTAAAATCAGCTGCATCTGTTCAAGTTCATGTGCACCTGAGATTAAAAAAACATCAAATATAAATAAACACATTCCTCAATGCTTACTTATTTGGTAACAGACATTCTAAAGCTATAGGAAACCAACTTAAATACTGCAGTGACCACTGGGAGGAAAATGATTAACTGAATCCTTAACCAGCTTGCTTTGAATATCATCAATCTACTCAAAAAGTCTATCTATGTCTCCTCACTGACATATTTACTTTTGGCTGCTTTGCTTCCATAAGAAATTGACCCTTTTAAGTTTAGCTTCATATTAAGGTATCACAAAGTAGTGAAAAAAGCAATGAACTGGGATTCAAGAGACATGATGGATTCTAGTCTTGGCTATATCGCTAATTAACTGGCCATGCCTCTGGGAATACTTAGCATGGTAATGACTTCATTTCATCACAGTAAAATGGAGGGTTGGACTAGCAGTACAAAAAATTTTATAGTTATGGGTTAGGCTAAGGTAGCATTTCAGGACCACTATTAAAGAAATAATACGGAGAACTTTAAGCTAAATAGTGACTAAAATTAAGTTTGCTTTTCCAAAGATTTCTAGAATTCATTCAACCTCTAAATTTTTCTTGAGTATCTACTATGAGCAAGGCATTTTAAAATACAACTGTGAAGCACAAGAGCATAAGTCCCTGCCTTCATGGAGCTTACAATCTAGTGGAAGAAAACAGATAATAACTCTGTCAACATTTACATCAAATGGTGACAAATGCTATGAAGAAAAATAGAGTAAGCAGGAAGGATAAAGAGCACTTTCTGGGTTGGATTACTAATTAATACAGGATGACCAAGGAAGGCCTCAGTGAGAAGCTAAAAATTGAGGAAGTGGGGGAATACACCATGCATTCATATGGAGAAAGGGAGCTCCAGGAAGATGGGAAAAGGTGCAAAGGCTCAGAGGACAGTGGGCTCCACGTGTCTAAGAAACAGCAATAAGGTTAAGTGTAGCTGAAATAGGGTGGCGGGGTGGGCGGTGAGTATAAGAAGATGAAGTGGTACCACAACACAAAGGGTCTGCTTTATTCTGAATTTGATAGGGAGACATTACAGAGTTTCAAGCAGAAAAATGGCATGTTCTGATTTATGTTTTCAGAGAACTCCTATGGCTGCTATGTGGTAACTAGGCTACAGACAGCAAATATTAAAGCAGAAAAAGCAGTTAAATCCTGCATTAGACCAGGAGAAACATAATGGTTGACTGAAATGTGGGGAGGCGGGTAGTGAGAGAGAATAATAACAAGCAGTTAGATTCTGAATATGTTTCAAAGGAAGAGCCCATAGAATATGTACTGACAGAAGTGTGGGATGAAGCCAAGATTTTTGCCTCAGCAACTAAAAAAGGGGTCTGGTTTACTAAGATGAGGAAGACAGCAGAAAAAGAAAATATGAGGGAGAAATATCAGGAGTTCAGCTTTGGAAAGGTTAATTCTGAGATGCTATTAGACATCTTAGTCTGTGTCTTTTATTGCGCTATTCATTTGGAACCTACACCTAATAAACAGATCTCCCTCGTGCTGTTTTTATTGAATGGTTCCAATAAAGCAGTAGAAGGGAACTAAAACTGGATCTTTCAGATCATTTCACAAACAATTCTCATTAACTGTTTAAAGTTTACATGGGTTTAAGATCAAAATTATGTTATTTAAACGTCTTTCTTTTTTTTTTTTTTTTTTAAAGATTTTTATTTATTTGACAGCGAGAAACACAGCGTGAGAGGGAACACAAGCAGAGGGAATGGTAGTGGGAGAAGCAGGCCTCCCGCGGAGCAGGGAGCCCGATGCGGGGCTCGATCCCAAGACTCTGGGATCTGACCTAGGCCGAAGGCAGACGCTTAACGACTGAGCCACCCAGGCGCCCCTTAAACGTCTTTCTTAATCTAGTTATTTTTAGTGATATACTTGAACAATTCTGAATATGCTGAATGAACATTTAAGAATACATTAAGTACCTTTGTATAATTAATACAGCAGTAAGTTTTGACCCCATTTCAAGTGACTTAGAGTATGACCTAACAATTTTAAATAAATTAGTTTTCCTGATAAAATATTCCTTATTGTGGTAGCATTAAAATTATGTCCACAGGGATGCCTGGGTGGCTCAATCGGTTAAGTGTCTGCCTTCGGCTCAGGGTGTGATCCCAGGGCCTGGGAAAGAGTCCCTCATGGGGCTCCTTGCTCCATGAGGAGCCTACTTCTCCCTCTGTCTCTGCCTCTCCCCTCTGCTTCTGTTCTTTCATTTTTTTTTTTTTTTAAAGATTTTATTTATTTATTTCACAGAGACAGAGAGATCACGAGTAGGCAGAGAGGCAGGCAGAGAGAGAGGGGGGAAGCAGGCTCCCTGCTGAGCAGAGAGCCCGATACAGGGCTCGATCCCAGGACCCTGAGACCATGCCCTGAGCCGAAAGGCAGAGGCTTTAACCCACTGAGCCACCCAGGCACCCTCTCTCTCTCTGTCAAATAAATAAATTGAATATATTTTTAAAAATATTTTATTTATTTATTTGACAGAGAGAGCACAAGTAGGCAGAGCAGCAAGCAGAGGGAAAAGGAGAAGCACACTCCCTGCTGAGCAGGGAGCCCAATGTGGGGCTCAATCCCAGGACCTGGGATCATGACCTGAGCCGAAGGCAGCCACTTAAGCAATCGAGCCACCCAGGCATCCCAAATAAATAGAATTTAAAAAAAAAAAAAAAAGTCCACAAATGTGGTTGTCTGGCTGGCTCAGCCAAAACAGCATGTGACTCTTGATCTCAGGATCATGAGTTCAAGCCCCACGTCAGGCGCTGGGAATGGAACCTCCTTAAACAAATAAAAATAAAATAAATGTGGGGTGCCTGGCTGACTCAGTTGGTAGAGCAAGTGACTCTCGATCTCAGGGTCCTGAGTTCAAGTCCCAAGTTGGGTGTGGACCCTACTTAACAACAACAACAACAAAAAAGTCCATACATTCTTTGGTCCTCTTCCCTCCAAAAAGTGAAATTCAATTCCCTTCCCCTTGAATGTGAGGTATACTTAGTGACTCACTTCTACTGTATAAAATAAAGCTGAAATGACTGTGTGACTTTTGAGTCTAGGTCACAAAAAGGTATTTTGCATTTAAGGTCAAAACAATTCAGTGGAGAAAGAATAATCTTTTCAACAAATGGTGTTGGCATAACTGGATATCCACATGTGAAAAAATAAAGTTAGAGCCCTACCTCACACACAAAAATTAGCTCAAAATGGATCACAGACCTAATTTAAAAGCTAAAATGATAACGTTCTTAGGGGTCACTGGATTTCATGAGAATTAAAATCTTTTGTGCTTCAAAAGACACCAACAAGAAAATGAAAGATAACCCACAGAATGGGAGAAAATATATTCAAATCATACATCTGTGATTTGTATCCATAACATGTAAAGAACTCATACCTCCATTATAAAATACAAACAACTGAATCTAAAAATAGGCAATGGTGGGGCGCCTGGGTGGCTCCGTGGGTTAAATCCTCTGCCTTGGGCTCAGGTCATGATCTCAGGGTCCTGGGATGGAGCCCCGCATCAGGCTCTCTGCTCAGCAGGGAGCCCGCTTCCCTCTCTCCCTCTCTGCCTGCCACTCTGCCTACTTGTGATCGATCTCTCTCTCTGTCAAATAAATAAAACCTTAAAAATATATATATAATAAAAATTAAAATAGGCAATGGAAAAAAAATCAAAACAGGCAATGGATCTGGATAATTATTTCTCCAAAAAAGAAAAATTGCCAATGCTCAGTATTGTTGATCATTAGGGAAATTCATATTCAAAAAGACAACTATAAGATAGACTACACTAAATTGTTGGTGAGAATGTGGAGATATTGGAACGCTTACACAGTGATGGTGGGAATGTAAAGTGTTATGACTACTTTGAAAAATGGTCTGGCATTTCTTCAAAAAGTTAAACAGAGTTAATATATGACACAGTAATTCCACAATTAAGTGTATACACACCCAAGAGAATGGAAACCCTACATCCACACAAAAACTGTAGACTAATGTACACAGTAGCAACATTAAAAATAACCTAAAAGAACAAAAACCTGAATCTCCATAAACTGATGAATGGATAAACAAAGTATGACATATGCACAAAGTGCAATTATTTGGCCATAAAAAGATGACGAAATGATACATGTTATAACATGGGTGAACCTCCAAAGTACTATGCCAAGTGAAAGATGCCAGTCATAAGGCCACAAGCTATAGGATCTATTTATATGAAATGTCCAGAACAAATCTAGAGAGACATAAAGTAGATTAGTGGTTGCCAGGAGCTAGAAGAAGGGGGAAATGGGAAGTGACTGCTAAGGTTACAGGATATCTTCGGGGGGGGGGGGGGGGGAATGTCACAAAAATGTCCCTAAAATTAGATTGTATAACCATGAATATACTAAAAAACACTCAATTGTACACTTTAAGTGGGTGAATTGTCCAGCATGTGAATTACATATTGATAGTACTTTTTTTTAAAGATACAAAAGCTTTCTCCTTGCTCTCTTTTGGAGAGCACTATGGGGGAAGCCAGCTATAATATCATGAAAGCACTCAAGCAATCTTATAGAGAAGGCTGCATGGTGATAAACTGAGGTCTCCTGCTAATAGTCATGTGAGTAAGCTATCTAGAAATGAAAAAAAGGGGAGGAGAGGCGCCTGGGTGGCTCAGTCAGTTAAGCATCTGTCTTCGGCTCAGGTCGTGATCTCAGGGTCCTGGGATCAAGCCCCACACCAGGCTCCCTGTTCCATGGGTAGCCTGCTTCTCCCTCTGCCCCTGCTTGTACTTGCTGTCTCAAATAAATAAATAAAATCTTAAAAAAAAAAAAAATCTATCTAGAAGTGGATCTTCCTGCCCCAGTCAAGCCTTGATGAGTATAGGCTCAACCAACATCTTGACTAAGCAAATCTGAGCTAGACCCATCTAGCTAAGTCACCTCCCAATTCTGACCCATACAAACTTTGAGATAATCAATGTTTATTGTTTAAGCCACGGTGGGGGTTTTTTGTTTTTTAAAGATTTTATTTATTTGACAGAAAGAAAGAGATCACAAGTAGGCAGAGAGGCAGGCAGAGAGGGAAGCAGGCCCCCTGCTGAGCAGAGAGCGCAATATGGGGCTCGATCCCAGGACCCTGAGATCATGACCAGAGCTGAAAGCAGAGGCTTTAACCCGCTGAGCCACCCAGGGACCCCTAAGCCACTGTGTTTTGATGTAACTGGTTATGAAGCAACAATACAATAATTATTTTACACATGTTGGAAGGTACCTGAATATCAGGAATATAACCTCCAATTATAGTATTGTTCCTCGGAAAAATATTCAATCCACTTAACCATTTAGTTTCCAGGAATCACTGGTATTTTCTCAAAGTCTGCTAAATTGAGATTCATTCACTACTCACACTTCCCAGAAGAAATTTCAGATAAATTTAGGGGAAAACTACAAAAGATTGGTTAATGTTATGTAAGCTAAGTAGTGCAAGAAGTATCAGCATTAAAAACAAATTCAAGGGTGGGGCGCCTGGGTGGCTCAATCGGTTAAGCATCTGTCTTTGGCTCAGGTCATGATCCCAGGGTCCTGGGATATAGTCCCACATAGGGTTCCTTGCTACGTGGAGAGCCTGCTTCTCCTTCTGCCTCTCCCCTCTGCTTATACTCTCTCTCTTTCAAATAAACAAAATCTTAAAAAAAAAAAAAAATGTAAGGGCATTTATGCATACCATCCTTTCTTCAATAATGCTCTCCTATGCACCCTTATCTTTCTTTTATTAATCCTTCTTTTGTAAGCAGACCCTGCTCCATTACCTTTCTTCTGCTCTTAGTACAATCTGGAAGTGGTGGGAGGGCCACTCTAAAAAAACAGTAATGTCAAAAGAGAGAAAAAGACCTAAATCACTATCATGTCTCTTCTCTAATTAAAAAAAATCTTCAGTACCCTACTATTTCCTAGTTTTCCAAATGGAAATTCCTCTGTCTACTTTCTAAGTATTCTGGTCCTATTTTAAACTAGTCATAAGTGTGTTCATTATTTGACACTTTGCTTTCATCCAACTTTTCTCACTAATTTATGCACATACACGATTTTTTTCATCAAACTTTTCTGATTCAGGCTCATATCCTCATTTATATAATACCATTTTTTTCTCTCTCTTCCTCCCACCAAAATTCTTCACTATTCCCATGTAGTGAAAAGTCTTTTGACTTTTTATGCCTTTTATTCCAGACATCACTGATAAACAGTCTAAGTTTGTAGGTCTTATAATCTATACTAAATAATTTTATACAAACTCGTACCATGCTTTACAACACCTAATGCTTTTCATTCATGGGATATTCACCCCTTCCCATCTTGACTAAATCCTCTCTTACACTTCTGTGGACTCCCTCATAGCACTATACTCAGCAAAAAATTACTTGTTTGCTTGTTTCTGAAAGATCACAGCAATTAGACAACAGGATACGGCAGTTCAGGCAACACAGACGACAGGGGACAAAGAATCACTGCATTTTCAATGATAGCTAAAAATTTTCACTAGGAGTGACAAACACTGACAGCATTATGCAACTCAGGTATCATATAACACAGATTACCAACAAGCATTGTGAATCCACAAAATACAAAATTATGTTTAAGAAATAAGATAATTACAAAAGAACACTAGAATTCTGACTAAATTTGTTGAGCGAAAAATTCAGTGAATACATTAATAAGTTTTAAAATTTTTTTAAATATTAAAAACACCATTTATCTTTTCATTTCAGTATCACAGATTATAGTAAATTGTGTTAAATAATCTTATAGACATCTTGCTTCAAAGACACAGGCAAAATTATTCCTTTGAGGTAATTTTTTTCCCACATATTTTAAAATTTCTAACCTGCAAAGAGGGTTTTACCAGTCAGCATTTCAGCAAAGATGCAGCCTGCAGCCCACATATCAATGGCTTTAGTATAATTATTAGGAGAAAGTAAAAGACGTGGAGACCTGTACCATTTAGTAACCAATCCTTCAGAAAGATGACCCTGAAAAACAAACAAAAATATACTCTAATTTTTTACTTTAGCCAAAGAACAGTACATAAAACTTGATTCATTAAAGAACCACTGATCTTAAAAAAAAAAAAAAAAAGTACTTGTGAAATCCTAAAACGACACTGTTGATTTCTATTTTCAAGGCTCTTGCACTTTTCAGGCTGAATGGAGGTTAAATTCCCCCTGAGATATATCACCTATAAGAGGATGTTCACATGAAGTCTGCTGACTAAAATATACCGTAAGAATTCAGTGCTGATTCTATGTCGCAAATTCAAAACATGTTTCAGAAGAGGAGCTATTTTCACTTTGAGTCTTAAGTTACTTAAGGAGCAGGGATGCTTTAAATCAATGAGGGAAAGGTAAAATGAGCACCTGAGGTGCTACTCATAAACCACTGCCAATCTCCTGACAACCCAGCAGATCTGGCTCTACTACATATCGCATTCCTAACCAATTTTACTACTTTACATTTATAAAGCATTTAACAAAATCAGTTATACATATATGACCTTACTTCATATATATACTTCATATATATACACATATACTTAAAACAACCCTGAAAAATTATGAAGGTAGATATTAACTCCATTTTAGAGGGGCAGTAACTTTCATAGATTAAGGAATCTGCTTAAGGTCATATAGCTTAATTGGATGTAGAAATGGAACTCAATTTTTTTTTTAAGATTTTACTTATTTATTTGACAGAGAGAGAGGTCACAAGTAGGCAGAGAGGCAGGCAGAGAGAGAAGGGGAAGCAGGCTCCCTGCTGATCAGAGATCCGATGCGGGGCTCGATCCCAGAACCCTGAGATCATGACCTAAGCCTAAGGCAGAGGCTTTAACTCACTGAACCACCCAGGCGCCCTTGGAACTCAATTTTAGATAGTTCAACTCTTAGCTCAGTGTCCTATCCACAATACTTCGATGTGGTGGTTGTCCATTTCATTTTAAATTCTAAATTTCTACATTTAAGTTTCTAAAAAATTAAGCTATACTTAATGTGAGATGATATATGTGAATGAGAAGGTTTGCTTGTTTGTTTAGACACGTGCTATGGGAAGCCAAGCAAGCAGAGAGTTCCCATAGGTTCTTTATAACAAAGGAGCTCCATTTTAATATTTTAAACAGTAGGGTCCCACAGACAACTTCATTTGAAAACTAAAAGACTAAAGTTCAGCTCAGAAAATATTCTTCTTCTATGAAGGCAAACTGTTACCTAAGGTACAGTTACTATGAATCCTTTTAGCAATTCTCACTGCCATTTTATCTTCATGCAAATTTAGATACTGAACAAAATTAAATTTGTCTAAAAGAAATTTGCCTAAAAGAATAGTAGAGGCTATTGAAACAGAAACCCCTCTTACCTTCAGATAGGACAATTCTGCCCTAAACACGTAAGAATCTATCCCCCTTTTAAATAAGAGAGAGTTTCAGTTATAATAAATAACCATACACTTTTAGGAATTTGTAAGTAATTAGGATAGCACTCCAACTTCCTTTTATAAACATATGTAGATTCTGAATGAAAGTAGATCTATATCAGAAAGAAAGATACTACATAAAATTTAATACAATTAACAATAAAAATCTGTCACTATATACTAAGAAGATACAAGTACCTATTTCTTCCTAATGATGTCCATCAGTTTAAAGGTCTCAGCTAGCTTTCCACGTACCTTATGGGAATAATGGGGATCCATGATCCGTGCAAGACCAAAGTCACCTATCTTCAGCACCAAGTCTTCAGTATTAATGAAAAGATTAGCTGGTTTGAGATCTCTGTGCAGTACGTTTGCAGAGTGAATATATTTGAGCCCACGTAGCAGCTGATACATGAAAAGCCTGGCATGCTCTTCCAGTAAAGGGCCCTGCTCCAGCACATTAGCCAAGTCTGTCTCCATGTACTCCTGAACAATGTAGACACTGTTCAGTTCGGTAAGAGAGCCCACATCGTCTGTTAACTGGCTTCCACTAGGACCAAGAATTTCAAACACTTTCACAATGTTATCATGGTCAAGTCTTCTAATAATTTTGATTTCACGTAGAGCATGTTTGACACTCTGGGGATCAGTAAGGACAATTTTCTTGATGGCTACTCTTTTGTCACAGTCATTGTCTACAGCAGAAAAAACCAAGCCATTGCCTCCACAACCCAATGGTTTTAAGTCCATATACCTAGAGCCCAGATCAAAACCATGAATGTTCATGAGACTTTCAAATTTCTCTGCCATTTTGAAACCTTTACTATTGCCTTTTCCTTTCGAATTGTTGAACTTGTGTAAACAAGGAAGAAAACTGACATCAAAAGGAAAGATCTTTCAAAAAAGGAAAAGAAAAATAATTTTGCTTCCACAGCAAGATGATTTCTTGATGTTCATTGCATATGTCAACCAGGCCCGTTGAGTTCCCCTTAGATTTAAAGCTCAAAAAGCTCTACTCATACTGAGAATTAAAAAGATTGCAGTACTCATAGTTCAAGAAAGGGGCAGCAACTCTGCAGACGTTTAAAGAAAACACTCAAGAAACTCAAACGGAATGAAATGACATACTATGCACTCAGATTTACTGTGCTAAACGATTTAACATTTAACAAAAATGTGAATAAATATGCACACAACAGGCTTCTATGAACATTCTCCTCACAGTGCAGATACATTCAGTGTTGGACTGGTCCTGAGCAGCATCATTCTAAGGTGCTGGTAAGCACTATTTCCGTTTTGCCTCTTTTCTTCCTTTGTTGCTGTATATTTCAACAGGAAGCCCTGGTGGCTGTTGGTTAACAGAAGATGTCTTTTGTTAGTGATCAGGTGGCTCCAGCTCACCACAATCACAATCAAAGCTACCGTCCATCTTACTCTGATAAAACCTGGAGGATGAGAAAAAAGAAGAAAAAGAATTACCACCACAGGAAATACTAAATACTCTTCTCTCCAACTTTGTAAAATGACACAAATTGGGCATTTAGCTATAAATGACTACTGGTACACTGAACTTATTTATTTATAGTTACTAATGGAAAGATGACCCTCAATCAAAAATAGCTATCCATGTTGTAAGCAATTCACATGTACTGGGCTCAGACTCTAGATCCCACCACATTAGATTCTTTATAATATTTACCGTCATTGGGTTGTATCATTTCCTAAATGCCAAGGAGCAAAGGTGGAAGGTTCACAGTATTTTTATAAAACTCTTTAGAATTTGAGGAGTACAACATTAGTACCATTTCTCTAAAAAAAAACCCATAATAAGCCTGCAATGTGTTAGTTCCTTAAAGAACATGTTTACTTATTAACTACACCAATAAACAGTGAACAAAAATCAGTACAAATAAGAAACCTACAGAGTATGCTCTTCAATTTACAAAAGAGTGAACTCAAACAGTGAATAAACCAATGAAAAGGTGTCTGGCTTCACTGATAATCAGAAAAATCAGGGGCACCTGGGTGGCTCAGTGGGTTAAAGCCTCCACCTTCAGCTCAGGTCATGATCTCAGGGTCCTGGGATCGAGCCCCGCATCGGGTTCTCTGCTCAGCAGGGAGCCTGCTTCACGCTCTCTCTGCCTGCCTCTCTGCCTACTTGTGATCTCTCTCTCTGTCAAATAAAATCTTTAAAAAAAAAAAAAAAAAAAGAAAAATCAAACTACCTCAAGAAGATAACATTTCAGATTAGAAAAATATTTTTAAGAGTCTGTTATTATCAAGACTGAGGAAGAATATAGAGAAACAAGAACTTTCATACACAACTGGTGAGTTTAAATTAGTAAAAGAATGTCAAAGAGCAATTTAGAATAAGTAAGTAGCATACCTATGACTTGGCTATTTTTCTTCCAAAACACACTCCCTAGAGAAATACTTGCAAATGAACATACAAATGCCCACTCTTGGGGCGCCTGGGTGGCTCAGTCGTTAAGCGTCTGCCTTCGGCTCAGGTTATGATCCCAGAGTCCTGGGATCGAGCCCCACATTGGGCTCCTTGCTCGGCAGGAAGCCTGCTTCTCCCGCTACCACTCCCTCTGTGTTCCCTCTCTAGCTGTGTTTCTCTCTGTCAAATAAATAAAATCTTAAAAAAAAACAACAACAAACAAAAAAAACAAATGCCCACTCTTTTTTTGTAATGGCAAAATATTAAAAACAGCCTAAACTTTCAACAATTTGAGAATAAATGAATTATATTCATATAGTGGACTACTATATAATAGTAAAAATGAATAGAGATGGCTGAAATCACCACACAATAAATTTAAAAAGCAAACTGCAGATAGAAATGTACATGCTGAAACCACTTATTTCAGGTTTACAAGCATGTATGATATTACTTTATGAGTGCATATATAAAGGTGGCCAAAGTATTAAAAACATATATAGCTGTTAAGTACCAAATTCATGATAATCAGTACTTTGAGGAATGAGGGAAGCAATTACCATAAGGGTGGGATTACACAGTATGCTCCGGCTACATTTTTAATGTGTTATTTCTTTAAAAAAATGTGTGGAAGTATGACAAATTATTAGAATCTCATAGAGCTCAGAGGTATATGAAGAGCTCAAATCATAGTGGGGGAAGACAGGCTGACAAATAAGCAAAACACAGATATCAGATGGCAATAAGTGATGTAAAAAAATAAGAGAAAGAGAGCCAGGGGAGTGGTCAGGGAATGCCTCTACTAAGGTGGTACTGGGAGCAAAGCTCTAGAGTGGGTGGGCCTCAGGGGTGCTATGTGGGAGTAACTGTTGCAGACAGAGGGGGCTGGCATATGAAAGCCGGAGGGTGAGTATGTGCCTCATGTCTAAGAAACAACTAGGTGGCCAGTGTAGTAGCTCATTTAAGTGTATGCCTATAAGCAAGTAATACAGCCTAAACCTTAAATGGAAAGGCTTTTTTTTTAAGATTTTATTTATTTGACAGAGAGAGAGATCACAAGTAGGCAGAGAGACGGGGGGTGGGGGGGAGCAGGTTCTGCCAAGGAGAGAGAGCCCGACACGGGGCTCGATTCCAGGACCCCGAGATCACAACCCAAGCCGAAGGCAGAAGCTTTAATCCACTGGGTCACCCAGGCGCTCAGAAAGGCTTCTTGTTGCTGGTTTTTTATCTAAAAGCTGTATAGGTGTATATACAGTGTTATTTTCTGATTGGGTCTGAAGAAATTGGAAGTGGGACAGGTGCAATATTCATTTATTCAAAGGGCTAATCATTTAAAGGCAATGAGAAAGTGTACGAAGACCAGACCTAAAGCAGCTCACTCTGAATTACGCGACACCTTTCAATCACCTTCAGATATGGCTTAAGAGAACTGCTAGGACTCTCAAACACATAAGCTGTTTCACAAGGGTGAAGTTTTTATACAACAGGGAATCTGCCTTTATTTCCTTCATGCTACATATTCCCACATAACTCACATGTGGAAATACAAGAATCTGAAAAATACAAGGTTAACAGCTACTTGCCACAATCTGAGCAAATCTTCAACTTCAAGAAATCCACATACATTACAATTGTGTGAAAGAGAAACTGATGGTACTGACAGCTCAGAGACTAAGTAGATACATGATCCTTAAGGCAACAGCTTTTTTAAGATTTATGAAAGCAAGAAAGTGCGCATGCAGGTGTGCACAAGATTGAAAGTGGGGAGGGGCAGAAGGAGAGAACGCCAAGCAGACTCTCTAAAGCCGGACGTAGAGCTAAATCTCAGATCATGGCGAGAGCTGAAATTAAAAGTCAGACGCTTAACCAACCAAGCCACCCAGGCGGCCTAGCAACAGCTTTATTTAATAAAAATTGTTATTTACTATCGCTGAGTTCTTTTAATAAATATAAGCATTTCTTGTAACTGCTTAATGTTGTAAAGGACATTTATAGCATAATAGCTTTCTTTGTTTTACTCTAACAGTTTCTTCTGTTTGCAAGTTTTTGTCTGCTTCTCAGAAATCAAGGAAGGAAAAAAAAAGTGGACTCCTAAAAATTCTCTATCTTGTCAGTCTGTATAAAACATTTAAAAGTTAAATTTTGCAAATAAACTTTTGATTTAAAAAATATTTCAGGGGCGCCTGGGTGGCTCAGTGGGTTAAAGCCTCTGCCGCCTTCAGCTCAGGTCGTGTGATCTCAGGGTCCTGGGATGGAGCCCTGCATCGGTCTCTTTGCTCAGCGGGGAGCCTGCTTCCCCCTCTCTCTCTGCCTGCCTCTTTGCCTACTTGTGAACTCTGTCAAATAAATAAAATCTTTAAAAAATATATATGTATTTCAGACTTCTAAAGGGCTTTAATGAATACCGTCTCCCCTTCCTGATTTTTTCTATTTGCATACATCTTGGTATTTCCAGTTCCCTACCAAATATCCTTTTAAAAATAGTATTTTTAAATGTTCCAGTATTTCTGAAATTTTACATGTCTAGTCTCCACCTGAAACAGAATGTTTGTTCATACAAACATGCACGCACATACTTTCTCTCCTTCCTGTTCTTGCCCTTCTGCAGACAATCCCTTAAAGCTCAACTTTTAAGTTTTAAAGTCAGTTCTACAGACTTGACATAAGAACAATAAAATCTCTAAGTACGCTCTTAAGCTTCTAGTTCACTAGTGGAGCAATCATAGTCAAGCACAAATAGTTTAGCTTTGCTAAAAATGATACCACTATTATTTGACTATTAGCACTATAACAGCAACTGCAGCCAGATTATGGAGAGGTAAGAGAATGAGAGAGCTCTACTCAAGACCTCCGCTCACATCTGCTCTCTTTAAATTACAGTGAAATCAAGAAGCATCACAGATCAAAAACTACAAGGATGACAGTACTTTTTGAGAAATCTCTATCTATGACTGGTCAGCACTTGACAGGGGTAGAGAGTAAATAAAAATTCACCTTGGGGAAGGCAGGAACTTGTGCCTAGGCTGAGAACTGCAGTCCTCATTATAGATTCATATGATGACTATACTGAAAGACCTGAACAGACTTTACAGAAATACGAGACCATTCTAAAGAAAGAAAGGAATATTAATCACCAAAACTATAATTCTAGGTGAGCATTACACTAATAAAAAGTTGGGGTGGGGGTTGGGGCAGACCAATAGCAGTGCTTGCCTGGTGATCTGCCTCACTGCTCTGCAGTATTCTTCAAAATCCTTCAATAACTATTAGACCAAAAGTTACCGGAGTATGTTTTCATCCAGGAGCTAGGAAAGTAAGCCCACCTTAAGCAGTAAGTTGAAGGTAATGTTATACCAGTGTATGATAAATTGGATCCAGTAAATGTTTCCAATTCAGTCATGCTCCATTCAGCAAGAATTTGCTAACAATGTTATATACCTGTCAATAATACTAGGTACTGGGGATAAAGTGGTAAGTAAAAACAGACTTGTGCCCTGCCCTCGTGGGCTTTACAGTATGGCTGGAGATAAACAATAATAAATAACAGGAAAAGGGGGGAGGCAAAAGGGACAAGTGGTACTAAGGAATGGTACAGGATGGTGAGAGCCTGCACACTGGGGGATTTGACCCAATTAGGGAGATCAGAATGTATGCCTCTGGAAGCCATAAAAAGGCTTAGTGACCATGAAGACCATGAAGACAGCTTCCTCCCTGTCACCCTGATACCAGAGTGTGAGGTCTCCAACTACCTTCCATTTTCCACACCCATTATGGAGTTCTTTGGCCTGACTCGAGTATGGAGTTATAACTCAACTGGACCAGCAGATTACTGGTCAGAGAACCCTCCATTCATATCAACAACCTCTAGAAATGTCCCATTTATACCACCTTCTCTATTATCTTTCACATTTAACTTCATAAAAGCCAAGTTCAAGGAAAGATCTGGGGTTCCATATTCCTTTTGCATTTCCACACACTCCAAGGGAGGAAAACAAAAACTAAGATGAGACAGTAACTTAAAATAACCCTTCCCAGCATCCAATTTCTCTCTGCCTCCAAATGTTACCCACTCCTACCAACCTCAGTGCTGATACTGTGTTGCTCGGAGAGGGATCCTTAATTAAATTTTAATTAGCTGGGCCAATGTTTTGCTCTTAACAACAACTGGGTGAAAATAATGAATTATAGGGAATGATTATAAAAATAAAGTTGGCTCGGGGTGCCTGGATGGCTCAGTCGGTTAAGTGCCTGACTCTTGATACCAGCGCAAGTCATGATCTCAGGGTCCTGGGATCCAGCCCTGAGACACTCTCCGCTCAGTGGGGAGTCTGCTTGGGATTCTCTTTCCCTTTCCCACTGCCCCTCTCTTCTCTCTCTCACTCATTCTCTCTCTCTCCCTCTCACATGCATGTTCTCTCAATAAATAAATCTTAAAAAAATAATAAAGTTGGCTTTATGCTTTCCCTTTGGCTTTCTTTCCACCATAAAATCCACTATAAAATGGAAATAAAAGTTTTCTATGTAGCGCAGTCTGGGTACCAGCTTCCTACATTTATAAGGCAGTTCCCTGAAACTGCCTCAGCGACAATGGTCTCCTCAAGCATTCCTTTCCTTCCTTAATCACCACCTGCTTTCTGTCACTGAGCCAACCCCCAAGCCAAGAGAAATACAGGTAATCTGAGTCAAGCCTAAGTATATTCAATAAAGTTATAAAATGCAAAAGAAAGAAGACAGTAACTTCACTCTGTGCCATCTCCCCATTCTATAGAAACTGGATTTTCCTTCCCTTTCTTACCTAAAAATTTGGCCGCATATTAGAAAAGGAGTCTGGATGTGCAAAAGCAAGTTTGAAGTGAGAGCCTTAAAACATAAAGGTTACTTATCTGGTTTTTTCTTCCATCTTTCACTCTGCTGCTTATCAGGTTAAATGCTGACATGGGTCCTCTGGCCAGTTCACATGCACTGACAGCTCTCCACCTCCCCCTCCTCAATGGCTCTTGCCTATTTTGCTTTTCTCTGGGGTCAAGTGAGTAACTTGAGTTAACTGGAACCCAGCCAGCCTCACATCTCAGCCAAAATCCAGTTGCTTTTGGAGAGAAGGGCAAGGTTGAGCTCTATTAAGTTCACATAGGACTATCTCTTAATCCTGGCACAGAGAGGTGTTGTTATAGCAAATTCATCCTTCCCTAAGATCATATCTCAAGCTCTCATCAAAGTTACTAAGTTTCTAGGGCAGAGAAGGCCAAAGGCTACAGCTTAACTGCTTGTTCATATGCATTTTTTTTTAGAAGATTTTATTTATTTATTTGACACAGAGAGAGAGAGAGATCACAAGTAGGCAGAGAGGCAGGCAGGGAGAGGGGAAGAAGCAGGCTCCCTGCTGAGCAGAGAGCCTGATTAGGGGCTCGATCCCAGGACCCTGGGATCACAACCTGAGCTGAAGGCAGAGGCTTTAACCCACTGCTCACCACCCAGGCGCCCGTTCATATGCATTCTTTTTTTAAGATTTTATTTATTTATTCGACAGAGAGAGAGAGAGAGAGAGAGAGAGAGATCACAAGCAGGCAGAGAGGCAGGCAGAAAGAAAAGGGGAAGCAGGCTTCCCGCCAAGCAGAGAGCCTGATGCAGTGCTGGATCCCAGGATCCTGGGATCATGACCTGAGCCGAAGGCAAAGGCTTTAACCTACTGAGCCACCCAGGCGCCCCTCATATGCATTCTTGACAATGTTCTTGCTCCTGATGTAAGGTAGCCCTTATAGTTATCAGAGATCCTTCTCAGGATTTGGACCTCAAAAAGATTTGTGGTGTAAACTAATGTCAATGAATGATCTTAGTCATCTGGAATGGGAGGGGGGACCTTAAAACACCAAAGTCTGACAGGCCTTGCCTGCTATCAGTAACCAGTGTGTACTATAGAGCAAACTTAGCAAGTCAAAGAAAGAGGATTACTTGGCTTCTAATAAATTATCCAAAAAATTCTCCTGCTCCTAACTTCTGTTCTCAAATTGTCTGAACCTTTGCCTAAATACACTTTAACATTAGGGACTTGCATTTGCCTTTGATTGTTTAAAAAGCCATTATGTTTACTTTGATGCTCATCTCTAGTTGCTGTTTCTTCTAGGGTATCTGTATTAGAATATAAGAACCCCACAGACCAGATAAATTGGTCAAAAAATCTTTAAGAACCTGGGGCGACTGGGTGGCTCAGTGGGTTAAAGCCTCTGCCTTCAGCTCAGGTCATGATCTCAGGGTCCTGGGATCGAGCCCCGCATCGGGCTCTCTGCTCAGCGGGGAGCCTGCTTCCCCCTCTCTCTCTGCCTGCCTCTCTGCTGCTTGTGATCTCTCTCTCTCTGTGTCAAATAAATAAATAAAATCTTTAAAAAAAAAAAAATCTTTAAGAACCTTTCCGATTCTCAGTCTATTGTCTATGAAAGCCCAGTACAAGTCTTTTACTTCACTGGTCATTTGTTCCCAAGCACTTACTACAGCGGTATGCCCAGACTGGGGGATATGTGATTCAAGCTGCTGTATACTAAACATTAAACAAACACAATCCTCTCTATATATTTACAGCTAGAAATTTAAAAATAATTCTAAAAACCCTTCATCCCCTCTCTTATCTTTCTCTTTCCTTTTTTTTTTTAAAGATTTTATTTATTTGACAGAGAAACACAGCTAGAGAGGGAACACAAGCAGAGGGAGTGGTAGCAGGTGAAGCAGGGTTCCTGCCGAGCAAGGAGCCCGATGCGGGGCTCGATCCCAGGACTCTGGGATCATGACCTGAGCCGAAGGCAGACGCTTAACGACTGAGCCACCCAGGTGCCCCATCTTTCTCCTTCCTTAGCCCTCCTTTCTAAGACTCTTCTCCTAACTCACATTACAGAAACACTGGCGCTAATATATAAACAGGAGACATGTGGGCAGCCTCCTGCTTCAGGAACCTTTGGCCCTTTAAGGATTCCAATCAGATAAAAATTAATATACATTTCTGCAGCAGTCAGGATAGATTAGAAAACTGTATAGTTAACAAATAACTCCCAACATCTACTGACTCACAAGAGAAGTTTTAAGTGTTGCTCATGCAGCAAGTCCAACACAGCTGTCATCCAAGTTGTCAAAGTGACTACTAGCTCTGCCCACTGCCACTCAATGTGCTGGGAGGAACAGAGAAGTAGGAATATCTCACAGGTCTAAAGCTCCCATCCAGAAATGACACATTTCCCTTCTGCTCACATTTTACTGACCAAGGCAGATCACGTGGTCACACCTGCTTCAAGGGAGTAGGAAAATGCCATCCCAACATGGTCTCAGTAGCTGAGAACCAAGATGTTCTGAACAGCTTTGACTAAAACAGCTTCAATTCTACCATCCATCCATACTTAGTCTACAAAACCTTACTGAGTGTTTACCATATGCCAGACATTGTTTTTGGCATAAAGGTATAGCAGGGGTCAAAACAGGTTAAAAACAAAAACAAGAAATCACCCTGACCTCATGGAACACAAACTCCTAGATCATTGTAGTAGCTTCCTCCCTGTCTCATTACCTTCTAATACTATTCTCCTTTCCTGTCTTAGGTCATCCTTCCCTAGTCTAGTCTAATCTCTACTCTTCATATGCCCCTACTTTTCTAGGGTACCATTTCCCAGGGCACCACCTTACCATCTCCCCCCTCTGCCTTGTTGTATGTTGCTCTATTTTAAAATAAAAGGCTTGAGGGGCACCCGGGTGGCCCAGTCAGTTGACTGTCTGACTCCTGATTTCAGCTCAGTGTTGTGGGATCAAGCCTCATGTCGGACTCCACACTCAGTATGGAGTCTGCTTTAATCTCTCCCTCTAGCCCTCCCCCTACTCTCTTTCTCTCTAATAAATAAATCTTTAAAAAAAAAAAAGGTTTGAAACTCAGTTGCTTTACTAACACTTTCTGAGCACAGTACCTGGGTGCTTAGTAGGCACTTTACAAACTGTACTAACTGAATTAATGTAAATGACATATTTTATTTGACAGAAAGTTTTGGAGGCTAGAGCTTGTTTTCTCCATTTTTTCAGAATCTGCTCACACTCTGACCCACCAGGGGGAACATCAGTGATGACTCCTAGATACGGTACCCTCCCTTCCAAGAATTCTCCCTGGGAGCTTCACCCTGTGGTAAACACACAGGTTTGTCAATACATGAAGAAAGCAATGATTTCAACTGAAGAAAAAATAAGAAAACTTCAACTTTCTTATAGCTCCTGTTTTATTTTGTTGAGGTAGTAAGAAGGGATCATGCCACTGAAATAGTGTCTTCTATTAGCAGACAAGCAGGATTCTATAAAAAGTCCCATTAGCCCATGTGATACCAAGTAGGTATCGTGAAGATATGTGAGACCTTGACATTATTCTGATTATTCTCCAGTCCATCCTAGCAGGCTCTATGGCATTTAGCACCACAGCTTTCCAGACTGCACACCAAATATAACTGCTGTCATTTTTCAGCTAACCCTAGTGAGGGTATAAAGGCCACAACATGCAAGGCCATTCATATGAAATAATTCTGGACTCTCATCAAAGGGAGAATTACATGCTTGATTGGAGAGTACCCAATTTTTAAAAAAATGAATCAGAATAGCATATAAAGTTCTTGGAAATCCTTCTTCCTTCGTTTCTCATTTTCTCTAAAGCTGAACAAAGCATACAAGATAAAAAGAAAAAGTGTAAGTTTCTTATTAGATTCACACTGAAGTTTTGCACTACTGAAAAATTCCTTTCTGGTTTAACTAAGATCATATTAAAAGGGAAAAAAATGAGTTAAAGAGATTTGACATCTAGTCCAGGATCCATGGCTAAATTAGCTTATAATCAAAGCAGTTCACTTTTCTAGGCCTCAGTTCCTCATCAGGAAAATGATGTAGCTAAACTACATGACTTCTATGGCCTCTTCCAGCTCTAAAGTTTTATAATTTTAATGAAAGGTTCAGGATTTCCACTTCTGGTTAGAGTGCAGAAAAATTACAAGACACCATTACTCACACCATATAACATGATGAGCTGGATAAGCTACAATACTGTAGTTTTTCAAAAACCCATCAGGAAAGCTAAAGATGCAAAGAAATCTAAATAAACTAAATTCCAGAAAATATGAAGCCCTTCATAAAAGAAGAGACCGTGGCCATTCTCATTCCTGGCAAAGTGGCAAAGCAAGGAATCTTCCACTAACAGAATTGAGAAGAAACCAGCCAAATTTATAACCAACTTTTAATAGCTGAATTTGGTTGCAATTTACAGATTAGAATTCAGAGGAGGCCCAGCTATAAGTCCCACCTGCCAATTCCTCCCCACAGGTTGTCACAGAGAGCTAAAGTCTAAGGGCAAGGCAGGAAAGCTAAGAGTATCTCATAAAGCATACAGGCCTCCACCACATCCAAGGCAGCTGCTCTGAAGGTCGGGGACAAGTCAAAAAGCATGAGATAAACCCCTCCAATGCATTCTGAGTACAAGGCAGATATTCTCCCTAAGGCAAAGAAAGAGGGCACAAATATGAAGTAAAGAAAACCTGAGGTGGTATTAGAAAGCAAAGACAATGTCCAAGCAGTCCAAAGAGCTGGTAGCTACACTGAACCGGTTCCAAAAGCTGAATAAGGATAGAAAAACTTTCCAAAACTGGGGTGTCTAGGTGGCACAGTTGGTTAAGTGTCCGATTCTTGGTTTCAGCTCAGGTCATGATCTCAGGGTTATGAGACTGAGCCCCATGTTGGGATCTGTACAGAGTCTGCTTGAGATCCTCTCTCCCTCCCTCTGTTGCTCCTGCTCTCTCTCTCTCTCTCTAAAATAAATAAATCTTTAAAAAACAAAACAAGGACACCTGGGTGGCTCAGTCAATTAAGCATCTACCTCAGGCTCAGGTCATGATTGCAGGGTCCTGGGATCAAGTTCTACATCAGGTTTCTTGCTCAGGAGGGATCCTACTTCTTCCTCTGCCTGCCACTCCCCCTGCTTGTGCATGTGCACATTCTCTCTGACAAATAAAATCTTTTTAAAAAATAAATAACAAAACAAAAAAGTTTTCCATAACTGACAAAAGACACCAACTCACAGACCCAAGTACTCAATGGACTGCAAGCAGAATAAATACAAAGAAACCCATATCTAGGTATATCATAGCCAAACTATTGATAGGAGGAGGGGGTAGAGCAACTGTTAAAAGGAACCAGGTAAGGGGTGCCTGGGTGGCTCAGTTGTTAAGCATCTGCCTTCGGCCCAGGTCAGATCCCAGGGGCCTGGGATCGAGCCCCACATCAGGCTCTCTGCTCTGCAGGAAGCCTGCTTCTCCCGCTACCATCCCCTCTGCTCATGTTCCCTCTCTCGCTGTGTTTCTCTCTGTCAAATAAATAAAAAAATCTTTAAAAAAAAAAAAGGAACCAGGTAAAAGAGAGTTAACTATATACTAGGGAAGTACAATAGGAAGGGTGGCTGACTTATCATTAGAAACGATAAAGCCAGAAGACAATAGAACATCATTTTTCAAGTGCCAAAGAGAGGCCTATCAACCCAGAATTTTGTACCTAGGGAAATGAAGATGAAATGGAGATCTTCATTCAAAAATGAATACAGGGGCGCCTGGGTGGCTCAGTGGGTTAAAGCCTCTGCCTTCGGCTCAGGTCATGATCTCAGGGTCCTGGGATCGAGCCCCGCATCGGGCTCTCTGCTCAGCAGGGAGCCTGCTTCCCCCTCTCTCTCTGCCTGCCTCTCTGCCTACTTGTGATCTCTCTCTCTCTGTGTCAAATAAATAAATAAAATCTTTAAAAAAAAAAAAAATGGGGGCGCCTGGGTGGCTCAGTCGTTAAGCGTCTGCCTTCGGCTCGGGTCATGGTCCCAGGGCCCTGGGATCGAGCCCCGCATCGGGCTCTCTGCTCGGCAGGGAGCCTGCTTCTCCCGCTACCATTCCCTCTGCTTGTGTTCCCTCTCTCGCTGTGTTTCTCTCTGTCAAATAAATAAAATCTTTAAAAAAAAAAAAAAAAAATGAATACAAAATGCAGACATTTTCAAAGAGACAAAAGTGAAAAGAATTGGTCTCCCTCAAGATGTAGGAAACAAAGGCAGAAGAATTATTAAATTTCTTTACTACCTACAGCCCACTGACAAGTCCTTCAAACAGGCAGAGTGACATTCCTCGAGGGACTCAATTGCCTCGATGCTGACACTCTGCCAAGGGCAAAAGGCAATCCTAGCTTGACTCCCCTCCCACCCCACAGGATCTGGTAAGCCTACTTTAACATATAAAAATTCTTTTGGAAACTTCCTTTATCTCTAAAACCCCCAAGATACATGTTAGCTATCACCTCCCCCCCAAGGATATGGCCCACTGATATACATCTGAAGGGTCTCATGACTAAGGTTTTATTAGACAGTAATAAATGACCTTTTCCTAACAATAGGTAGCCCCTTCAAGGCCCTGGAAACCTTGCTTCCAAATTCCTTAGAGACTTAAGCTATCCCTAACCCCCTCCCACCTTGAAGGTATATAATAGGCCACTCTTCAGGACCCCAGTGCAGCTCTTTCTGCCTATGGGTCCGGTCCCCATGCTTTAATAAAATCACCTTTTTGGGGGTGCCTGGGTGGCTCAGTGGGTTAAAGCCTCTGCCTTTGGCTCAGGTCATGATCCCAGGGTTCTGGGATCGAGCCCCGCATCAGGCTCTCTGCCCTCAGCAGGGGGGCCTGCTTCCCCCGACCCCGGCCTGCTTCTCTCCCTACTTGTGATCTCTCTCTCTCTGTCAAATAAATAAATAAAATCTTAAAAAAAAAAAATTTTTTTTAAATCACCTTTTTGCACCAAAGATGTCTCAAGAATCCTTTCTTGGCCATTGACTTCGAACCCTAACATCTTTCCTACATCACCTCAGACTTTTGCTAAAAAAATGCTAAAAGTTCTTAGGCTGAAGGAAAATGCCAACAAATGGAACCTGCATAAAGGAACAAAATCTCCAGAAAGGATAAATAATTAGAAAATATAAAAGGTCTTTAAAAATAAAAAAAAAAACTTATCTACATGTTTATTTTTTTTAAAGATTTTATTTATTTGAGAGAGTGCACACGACCAGGGGAGGGGCAGAGAGGGAAGGAGTAGACTCCCCCAGCTGAGCAGGGAGCCTGATGCAGGACTCAATCCCAGGACCCTGGGATCATGACCTGAGCCAAAGGCAGATGCTTAACCAACTGAGCCACCCCAGGCACCCTGTCTACATGTTTAAATGTTTTTAAGAGACTACTGATTATTTAAAGCGAAATAATAATGTATTATGAGTTTTACAGCATATGTAGAAATAAAAGACAACAAGAGAACAGTGTTGGAAGGGGGTGAACTGAATCATGCGATCATAAGGTTTAGAGTATTGGCGAAGTAGTTCAGATTATTTTAAAAAGACTATGATAACTAGTGAAGGACTCATGGGTCATCTTTAAACACATTCCTTTTTGGCATTACGTTTACTTAATAACATGCCCATCGATAGAGAGTAAAAGGAAGGATAAAAAGAAAACTAAATAAATCACCAACTGTAAGTAGTTTTTCTGTACTTTTACATCAATCATAATATAAACCAATACGTTAACATTAAAGTACCATCACAGATTCATGGACAGTTCCAAAGGAAATGGATATTAACCATATTAATTAAGGTAAACATACATATTTTAACTGAAATAACTTTGAGGGGCTGTACTTCCTGTTTTAAAAGTGTATACTTTTAAGATAGTAAAAAATTATACTATGGAATATAGCCCCAAAGTTCAAATTGGAGTATATAAATATGGTTGGCACATATCTATCCCACATTATCAACTATTATAAAAGCAATTAATGAAAAAAAAGAATGTTTATATAATAAAGGCACTGAACATGAGAAAAGAATTTTTAATATCTGAATTTTCAAAGAATATAAAAACAAAAATAGCAAGTTTTATTAAGAATGTATTATGTGGGAAAAAAAAAGAATGTATTATGTGGGAAGCATTGTACTGGACATGTACTCCTTTTTTTTTCCCCCAAATACTTTTATTTTTTCAATGTTACAAGATTAATTTAATTGTTCATGCACCACACCCAGTGCTCCATGCAATACGTGCCCTCCTCAATGCCCACCACCAGGCTCCTAAGCCCCCACCCCCTCCCCTCCAAAACCCTGTTTATTGCTCAGAGTCCACAGTCTCTCATGGTTCATCTCCTCCCCCGATTTCCCCCCATTCACCCTTCCTTTCCTTCTCACAGTGCCCTCCATGTTTTTCCTTATTGTCCACAAGTGAGACCATATGATAACTGACTCTCTGCTTGACTTATTTCGCCCAGCATAAGCTCTATCGATCCTGTCCATGTTGACACAAAAGTTGCGTATTCATCCTTTCTGATGGAGGCATAATATTCCATTGTATATATTGACCATATCTTCTTTATCCATTCATCTGTTGAAGGGCATCTTGGTTCTTTCCACAGTTTGGCGATTATGGCCATTGCTGCTACGAACATTGGGGTACATGTGGCCCTTCTTTGTACTACACCTGCATCTTTAGGGTAAATACCCAGTATTGCAATTGCAGAGTCATAGGGTAGCTCTATTTTTAATTTCTGGAGGAATCTCCACACTGTTTTCCAAAGTGGCTGTGCCAACTTGCATTCCTACCAACAGAAGAAGAGGGTTCCCCTTTCTCCACATCCTCTCCAACATTTGTTGTTTATTGTCTTGTTGATTTTGGCCATTCTAACTGATGTAAGGTGGTATCTCAGTGTGGTTTTGATCTGAATCTCCCTGATGGCTAAAGATGATGAACATTTTTTCATGTGATGTTAGCCATTTGTATGTCTTCTCTAGAGAAGTGTCTGTACTGGAGAAGTACTTCTGTACTGGACATATACTCTTATAATAAATCCTAACTACACTGTACAGGTTTTAAGAACTTTATTTCAGAGAATTTAAATAATACATTCAACATTACACATGAATGAGAAAGCCATGATTTGAATCTCAAGTTGTAAACCAAAGCCCAAGATCTTCTCTCAAATAATAATGAAATTTTTTTTATTGACCAGTACACACTCCCTCACCTATTTGAGAATCTATTTCTTACAGACAAGACGTTCTTCTGCATAACCAAAGTGTAATCATCAAAATCAAGAAATTAACACTGGTATAATGCTACCATCTAATACTCAGATCCCATAATGTACTTAAGAGCTAAAGGATCCCAGTGCAGAACCACATGTCACAATGACTACAACACAATCTTTTTTTTTAACAACACAATCTTTAACATACTTTTTCCCCTTTAGAAGTTTAAAGGAATCAAACATCTTTTTCTCCCTTGGAGAATCATTTTTATTCAATGATAAATCATTTTAAAAAATGATTATTATACTGAAACAAAGTATTTATTACATTATGCAGAATTCAAGAACATTTACAAGATAAAGTGCAAAAGGTAAAGCCATCTGTCACTAGTAACAGTGAACCAGGACATTTTCTATAGACTATAAAAATTTACTGAGCACTTGGCATGCGCCAGGCACTATTTGATGGTAAAGTTATAGTAAGACAGCTACAGTCTTCTGCTTCCAAAGAAGTTACATCCTAGTTTACAGTATAGTGAGGAAAGATTAGTAAACTAATAACATAACCTCAGATTAGTTTAAATGCTAGGATTGAGTGGCTGGGAAATGGTCATCTAAGGAGATAAAATTTAAATGAGAAGGTACTAGCATTGCTGAGAGATGGGAGAAGAGCATTCCAAACAGAAGAAACAGCAAATACAACCTAAAGCAGGACAGTACATGGTATTCTGGAGGAGAAGATGTCAAGTGTAGCCACAGCATCCTGAGCAAAAGGAGAAGGGAATGATGTGGCATTAAGATGAGACAGGTAAAAAGAAATACCTGAGGCAAGAGTCTGAATTTTTTTTTTTTAAGAGTCTGAATTTTATAACTAAGTGCAAAGGAAAGCTATTGAAGGATTTAAGCAGATAATTGCATGGCTTCGTTTACATTTTAAAAAGATGAATTCTGACTATGGAAGGACAACAGACTGAATAGAGTGAAAGTAGAACCAGTTAAAAGCTATTTCGGTAGGCCAAGTGAGATGATGGTGGCTAGGACTAGGCTGGTAGAAATAAAGATGTAAAACAGGAGACAGATTCAAATAATATGCTGGAGACCAAGAGAATTTGGTGATGGATTAGATATGGGGGATAAGGAAAAGAGGATTTAAGGATAACTCCTACATGCCAATTACTGAGAGAGGGAAAACTGGGAGAATATGGGAAAGAGGGTTCTATTTTGGATATGTTAAGCCTATTCATATACTGAGTGGTAACATCAAGCACGCAATTGGATAATGTGTCTGGAATTCAGGCAAGAAGTCTAAATTTAAGTCTGAGAATTACTCACATGTATATAGTACTTAATAAATTGAATGAGACCATTTGGGGAAAGAATTTAGAAAGGTGGAGGAGGCAAGTAGACCACAGAAGCCTGTAAAAACTTATGACAAGGTGCAAAGTAGGAGAAAAACAAGAATATGTTTCATAAGCTAAGAAAAGCAGGTGAATATGCAGAAAACAATGGTCAACTATATTGAAAGCTATTACAAGATCCTGTAAGATGGCTTTGGTAAATTAAAGTCATTGGCATCTTGATTAGAGCAATTTCAAGTAGTATGATGGTTTAACAGAGGTCAGTCTGGAATAGGTCAAGGAGCAAAGTGGAGAGAACACACAAAGACAACTCTTGAAAATTTGCTTGACAGATGACCAGAGAAATGAGAAACTAGACAACAGCTAGAGGAGAAAATGGAATCCGAGAGGGTTTGTAACAAATTTCCATACCCACACTATTCAATAATATTCAATATTCAATATATATATATATATATTTGACAGAGAGAAACACAGGGAGAAAGGGAACACAAGTAAGGGGAGTGGGAACAGGTGAAGCAGGCTTCCCACTGAGCAGTGAGCCCGACACAGAGCTTGATCCCAGGACCCCAGGACCATGCCCTGAGCCGAAGGCAGATGCTTAACGAATGAACCACCCAGACACTCCATAAATTTTTATTTAAATAGCCACATGTGGGGCGCCTGGGTGGCTCAGTCAGTTAATGGCCTATCTGCCCTAGGCTCAGGTCATGATCCCAGAGTCCCAGGATCAAACCCCGCGTGGGGCTCCCTGCTTAGTGGGGAATCTGCTTCTCCCTCTGACCCTGTCCTCTGCCCCCCTCCCACCATGCTCTCTCTTTCACTCACTCTCAAATAAAATCTTTTTAAAAAATTAATAAATAAAAAGCCACACGTGGCCAGTGGCTACCAGATTGAACAGTATAATCCAGAGCACATCTGTATACTAATAAAGACGACCCAATAGAAAGGGAAAAATTCATGATGCAACCAAGAGATGAGTCCTTAAGAAGAGAAGAGAAGGAATCCAAAGCATAAGCAGAAGAATCTACAAGAGATAAATATAAGTGAAGCAAAGCATGAAGTTACAGCAACCAGTGGGAACTGATAAAATTCAAAATCAGAGTATGACTTAAGCCTGGTTGAAATCTCAAGCATAAGACTAAATTACAGAAGGCTAGAAAAGCGAAGGCAGGAGGGCTTGGGAAGGTAATTTGTATCTACTGAGTATGCATTCAGCGCCAGGCATTTTCTGTGACAAATTATTTCTGCTACTCAAAACTACTGCCTTGTCAGTCTTATTTTACAAACAAGAGTATGGATGCCCTGAGAAGTAAAGCAACTTCACTGAAATCACATACACAGTAAACGTCAAGATTTGGACACAGGCCAGTCTGATTTACTTTAGGGTTAGATTCTTACCACTACCTAAGGTGGGAGGTTAAGAACCAATGTTTCTACACCTGGAAATAATATAAAAAATGGCAGATCAATCTGGCAGCTAACAAGTACCAACGAGCGTGGAAGTAGTAGGCCAGAGGTAAAAACTATCTCTTCCACGCTATCTATAAGATAATTAAGGAACATTTATTTAACAATGATTTTTAATTTTTTTTATCCAAGTGAAAATACCTTTATTGAGACAAACAGGAAAACACATTCTTGCAACTTATCCACTTTACTGAATACAAGAGAATCAATCAGAAAACTGGCAGTGCTTTATAATAACTACTAAAATCATATCTGGGCAAAAAAAATCATATCTGGGCATACTGAAAAAGCAGGCAGTTAGAAACTGACCATCTCTCCAATTTGTAAATGAAGGAGGAAATTATTAAACTGAGCCTAATCAGTTTTTATTTACAGCTTATATTATTTTAAATTTAGTGTCAATATAAATCACCTAGATCTGAGCTGTCCAATAGGGTAGCCACTAGCTACTTGCAACTACTTAAAAATAATTAAAATTAAAAATTCATTTCCTCAAGTGCACTAGCCACTGTTGTTACGTGCTCAACAGTCACATGTGGCTAGTTGGCTACTTCAATGGACAACAAAGAATAGAGCCTTCCATCATCATAGAAAGTTCTACTGAACAGTGTTTAATTAGATCCTCAATTTTTCTCTTGACTTTTTTCAGGAGAGCCAATAAAAGGAGTAACTCAGAAGATCTGAGTTATCCAAATCAGTCACTAACCAGCTGAGCAACTATGTATGTGTATCATTGAACAGTGCTTCTAGAAATGAATACGCATTTGAATCACCTGAGAATCCTGTGAAAATGTAGATTCTAAATCAGCAGGTCTTGGGATGGTGTCAAGAATTCTGCACTAAAAAATTTTTAGGTGATGTTAATACTGCTGGTCCAGCGATCACACTCTGAGTACTAAGATCTTAGTTCTCTCTGGGCCTCGGTTTCCTCAACTGTCAAGTAACTGGGGCAAGATAATGGCATGACACCCCTGTAAACACTAACATGTAGTTTGTACAGAATGAAATGCAGAGATTGCACTTTCTGCAGAGGAAGTTTCTTCCCTGAAGTAAATGCTAGGATTCTAACGAACAATATTTGAGCTACCATTGTTTCTCCATGAAAAGACATACTAAATATAAATGAAAAGCAATGGAAAAATGTGATTTGCCATATAAATATTCAATCTCTGTACAACTTTTCAGAAATGGATTTAAAAGGCTGACGTGTATGAAAGACAAACCACTAAGAACCACCAGAGGGGCGCACTATATTTTCTAAACACACAGCTCATGGAAGAAAAAAAAACAATGCAGGACTCAGCCTGTACTACTGTTACCTTAAAAGCATCAGCTCCACATGAAAAGCGACTCCCTGGAAAACGCCATTAACTACAATAACATTATTGTTGTTTTTGTGAAGTTTCAGTCAAGGCTCTGAGCAATAAAAGTGACCCAAATCTCCATACCACTAACAGGCTACAGAGTAATGTAACAGTCCACAGAACAGGCTGAAAGAGCTGACATGGGGCAGCCAACAATGCCACAAAGAACTACCTTTGGGACATCCTTCTATTTTAACAGGGGCCCTAGAGTCATACATGGTTCAAACAGGCTATGAAAACAATAAAATGGACACCAGTGGTGTGGCTCACCATTTCCTAAGGCAGTATCTCATAAAAAGGAGACAGGCTAAAATATCCAGTCTGTTCATAAATTCTGAATCATGCATGACAGGTAATTACTTATACTCTTTTATATTTTTTTAAGATTTTATTTATTTATTTCTCAGAGAGAGAAAGAGCGAGTGAGCACAAGCAGGGAGAGCAGTAAGCAGGAGAAGCAGGCTCCCCGCTGAGCTGGGAGCACGATGTGGGACTCGATCCCAGGACCCTGGGATCATGACCAGAGCCAAAGGCAGATACCTAACCGACTGAGCCACCCAGGCGTCCCAATTACTTACACTCTTAAAAAACAAACAAACAAACAACTGGCGGGTACCTGAGTGGCTCAGACGTTTAAGCATCTGCCTTTACCTCACCGTACAATTCGAGGGTCCTGGGATCGATTCCCATGGCAGGCTCTCTGCTCAGCAGCGAATCGGATTCTCCCTCTCACTCTCCCTCAGTGCTTCCCCTATCTTCGTACTCTCCAGTAAGTACATAAAAACTTGAAAAACAACAATCCTGGAAATACATGTTCAACTTCTAGGTGATAAGATGTTTTGAAAATCTACAACTTTTTTATATTTGTATTTTTATTATATTTCCTTTAATAAGAAATGTATTTTAAAGTTTAAGTCAAACTTCATTAAAAAGTTCTCCTATATAAATCATGTCAGGCACTTCCAAATCTTTCCAAAGAGTTAATTCACATTAACAATACGCTTTACTACTTAAAAAATTCTTCAAATAAATCACTTTGAGAAGATAAATAATATACAAAAAATACCTAAGAGATGGGGAGTTTTTTCTTCTCACCTTTAAAACAAACTGCTATTCTCAATCTCCCCCCCATCTTAATTTAGGACAACCTGATAAATGATGGCTTTTAAAAATCAGTCAAAAGAGCTTATTACCAAATTTCAGTGTGGGTCCTAAATTTGGAACTGTACATTCTGCTTATCTTTAAAAAAAAAAAAAAAGACTGCTGAGGGGCACCACCTGGCTGGCTCAGTCGGTGGATCATGTGACTTCTGATCTCAGGGTTGTGAGTTCAAGCCCCCACGATGGGTGAAGAGATTACTTAAAAATAAAAAAATTTTAAAACGTTAAAAAAAAGAATGATGGAAAAGTGCCTATAACAATACCTACTTCAAGTTGTCTTTATTAGAAGAGAAAATTCAAATATTTCATAAATTCATATAGAAAATTCATATAGATCAGGAGAAAGCACTATTGTATAATTCTGTCAGTGAAAATGTTCATGTTCAGAGTGATAACTGATTAATACTTCTGCACTTTTACAACACCTAAACTAGTTTCTAGATATTATAAAGATAACTTTTACATTACCAATGAGAAGGCTAATTTCTACTCACACCATAAAATTCTGTTATAATCTGTAACAAATCTTTCTCAATAATAAGAGAAAACTGCTAGTATCAAACTTTTAACTAACCAGCAATTAATTTTACCCTTTCCTCTCAACTAATGTTATAAAATTCCACCTGTAGGATATTTGATCTCCTTTTAAAATGCAATTTAAGAAGCCACTACTCTTAGAGAAACTGTGGTTCCTCTTGAAAGAATTATAATGTGGACAAAAACATTTTAGCCCTATCATTTAAAAAAATACAGTGTATAAAAAAAGGGCCACGTAGCAGTCCGTGGGCAGTATGAGTCATCACCCAACTCAAAACTTGCAGCACTTCTAAGCTTCCTCCTACCAGACCCCATCCCCTTCACCAATGTACCCTGAGTCAGCAAACCTCACTATTCTGTCAGTTATGAATTCTCACGACGTTTAAATGAACTTATGCAAAAACACTACAACACATTTAGTACTAACACTTGTCATTAGAACATGTGCTGTTTCTATTATAAAATTAGCCCATCTTCAAATCAATCTTCTTTAGATTCTTTCTTAATCACAGAGTAGCCAAACACTACATTGAATCCCCCTTTGCAAGTGACTGAACTCCAAAACATATATATAAAGGTTTTTATCAACAATTCACCAGTTGTTTTTCTTCCTGAACAGTAATATCTAAATAATAAAACATGTCCTGCTCAAATCTGGCATATTTCCTAGATGACTGCAATTACTGAATTTAGAACACCAATAAGCAATTTTACAAGTTTCACCAGGCAATTCTTGTTAAGTGATGTAACATATATATGTGAAAGGACTTTACACTCCCTGGCACATAGCAAGCAAGCCCTTCATAAACATGTTTGAACAACTACTCGTTAGAGATGTTAGATTCTTCCACCCAATTCAGTATTATTTTTCAAACATTAAAATCTGACATTTCTAAGAATAAACTCTAGAGGTAGTTCCTTTTGAAGGCCAGGCCCTATTTGGACCAGACCCTACATTCTTCTGGTCAAATTACTGTTTCCACCTCAGTTTCCCAAGGTTGAAGAGAGAGACTATTGTCCAATCAGAATCCTAAAAAATAACAAGGTTAGAAGAATCAAGCAATCAGAAAATTACTCTGGGGCTGTTCGCACTCCATTTTGTCCCCCGTTAATTTTTTTTCTTTTTTTCCCTTGAATCGTATCGCTAAAAAAAAGTTAATACTGACTTTTTTAAGAGCATTTTTAGCACTGAAGAAAACAACAGGAATTTTGTTGCAAATGCAGTAAGGCTTCTAATGCCACCACTTCATTGGACCTTTGCCAATGAGCAAGCAAAAAAGAAAATAAAACAGGAAAGGAATAAAAAGATCCTGCTTCACAGAGCTCCCACATAACACCTGAACCAGTTGAGTCTTAACGAAGCCAAGGAACAAAAGGCGGCCAAAAGACCTTTACTTTTCGACGCACCTCACCAAGTCAGATAAAAACGCACGGCCAAGAGAAGAGGCCCTTTTTAGTGAACTGACAAAACAAGTTTCCATTTAGGTACTTTCACAGACCAACGCTCAACGTCCCGAACGCATCTAAGGAAAGGCTGCGGCAGGGTGGGGGAAGCGGGGGGAGGAAAGAAATTAGGAATTCCGACCCGGACAAGTTTTCTGTACCTCATTTACGGCTAGAACTCAAAACTTGGGCAGAGGACTTCGGGGCTCCGAGACCAGACGGGTGAGTGGTGCGCTACGCATTAGCCGAGTCCACTGGAGACTTTGCCCGGCCGGAGTCAGCTGAGGCCGAGTCACCGGAGTGGGATGGGGGAGGAGACGCGGGAGCATTTCGAAGGCAGCGTGCCAGGAAGGCGAGACTCCGCGCCACCTCACCCTCCCCGGGCCGCCCCTCCCGGCCGCCGCCCCTAGCCCGCCGCCCGCCGGCCGGGGCAGGCTTCGAACCCGCGGAGCCCCGCGCGGGTGGCGGTGCGGCAGCCGAGCCGCGGGGCCCCGGGGCTGGCGGGCGCGGCCGGGCCCGGCTGCCGGCGAGGGGCGTGCCGGGTGGGAGGGGCGCGCCGGCCGCTCTGCCGGCCCCACGCGGGGACCCCGGCCCGCCGCCCGCCAGCCCGCAAGGGGACGCGCCCGCCAGGCCCGAGCGGGCGGGCCGGCGGACGGGCGGGCCGGAGACGGAACAAAAGCGCCTTTGTTGAGCGGCGGCCGCCGGAGGGTCACACACAATGGAGGAGGGAGCCGGCTCCGCCGCCGCCGGGCCCGCCGCGGCGCCCTCCCGAGCCGCCCCGCCGGCGCGCCCCGCACACGTACACACACACACATACACACACACACACACACACACACACACTCACGGGACTTCTCCGGCTCATCGAGAGAGTGCGGGGCCCGCGGACAGCCCCCAATGTCGGCTCAGGTCTCCGGCTGTGCTGGCGGCAGCGGCGTCTCCGAGGCTCTCGCTTTGCCGCAGTCGCCGCCATGTAACCCCGACCCGCGAGAGAGGGCGAGGGAGAGGGGGCGGGGTCTTCGTGAGCCACGCCCCCTCGCGTCACAGGCTCACTCCACGGGTTCCCCCGCCCCCGCCCGGCCCCGAGCGCCTGCACGCGCCGGAATTTCCAACGCTGGTGACTGGGCTCCGCGCGCTGCGGGGGCGGTAGGAGAGGCACGCGGTCTAGTCAGTCGCCTCTGGTGGGCTGGGCCGGGGGTTGGCGGGGAGGTGCGCAGATGGGCCCTCCTGGCTCAGCTCTTACCCCAGCCCTACGGCTCAAGGTGACCAAACTCCTCGGCGGGGGTGGTGGGGTCGGTGGTTTACTGCGCACCTACGACTGGCAAGCCACTGGGCAACCCAAGAGGAATTAGTCTTCGTCCATGTGCCTAGGCATGGGCCGGGAACAGTATAGGCTGGGCCCGAAGATGGATTGGCTAGAAGGTAACAGTCGAAGTACCAGGCAAACGCTGTTAGAGGTCCAATGCTTACAAGGTCATTAGTTCTGCCTGAGGATGCGGAGGAAGAAGGAAGGCTTCTGAGTGAGGTCGCTAAGGGTCAGAAGGAGCCCAGTATAACCGGAGGAAGAGGGGTGGGGGACGGGGTGAGAGCAAAAGCAGGAAGGAGGAGAGCACCTGGCTTGTAGCTGAGCTGGGAGTAGGCCTGAATCGGAGAATTTGAGAAGAGGTGTACTGTGAGATGTAGTGGGAAATGTAGATTGGTGCCTTCTTGGGACCACTTGGATGAGAACAAACTTATTTTATTTACCACGACTTAATGGGTCCAAGGAGCCTTTCCAGTGTTTATGGAAATTCATGCAGGTATTTATGAAATTAGAGACGCGGGTCAGCATATTTTTTCAATGACTTAATCATTTCTGATGAGAACCAAACGTTTGGCAGTCCCTTATCCATTATTAGACACATCTTCAAGCTTCAAGCTTGAGGCAAATAACCACTTTAAAGATCACATAGTACCTTGAAGTTAAGTGGTTGGGATGGAACTTGAATTTCTATTTTCTATATTTAAAGCAGTACCATCTGAGTACCAGGTGTGAAGAGGAGATGGGAATAGATAAAACCAAGAGAAAGGGAAGGCCTGGTCCAACTGCAGGATTTCTAATTTGTGGGTGTATCCTCTCTGCAACAAGAGCTCCATACCTGTGACCTCTGTAGGTCCCTACTGCCCCTGCAATAGGATACTCTCAGATTCCTGAGACACCTTTCCTTCCTTGTCCATCAGTGCTTCATCACCAGGAGGAGGTAGGAGGAAAATAAAACTGCATTTTCCCTTGAGAGCTTATAATATAGTCGGCTCCTGACTCCCAGGAAAGACCAGCAAAAGAACCTGTTGTTCAAACAAAGCTAAGTTTATTGCTTACAACAGCAAGTGATACCACTATGTTGACAGTCTTAGGAACATCTTAAAGAGGGAGGTCAAGTGTAGAAAGAATAGTTAGAAGATTCAGGGCATCTGGTTTAAAATAAGTCTTTCAATGAAAGCATGATTGAGATTGGCCAAAATTTGTGATATAATCATTTAGGATGATTATAGGCGGGGGAGAGTTTTGAAGCAAGGCTAGAAGAGTAAACAGTTGTTTGATAAACCCAAGAGTAATTGTTTTGAGGAGCAGGCTCTTTATCCTGATGAAGGATATGTCAGTCAGTAGTCTGTTGTTCAGATAAATAGACTGTGAGGAAGTTCCTGAAACTGCAAGTAAGTTATTTGCAACTTCATCTTCTTGGGCAAGAATTTCTTGGAATTCAAGTCATGTTTATGCAAACAGTAGAGTTGTAAAATCATGTTACTGCAGTCCGTCTGAGTTCTTAATCCTATTGTGTGTCAGTAAATAGTCGCAGTTTTTCACACTGCAGGTTATGATCAAGTAGTAAGCAGTGAAATGATTTTGGTGGCTTATGACCAGAATTTTTTTCTTAAGGAAAAAGAGCAAAAAAGCTAGAAAGCATTGCCCACAATAAGGGGTAAATGTGTTTTTGTGAAACTTTTTTTTCCATTATGTACTGTATTTCAACAAATCTGAAATGTCATAAATTATGACACACCATTACTTCATGTACTATTATTATTTGAAAGGAAAACAACAACAGCAAAAAAGGAAACAAAATCTCTTATCAAAATATGATACTCTTGTTATATCATGATTTCAGAAATATTAACATAGAAGTATTTCTTTTTTTTTTTTTTTAAAGATTTTTTTATTTACTTATTTGACAGAGAGAGAGATCACAAGTAGGCAGAGAGAGGGGGAAGCAGGCTCCCCGCTGAGCAGAGAGCCCGATGCGGGGCTCCATCCCAGAACCCTGAGATCATGACCTGAGCCAAAGGCAGAGTGTTTAATCCACTAAGCTACGCAGTACATAGAAGTATTTCTTAAACTTGTGCCAATTGGATAACAATGTAAATGTATTTCTTCTTATCACCCATTATTGTTCCAAACTATGCTACTGTTAAAAGAGTCTGAAAGCCACTATTGTAGTGGAGTAATGTGGGAGAGGATCAAGTAAGTACACTATAAAGCAGCATGAGATGAGGGCTTCCAGAGCAGAAATGCAAATTACCTGCTCTTATTGGAAGGAACAATTAATGAGAACATCAGGAAAGGTTCAACTGGAAGAGAAAATATCTGAGCTGGGCTTGATTCCATCAGGAAGGATCAGGAAAAAGATTTCTGAATGAAGGAGCAGAATATACAAAGGCAGGAACTTGGGTGGCTCAGTCAGTTAAGCATCCAGTCTTGATCTCAGCTCAGGTCTTGATCTCAGGGTCATGAGTTCAAGCCCCAAATTCAAGACCCTGAGATCAAGACCCACACTGGGCTCCACATTTGGCGTGGAGCCTATCTGGAAAAAAAAAAAAAATGTACAAAGGCATGAATGTGCAAAGCACACTTTGGAAATGGAAGAAATCTAACAGGCCTAAGGGAATGAAGACAAGTTAGCACCAGACTGAGAAGGCTTTGATTTTTATGCCAAAACTTTTGGATTTATGCTAAAGGAAGTAGGAGACATATTTAGAGGCTACAAGTAGTATTTTAGACCAATGATTCTAGCATATATGGGAAGGGTAGGTTAGATGAACAAGCAATTGGAGACAGCAGGAGGGTAGGAGAATCCATTGCTTTTTCTCCCCTGCATCCTTAATCTAGTAACAATACTCTGATGTCCTCTAAGAGCCACCCTTTCCTGAATAAGTCAGAATTCTGTCATAGTGATGGAAAACCTAATCCAAACTCTGGTTTAAGCATGAGAAAAAAAGAAAGGGAGAGAATGTGTCTCTACTGGGCCCAGAAAAGAGATGCCAATACAAGTAAAATTCTTGGGGCAGAATTAGCTGGTCTTGGTGAATGCTTAGATGAGGGATGAGTCTGGAGTCACCCAGGAGCTCCCACTTCACCGGTTTGAGTTTAAATTCCCACATTAGGTTACTTGTTTTATCTTTTCCCAATTTGATTACTATCTTCCTATTATGATAAACTGCCAATGTCAGTATTTGCAAGATGGAGGGAAAAACAAATTTTAAAAATACAGACCACTAAGCTTGATGCCAGTCCCTGAAAATTTTATAATATAAGTCATTGAACACAGTGTGTTAGGGAAAATGTAATGGTTAATAGGAGTCATAGATTGTTTTCAAGTAAATCATCACAAAGAAATACCACTTCCTGGGGTGTGTGGGTAGCTCAGTTGGTTACATGTCTGACTTTGGCTCAGGTCATGATCTCAGGGTCCTGGGAGGGAGCCCCAAGTCAGGCTCCCTGTTGGGCAGGGAGTCTGCTTCTCCTCCCTCTCCCTCTGCTCCTCCCCCTGCTTATGTTGTCTCTGCCTGTCTTTCAAACAAATAAATAAAATATTTTTAAAAAAGAAAGAAAGAAAGAATTACCACTTCCTTTCTTGATAAGATTATTTTGTTACTGAACAAGTGTTGGGCATTTCAAAAAGTCAAGATACCTTTTGGAAGAGATGAAGAGATAACGGGTTTATATTATTGCAGAGAGAGGTTGATTCAAACAGTGCTGACTAGTGGAGTGACACAAATCTTGAGGTCTTGACTTTAAAAAAAAAACAAAACCAGACATTTTTTCCCATTTGGCCAGTCCTGGGTAATATTTTTGTCAATGTTTTGAGTTAAGATACCAAACTTAAGAACTCAAAGAGATCAGAAATGATAGATGACAGAATAATTATTCAAAATCGTGGTTTTTTTAAAAAGATGACATTAATGTTAAATATAACTACAGTAAATATAAAGTACAGCATCTTCAGAAAAATGATTTGAGGGTACCTGGATGGCTTAGTCGGTTAAGCATCTACCTTCAGCTCAGGTCATGATCTCAGGGTCCTGGGATAGAGACCCCACATCGAGCCCCCTGCTCAGCAGGGAGTCTGCTTCTCCCTCTCTCTCTCTACCTCCTTCCCCAATCATGCTCTCACTCTCTCTCTCTCAAATAAATAAGTAAAAATCTTTTTTAAAAAGTCATTTGAAAGGGGCCAGGATTTGGGAGATTCAGCTTGACCTAATACTGTGACAGTAAGTTACAGATATTCATGCAGTGTGAGCAACCACCAAAAAACTAACATAATGTAAACTGTGTTAAAGCAAAACAGCATTCAAGTTGCAGGGGTACCAGGCCTGTGCTATTGAGCTCAGGATTTCTGAACTCATGTGTTCAAATGTAGATAACACATAAAACGAGCTACCATACATAAAAAATTAGTATTCATTTGGAAAAGACATCCAGGAAAAATATGGAAATCTTGTCCTCTGAAAAAAAGATGAGGGAATTGGGTCTACTTAACCTGTAGAAAAGAATCTGATAAAGGGTTCTTACACAGAGGAAAGAGCAGATTTATTCCATGTTGCTCTAGAGTCCAAATCTAAACCATCAAGAGGGTAATTTCCAAGAGGAAGATCTTGGCTTAGCATAAGAAAGGACAGTTTTGAATATTGGAACTGAGCCACAGTGGACAGGACTTCCTAGTGAAGTGAGCTCCACATCGCTGGAAGCATTCAATCAGGAAATAATGGCCACCTGTCAGGGATGCTATAAAAGGAATTAATGGGGGGGAGGGGGAGAGGCCTGCAGAGAGGTGATAATATCCAAGGTCTTCTCTAACTTAAAGCTTCTATGTATCTATGTTTATACTCCTAATTTAAAATGATTGCTCTCTTAGACATGGTTTCTAAAAGAACACATTGTAATTTGATTTGTAAGTAATTCTTTGCCAGGTACAGCTGATTCTTTGTTCATAGTAGCTTTGTTCTATAAAGTCACCAAGAACACTGAATTAGTGACTGCCCAGCCTTACTCCTAAGGAAAATACAGGATTAGGTTCCTGCAAGCCTCTGGTCACAACATTTTTGTCAACCAGTCAATATATAATTTTATGTGTGTTTCTCTTTAAAGACACCTAATTTAATATATGTTGTTGATTTGTTAATATTTAAGTCATGACCAAAAACACTAACTCATGCTAAATGAAGGTTATCTAAAACATTTTCTCTGGAAGGCATATCGCACCTTTCTTACACTTAGGGACACTAACCACCACATCAATGTTATGCTTGGAGGCAATTTTAAACAGCTAAATCACCAACAAAAAGGAAGAAAAGACAAAAAACATGGCATTAAATAGAGCATGGAAAAGACACTTGTTTACAGCACAAGAGTTGAAACAAGAAGGCAGAGTACTGTCTCTTTCAACCTCGATGGGAACATACACGCACATAGGGCAACAAGCTTTTCACCACTCTGTGCACGTTGGCAAATGACTGAGAAACTGCTGACTATTGATTTTGCTTTACTTGTGTTCTTAATGGATTGACTTCTGGTTTATAGTTCATACTCTTTGGGACAAATAAATTGAAACAAGTAGTCAAATTTGCACAAGAATCTGTGAATAATGAGCATTGACTGTAGTTAAAAATTACAAAGGGCGGGACACCTGGGTGGCTCGGTTAGTGGCCAGCTCAGGTCGTGGTCTCATGGGTCATGGAATCAGGTGCTGCATCGGCCTTCACACTCAGCAGGGAGTCTGCTTGAGAGTCTCTCCTTGTGCACCTTCCCCTGTGCACACACGCTCTCGCACTCTCTCTCTTTCTCAAAATAAATAAATCTGTAAAAGAATTATGAAGGGAGAATACCTGGGTGACTCAGTGGGTTAAGCATCCAACTTAGGTCACAATCAGGTCAGGTCACGATCTCATGGGTCATGAGATCAAGCCCCGAATCTTGCTTCGTGTTCAGCAGGCGGTCTGCTTCAAAAATTCTCTCCCTCCGCCCTTTGCTCCACCTGTGCACATGCATGCTCTCTCAAATAAATAAATTTAAATTTTAAAAAAAATAAGAAGAGGATGTTTTCAGTCAAAATCAGTTGGAGCTATATGTAAATTTCATTAAGAAGCAGATCAGGGGAATGCTTTTTTGTAGTGGGAGACACCTATAAATGAAAATCAAAGATCCCACATTTTCACTTGGTGGGACAACAAAGAGCTTTCCCCTCAGGAGAATGGTAATAGTGTCATTTATCAAGTTTTCACCAAGTAGCCTATTTCAGGTAAACACTTTATAAACATTATATCATTCTCTTAGGCTATGATAAATGGGATTTTGTAGAAAAGCTGCAGTAAGCTACTTAAATTTTTTAGACAAAGCCAGGCTTTCTGTGTAATGAAATTGCTTTCTGAAACACAAATCTGTGCACTTCTTGTATAATGGTTATGTAACTAAACACTTAAATGTACTGGGAAATAGCTATTAGAATAATTTTGAGAACAACCCAGGCTTCTGCCACACGATCACTGTAAATGAAAGGAAAGAATAGACGTGATGTCCTTCAGCTGATCCACAGGGATTGATAAATATTTTGAACTGTGGGGACAAAGCAGCTTTCACTCTACAAGGTCATTCCCTTCCCTTTTACACTCCAAAATAGACAAGCTATCTGTCACTTGAGGAAGAAGGAAATCACTACCTGTAACTCTAAGTAAACTTGTGCAGAAGGTTTGTTAACATTGATCATTCTAAGTTATCAACTTGTTTATAATATGGTTCAGTAGGTGGGCCTTCCACAATCCTATCTTTCACCTTCTATTTGATGAATGTTTTGCCACCCAGTCGTTGTCACTACTGGAACATCCTTCCCTGAAAATATCATCATCCCTAGAGGTCAGTGCCCACCTCCGAGGGCTTGACTGAAGCCATCACAATGTCTAACAATACCCTAGGTGTGGTGTCCCGAAAGGATAATGTGCAGGCCCTCAGGAGGCCTAAGATCCATCTGCCCACCCTGGGTAGCTCTATCTTTGTGAATGCTTGCCCCCCCCTTCTCCCCCTTCTCCCCCTCCCCCACCCTTCCCATACCCAGGGCATTGTACAGAACTTATTCAGAAAGACCCCAGGCTTGGTTTAATACTCTATTGCTGCCACCTTGAAATTCCTAACAATTTTATCTTTGAACTCAGGTTTCATAGTGTAGTTGATGAGACAATGGGGCACCCATGTGAGCAAGAGAAGACACAATGTGCATGTCCACCATTCTTTACCGCCCCATGAGCACAGAATTCTGGTAGACCCACAATGTGCTGGGGTTCAGCAAAACAAAGCAAATAAATACAAGGTGTGTTATGCCTACAGCTGAGTAAATGGGGGTGCTGATAGCTTTTTTTTTTTTTAAAGATTTTATTTATTTATTTGACAGAGAGAGAGAGAGAGGGATCACAAGCAGGCAGAGAGAGAGGGGGAAGCAGGCTCCCCGCTGAGCAGAGAGCCCGATGTGGGGCTCGATCCCAGGACCCTGAGATCATGACCTGAGCTGAAGGCAGAGGCTTTAACCCACTGAGCCACCCAGGTGCCCCGATAGCTTTGAAAGGCTATGCTTTCCACTGAAACCAGAACTTGCTTTGAACACAGAACAAGGCAATGGCATTCTAAGAAACACAGAAGACCAAGGAGCCCTATTGTACCCTTTCTTTCTTGGGATTCTTCCCTGTATTAGCCAACCTATGCTGAAACATTTTTGTTTCCTTTCAGTCCTTTCTTACCCTCAATAAGGCAAAGTGGTGGAATGTGTGTATATCAAGAAGTGAAATAATAGGGGCACCTGGGTGGCTCAGTGGCTTAAAGCCTCTGCCTTAGGCTTAGGTCATGATCTCAGGGTCCAGGGATCGAGCCCTGCATCAGGCTCTCTGCTCAGCAGGGAGCCTGCTTCCCCCTCTGTCTCTGCCTGCCTCTCTGCCTACTTATGATCTGTCTGTGTCAAATAAATAAATAAAATCTTTAAAAAAAAAAAGGTGAAATAATAATGGTTAAGTTTTCTGCAATGTTCCCACTGCTCTAGCAAGAAGAAAATATATGTCCATGTATGAACTACAAAACAAAAATTGTGTCATTTGGTGATTTCACATAGGAAAGACTTCCCACCTTCTCCCACTCCCCTCACTGACAGGCTTAGGGCAGGAGAGGTGAAAGACAATCTCTGCCCAGTGGATAAGGCATTGGAGGCTGCCATAGCGCCCAGCCACTCACACTGGGAGCTGCACTTCCTGTAGTAAACACACTGCCTTCATTACTCATGGAGGTAGGAAGTAGGGGAGGAAGGAAGACCTTCTTCCGCTGCTGCTGCACATTTTCCCCATTGAAACAATATTGTGGTCACAGTTCTCATCCTCTCATAGAGTTGCGTATGTGCTAATGGGCTCCTAAGAGTGGGCCTGAGAATCTAACTCCCGTTTGTCACCTTGTGTCTCTGGGGAAAATGCATTTTCAAACAACCAAGTTAGAAGTTAACTTTGGGAACATATCTTGATCTTACAGGGGCCGTCTCTACCTTCCTAGCTCAGAAATGCTAACCACAGAGAAGGATAGTGTCTGTAAGACCTATGTAAACAACTAAACATTAATGAGGAGGTTATTAAAAGTAATAACTTCATAGGGCACTTGGGTGGTTCAGTCAGTTTAGGCATCTAACTCTTGATTTTGGCTCAGCTCATGATCTCAGGGTCTTGGGATTGAGCCCCCTGTCTCCCTCTCCCTCTGCCCCTCCCAGGGCTCACGCATGGCATGCTGTCTATAAATTATTATTTGATAAAAGTAATAACTTCACTTTATCCTCACGGTGGTATGAATAATCCAGCCCTGCAGATTTGTAGCTTGAACAAATTGACTGCAGGTTTCCTGGGGTTGCCTGGTCTCTGGCAACCAGCAGCGCCTACCAACCCCGAGACTGTGTACGCAAACCAGATGCCAGTCCACTAAGAACACAAGAAAAGCTGTGCTCATCTGGACTAAAGATCCAACCAGTCTGGTGTTCTCTCACAATGCTTGTGAACTTCTGTGTTTCATTTATTGTAAACTCTAGTGTTGAACATAGGGCCCGAATATAATGTACTCTCGATACATGTTTGTTGGAAATGAAGTGTTTTTGAATATTGTAATTGCTCTCTATGACATAAACCTCAGAAAGGTAAGAATTTCCTCCAAATATCTACTTATTTATTTATTTTAAAAGATTTATTTTTAAAATTTATTTGAAAGGGAGAGTGAGAGAGCATGAGATGGGAGAGGGTCAGAGGGAAAAGCAGACTCCCTGCTGACCAGGAAGCCTGATGCAGGACTCAATCCTGGGACTCTAGGATCATGACCCGAGCTGAAGGCAGTCGCTTAACCACCCAGGTGCTCTCCACTTATTAAATATTTTTTTAAAAGCAACTGTCTTCTTGGGAACATATTTGATTATTTTAGTGGCCCTTTTCTATGACCTATGTATCTACGAGGCTTTTTTTTTTTTTTTTTTTTTAAGTTTTGGGGCAGAATTCTTTGTACAATTCCAGGTATAGCTTCATTATCATTTTGTCAAATGCAAGATAAAATAATGCTTTCAGTTTTATTTTCCACATTCTTAGCAACAAGACTTTTAGACTTTAAAAGACTTTAAGAAACAGCCAACAATAACTTGTGGTTCTCTCTTTCTCTGTCTCTCTCTCTCTCTCTCTCTTTTTTTTCCCAAGTAAGCCCCACACCCAGTGTGGGCTCAAACTCGTGCCCTGAGATCAAGAGCTGCAGGTTCTACCAACTCACCCAGCCAGGTGACCCTCGTGGTTCTCTTTCCTGAAATAAAACATAGCTCCAAACTCATCTTTTGAGTATGCTTCAGACTAACAATCCTAAATACATTATCCAAAATTAGTAATGAAACTCATTTGCCATACTTCTGTCCACTCAGAGAGTTTTGTGCAATCTTTTCTTCACTTTAGATCCATCTGCTTGGTATTTACTACTCTGGAGAGCCTAAGGACATCTCAGCCCAATGACTTTCTTTTTTATGAGTCTGCTTGCAAGCAGTCCCTGCAAGTTTTAAATAAGACAAGTTCCCCAGCCGTGATCTTTGAGGGCTCCATTCTGAAATCAGAAGAATCCGTCTGATGTCCCAGCACCAACAGTAGACAGCAGACCTGAGTCCTGGCCCTAGTTGTACCACTTATTAGTTGTTAGGCTTCAGGAAAATCACTGAATCTTGTTTTTTTAATGGTATCAGTGATACCCACCTCACCTCCCTGGCAGGGTTGTTCCAAGGATCACCTGGAACAATGTGCATGAAAATGGTGAACAACTACATAAATGAGGGATGTTATTAATATTTTCACCCAGGAGTTGCCTGGTTAAAACATGGTTTCCTAAAGTTAAGCCAGTTCTCTCTTTCTTTCATTCATTTCCCAGATATTCTTCAAGTGCCTACTTTATCCAAGATAGAACTTTCTTAGTAACTTCGTTGGCTAAGATTTTTTCCCCATTGTTTATTGTATAATTTGGTAAAAAAATTTTTTAAAGTGCAACGTTCGCTGTTGCCATGTTATTTCTCTCTCAAAGAAATGTGGTCAAATTTGAAGCATGAGACACGCTCAAGCCTGTTGCTGCAAAGGTGGATGGCCAGAACACAATCTGTTCCTGCAAGAATGCCTTCTACCACTCTCCGGTGAGGAGAGACAGAAGGGAAAGCCCAGCAGAGGTGCAGCAGAGGGGACCGTGAAGAGGGAATGAGGAGTAACTGTGCACGACCTCGCAGATCCCAACAATTGGTATTAGAATAAATAAATTTACTTACATGAAAGTGACTTACGGCAATCTCCTTTACTATAGCCTCTGGTCCATTCAGCAAAGAGAAATGTCTTCCATTTTTAGAAGCTTCTGATGAAGATTGATAGATACTGTTTCCAAAGGAAAATTAAAGGCAAATGATTGTTGAGGAAGAGGGGGAAAAAGACAAAATTTTAAAATGATTTAGCTGTACAGCAGGTTATGAAGGAGGGGAAAGGAAGAGATTAAAATGGTTCTTTCCCTCCTCCCTCTGTGACTCAGAGATTCATCCTAAAAATAATTTTCATCCCAGTCTGGGGAAGCTGAGCAGAGACTCACGTCTTCACATTTCAAGTTCCACGATGGCCTTGGACAGGGAGGAAACAAAAGGAAGATGAAAATGGGAAACAGTGACTATTAAAGGTAATCTGGAAAGGACTTCACTTATTCAGAAGAGGTGAGGTGAAATTAAAGGCCAGGCTAGCTGTGATGAAACAGGTAATCTATTCTTGCCCTGGTCTGAGGTATGTCGTGTCAGCAAGGATGAAGCCTCAACTTGCCTTTCAGCCTTATTTCCCACCAGCTCTTCTGCTGAACTGTGCTTTACTCATTCAAATGAAGTCTTGTCTTTCAACATCATTCCCCTTGCTTGTTCTTTTTCATTTTTATTTTTAATTTCTGTTATTTTTCTTAATTCAGGTACAATTGGTCATTTCCCTTTCTTTGTAGCAGCAATAAGGGGTTCTTTTTTAGGTATTTCTTTAGTCATCCTTAATTTATACAAGCATGTTCATTTTTTTAAAGATTTTTATTTTGAAAGGTTTTTTGGCTTTTCTTTAAATTAACTTACAGAAAAGTTGTGCATATAGCATAATGTATAGCATAATGAACTTTTTTTTTTCCCCAAACCAATTGAGAGTAACCTGACATATCTGTGGCAGACATTGAGATGCACGGACCAGATGCCCTTCAAGTAAGGACTCGTTGCCCAGCTGTGGGGACTGTGGTCAGTGCACATCTGTCAGCTGTCATTGCCTTCAGGGTTTGCTTCATCTGCAGAGAGCCACCTTGGCCAAGGAGATGCCCCTTTTCCCAGGTAACCCAAATTCAATGGCTGATCATAGCAAGGATAGAGAGGACTGGCTATTTGGGCCCTGTGTAAGACAACCTTGATGGGCCATTTCTGCTCAAGAGCTCCCAGTGGGGGTAGCTGAGGCTCAGATCAACTTCTACCCTGGCCCAATCCTGTTTGCTACCCCTCCCACCCACAGATGTTGATCCCAAGGGCTCTCTCTAATAATTATCCCAAACACTGAAGTTCACCTCAGAGTCTGCTTCCCAGGAGACCCAAACTGCTGCAGTTGGAGCCAGGAGAGGTCTGAGAAAGCAGACAATAAAACAGAGTTTGGGATCGGGATCACTTGCCCCTCTGCGGGTAGGAGGACCTCGTCACTGGTGATAGATGGTGTGCAGATCACCCCTGGCACGAGGTAGCAGCCCAGCTGGTAAGACTTTCACCAGTGGTGAACAGAGAGTATACCAGTGAAAGAGAATGTATTAGCTGGTGCACGATGGTGGAGGGAAAGTAACTGTAAGAGAGTTGAATGGTTATTGTTTAGCTGCACTGAAATTCCAGGCAAAGAAATAAAAAAGCAGAGAGAGGACTAGCAGACAGTGAAAGCCAAGTGTGAGAGCCAGAAGGTCTCTCTCAGAGCAAGAGGCTTTTATCCCCTGCAGTAGAACGGCAGAGAGAGCTGCAGACCAGGTCAAGGTAAATTATTAGGTAGCCAAGCTCCAAAGGTTAAACTACCGACTAAACTAGGTGTCCTTTGCTAGAGACAGCACTGTGGGTGGGAAAGACCTTGGCACGTGGAATGGGGACATCTGAGTTGATGCCCCCCAAGATCTTGAATTCCCAGATTTCTCTTGACCCTCTGAGCCTGCAGAAATGAGCTACACTTCCCTACTAAGAGCTGCATATTCCCCTTGCTTGAGATAATGCCAGGGCCTCTCGGCCAGACCACGTGTCCCCCCTCGGGATTCCCCCGACCCCACCTACCCTCCTATGCACTAAATCTATAACTAAGATTAAGGGGCAGTATAACCCAGCTGGGGACATGCTAGGCATGATAAGGGAGGAAAGAAACCAGACCCCAAAGGAGCAAAAAGATCTAAGCAGCACAGACTGCAGGGGGTGGGGGAATACATGTGAGACTAGATTCTGAGGGTACTTGATTAAGGGGAGATAGAACATGAGGTTAGATGTGTGTGCTCTCCCAAAGTATAAAATTTGCACCCTGAGAAAGCTCCCAAGAAGTGGTGCAAACTTGCTAGTAAGGTAGCTCCTATGAAGCATGGTAAAAGTGATGACCCAAGCTAGGTGACGTCAAGATACTATAGCAAGGGCCTTGACAGGTGGTAAAAGAAAGGTTTCAAATGTTAAGAGAAATATGGGATTCCTGGGTGGCTCAGTCAGTTAGGCAGCTGTCTTCTGCTCAGGTCATGATCCTCAGGTCCTGGGATCGAGTCCCGCATCAGGCTTCTCACTCAGCTGGGAACCTGCTTCTTCCTCTGACTGCCGCTCCCTCTGCTTGTGCTCTCTCTCCCTTCTCTCTTTCTGACAAATGAGTAAATAAAATCTTAAAAAAACAAAAAGAATACCATCAAGAAAGTGAAAAGACAACAGAACAGGAGAAATTATTTGCAAATCATGTATCTGATAAGAATCTAATATCCAGAATCTCCCTCTCTCATTCTCTCTCTCTCTATATATATATACATATATATATATATATATATCATTACTCAATGATAAGAGAAATAATTCAATTCTAAAATAGGCAAAGAATTTCAAT
>CM053609.1:41366150-41397477 GCA_028646535.1 Procyon lotor | reverse complement strand
CTGCGGTCTCTCTTCCCATTGCTTTGGATTCACTTTTCCACACGTCCTACCTTCTGGAAAGTGGTCAATTTTCTGTTCTTAGAATTGCTGTTCTTTTTCTCTTTTATCTCCTGTTGAGTTTGTAAAAATGAATACTGATATATACTTTTTTTTTTTTTAAAGATTTTATTTATTTGACAGAGTGAAACACAGCGAGAGAGGGAACACAAGCAGAGGGAATGGTAGCAGGAGAAGCAGGCTTCCTGCCGAGCAGGGAGCCTGATGCGGGGCTTGATCCCAGGATCCTGGGATCATGACCCAAGCTGAAGGCAGATGCTTAATGACTGAGCCACCCAGGCACCCCGATATAAACAATATTATCATATCTATATTGGGTTGGGTAGGGGAACAGGAATCTGGGAGTGCATGAGACAGGAGGGAGGGATGAAGGACATACATCTTCGCCTGTCATGGTATGAAGACAACAGCTATATCCTAAACTGAAAATCAAGAAGTAGTAATCCAGGCATTCTATTTAAAGATGCAGAGGCAAATACTAAAAGAATCAGTTAAAAGACTTAAAAGAATTATTTGGGGCTGGGAAATGGAAGGAGGGAGAAGAGAGACTTGTTTTTCCCAACAGATCTTATTGAACTATTGGACTCGTTAAATCACCACATTGTCTAACTTCCAAACAAAAAAGTAAAAAGAGAGGGGAAAAAAAGTTGACACTCATATAATTCAAGTGGACATTCTTAATATAAGTATCTTAAGATTTAAGTAAAATCTCTTTAAAAAATAAGATTTCAGTAAAATCTTACATGGGTCCATTAACTTAATGAAACACAAATGGAACCATATTATCACAAACGGTTAACTTTTAGGTCCCCTTTTAATGTCATGATTCTCAACCTTGGCTCCACAACTCTGATGGGTTGCACAGGAGAATCACCTGGAGAACTTCTAGAACCTGCTCAAGCCATGTCTCTCCTTAGCCAATCAAATGGAATCTCCAGAGCCAAGATGGGCATCTCTAGCTCTTTTAAAGAATTGCAAGTGATTCTAAGGTGTAACAAGATTGAGAACTGGTCTAATGACCACCAGCGGAACATGTTTGAAAAACTTGCCCTGACATTGCCCTTTGAGACTGCTCATAGGATCCTCCCTCAGTGGCCCACCATCTACTGAAGAATTTGGTTCCACTTGTAGAAGGAGAAGGTGCTATGGAAGAGGTAAGTGGAGGGTGATGTGCACACTGAGCACGGAGGCAGGACTGGACCTGGCCAGCTAGGCTGCCTGGTGAAGTCAAGGTCAGTGTTGCCACAGTCCTAAGGTCAGGAGAGCAGTGGTCTCCGGTTTCAATGCCAGATTAGGGCTGCAGGGTGCAGATAACAGATTTACTGGGTTTTTGTTTTTGTTTTTGTTTTGTTTTGTTTTGTTTTGTTTTTTGCATTTTCAATTCTACCTGAAAATCAAATGCTGGAAGATTTCCTCTTTACCAGGTGGTTGGAGCAAAAGTGAGTCAGTGACCCCTGAAAACACAGGTAAGATCAAGCCTTCAAAACTACTATTTTTAGTGGATGATAAATGCACCTGATGACTTATTACAATTCCCTACCTGTGGTTTGGGTTACCAGACCATTTTTTTTTTTTTTATTAGTCTTGGAGGCAGGATGGCTTCATGATTTATCAGGTCTGCATCCTATTTTTCATTTATTTGCGAGAGAGAAACAGAGAGGACACGAGTAGGGGGAGAGGCAGAGGGAAAGAATCTCAAGTAGACTCCCTGCTGAGTGGGAGCCTGACTCAGGGCTAGATCTTAAAACCCTGAGATCATGACCTGAGCTGAAACCAAGAGTTGGACGCTCAACTGACTGACTCACCCAGGCACCCCAGGTCTGCCTCCAAGTTTTAAGAACACATTTTATGGACAGACATTAGATCAGCAGCAGTGTCCCACTTGGCATTTTTCATAAATCAAATCAAATGCAGAAATCACTTGGTGGCAAGATGTGCCAAGATATCAGGGCCTGTATCAAGAAATTAAGGTCATTATCATTGTAATCCAAGTCAAGAGCAATGGTCTCAGATCTCTGCTCTTACTGCATAGTTTGGGCAGTTACGGGGTGCCCTTACCTGAGGCATGGGATGGAAACTTGCTTTAAGCAAAAATGGAGTTCCATCTTCCTCAAGTATAAACTCCCCCTACTTTCCTCTAGGCCTTGCTAGACTTCGAGGCTCACCCTGGGATCATAAATGGAGCTCAAATAGCAGTGTGGTAAGTGCTTTGTGCGGATTATCATCACGGAGGACTCTAGTAGAAGTAAGAGTCCCATATCAAGGTAGAAGGCTCACACTGGGATGGCACTGGGTTAAATACCCACGGGACAAAAGGGACTCTGGAAAAGATGTGAGGGAGGGGTGCTGGGAGGCCGTAGAAGGAGAATGGTGCCAGATGGCCCTTATTCTCGACTTCTCTTTTCTCTTTATTCAGTCCTCTTATTGCACTCGTCTCTGCTGCTTGGCCTCTCATCTCCTGGGAAAAACACAAGACCAGGCTGGTTCTGGAGCATTTCTGCATTCACACATACCTCCGGCCTGGTACATAAGGCCGCCTCAGCCAACGGCCCCGACCTGGCGCCGAGGTCTACGGGGTCAAGGGGCTGGGAAGGGTTCTGCCTTACAGTCAGAGCACTCTTGGGTGATGTGACCAGCTTGTCCTCTGTGCGTGCTTTAAAAAGCCTGGGGCCTCAGTTGGGATGTCGAGCTCAGGAACGATGGTAAAACGTAGCTCAGTGACGTTAGTGGTGTGGAGGGAGGCACTGCCGGGACCGGACGCCGGATCACCTTAGTAAAACCGGGATCAAGCTCGGAAAGTTGCAGCTGGTAGGTCAGAAGCACCTCCCTGAGTGTATGTCGAACCAGATGGGGACAGCAGGGCCCTGTTCCGGGCTTTTATAATCTGCGTTCAGCGTCATTTTTAAGTCCTTTGAATTTCACATGGTATCAGAGGAGGCGTGGCTGAGAAACAAACCTGGCTGAGAAGGGGCGTGGCTGAGAAGAAACGTCATGGCAGGTGATAGACGTCATTAGCCCCGGGAGCAGAGCCGGAACAGCAGCTGAAAGGCGGGCAAATCAGGACGCAGGCCTCAGGACACCAGCCGCGGAGCGTGGTGGGTTCACAGACGCGCGGGAGGCTCTGCGTGGGGCAGAGGGAAGCTGCCTGCCGCCGACCTCCACCCTCCTCTGGCAGGGGCGTCCTGCCCTCCAGCTGCAGGGTCGGTAAGTCAGGCTGCGGGGTGGGGGGGGGTCTGTAGGGGGGGCGCAGGTCGCTGGTCCTATGTTAGAGGCGCAAGGTGTGTTTTCCTCAGGGTCTCCTTGGCCAGTCCTCTCCCCTTCCCCTTTGAAACCCTGAGGTTTGAAAGCTGAAGACAGGACGCTCATACATTGCCAATGAGAACGTTAGAGAGTACAACTGCTGTGGAAAACAGTTTAGCAGTTCCTCAAAATATTAAACAGAACTACCACATAACCTGTAGTTTCACTCCTAGACGTGGACCCCAGAGAAGTGAAAATTTGTCCACACGGTAAAAGAATGTTAAAAAAAATTCATGCATTACTCATAATATCCAGAAGGTGTAAACAACCTATGTCCATCAACAGATGAATGGATAAACAAAGTTGGGTATAGCCACACAATGGTGTGCTACTCAGCCATAAAAAGGAATTTAGTATGGATACCAGCTACAATGTGGTTAAATCTTGAAATCATTATGCTAAATGAAATAAGACATAGAAAAACCATTTGTTGTATGATTGTTTATGTGCAATGTCCAGCATAGGCAGATCTATAGAGACAGAAAGTAGATGTTCTGGTTGCTAGGGGTTGGGGAAGGGAATTGGAAGTGACCTCTTTTTGAGGAGATGGAAAGGTCTGGAATTGGCTAATGGTGCTGGCTGCTCACATTGTAAACAAACTAAAAACCACTGGGTTGTACACTTGACAATGGTTAAAATGGTGAGTTTTATCTAAAATTTGCAAAAAATAATGGAAGAACAAAAAACCTTTAACTTTTTAAAAATTTGCAAAAAAAAAAAAAAAACCAGCGGATTTATTTTGGTGATATTTTTAACTTCCAAATACTTGTATCATAAGATTTTTTAAGTGGCTCGTGATGCTTCTAAATATGAGGTTAAGTAATGTATACTTCAAAGTTTTACTCCAGATTCCTCTTTGCTGCTGCTGCTTGGAAAGATTCTTTCTGCTGAGTTTGTTACTTCTGCCATGATGTTAGTTTTCTTTCTAAGTTTGGTGGTTCTTGGTTAGCTAAGAGTTACTGATGAGGGTTTGGATCAGTACTTCTTAATTCTGGCTGATGAGAATCAGCTGGGAGCAGGCCAAGTACATCAGAAATGAGAGGGAATAGAGAGAGGCACTGGGCCTGGGTACACGGTTCCCCTAGGTGATTGTGTGTGCCAGGAGTTGAGAGCTACTAATCCAGAGTAACCGAAGTGCTAGTTCTAGCCAAGCCTGAGCCCCTGTTTCTGGGTAGGCACTCTGTCACATGCAAGAGTAGAGGCCCAGGGCTTCTACCCTAGGTGATGGTGGTGCTCAGGAAACATTCATCACAAGTGATTGTGGTGCCCGGCACACACTATCCTAGGTGATTATTTGGGTCCAGGAGTCTTTAATTTAGGCAATTGTGTCGGGCCAGAATCTCTGGGTGATTGTGGGGGGCCAAGAAAGTCTAATTTAGATGATTGGGGCCCACGAAAGTCTACCCTGATTGCTTGTGTATGTCCAGGTTAACTCTGGTGACTGGGGAAACTCCTTGATTGTGGGTATCCAGAAAATTCTACCTTCGGTGACTGTGGTCCAAATAAATGATATCTTGATTGACTTCAGATGCCCAGGAAACTACTTTTAATGATTCCAGGGTGCAGGAAACTCTGACTTAGATCATTGTTAGCCTAGGAACTCTCTCTCTAATAATTGCGGACCCAAAAAACTCTACCTGGGGTTATAGAGAGGGCAAAAGTAATTTTACCATAGGTGTTTCTAGGGTTGTGGAAAGTTTACCTTATGTGATGGTGCAGGGCAAGGAGTCTTTACCTTGGGAATTGTCCAAGAAATGTCGCCATAACTTATGTAGAGTTAGGAGACTCATCCTAGGTGGTGGTGGGTGGGGAGAAGGAATCTGTTAGGTGATTGTGGGAACCCCAAACACGCAACTTAAGGTGATCTAGGAAGCCCAGGAAACTCCCCCTTAGTTGATTACAAAAGACACAAGAAATTCTAACTGAGGTGATTGGGTGGGGGAGGGCAGGAAGAATCAAATGCCTTTGGGGTCCCAGGAAACACTCCTTTGTTGATATTCAGGGCCCCAAAAGCTATAGCTATATGATTATAGGGCTCCAAGAATCTTACCTTGAAGTGATTTGGAGGGAATCTGAGAACACTATCCTAAGGGATTTGGAAGGCCCAAAAGCTCCAGATTACTTGATTGTCATAAGTGGAACACAGTCTTAGGTGATTGTGGGCCCCAGAAAAGTTTCCCATAGGTCCCAGGTAACTAGATTATAGTGATTATTGGGAGTGGAGAGAGGTTGGGTGGGGGACAGGTGTTTGTACATTAGGTGATTGTAGGGGTCAGGAAACTATACCAGAGCATGCCAAGAAAACCGTATTTAGCTGATGATGCTGTCCATGAAACTGTACATTGGGTAATTGTGGGGAAAATGGATGCATTTAACTCTACCCTTTTGTGATGAGGTGCCTGGGTACTTGCTCATAGGTGATTGTGGGTGCCAAGGTCACTGTGACTTTGGTAGTTGTGAATACTAGGACACTCAGGTGGTTGTGTGTGTGCATTAATCTCTGTATTAGATGATGCAGGGAACTGGAACTCAAGCTTAGGCGATTGTTGGGAGACAAATGATCCCAAAGTGAGGTGATTGAGGCAGCCTGTAAACACTAGTTGGGGTTATTGTAGGTGGCCCAGAAAATGTAGCTTCAGGGATCATGGGAGCCCCAGGAAATTGAGGCTGAGGTGATGGTGGAGGGCAAGGAACACTACCGAAGTTGATGTGGGGTACCAGGTAACTTATTTTAGGTGACTCTGGATGCCCAGGAAGCTGAGTTATTTTGAAGTCAGGAAAATCTACTTTAGGTGATTACGTACCATTAATGGAGACAATGTGAATGTGGTGTCCCAGGGATCTTCCACAGGTGAATGTAGGGAGGGGCCCAGGAAACTCTAGCTTTTGTGACTGGGAGCTAGAATAATCTAGTTTGAATGTGAGGGCTAGGATAGTATACCTAAGATTGTGTGGGTCCAATATCATGTACCCTAGGTACCAGTGGGGGCCCAGGAAACTCTACCATAGGGGCAGGGAAAGAGGGTGGTCAGGAAAATCTTCCCTAGGTGATTGTAGGAGACAGGAATATGTGGCTGAGGTACTGCTAGGTGAGCACATTCCAGATTAAGATGCCTATGGTGAAGCAGAAAAGTCTACCTGAGATGATGTTGGGCTCCAGAGACTATGGGAGGTGGTTGTGGCTCAAACTCTAGCTAAGATGACTGTGGGTATCCAGGAAAGTCCAATTTAAGGGGTTGTCCTGTCCCAAGGAAGTCTATCATAGGTAATAGTAAGAGCCCAGGAAACTCTACCTTTGGTGATTGCAGGGACCTAGGATAGACCTCAGGTGACTTTGGGGCCCCAAAAGTTCTACCTTATATGATTGTGGGTGATCAACATAATGTACCTTATGTGACCCCAAATATTCTACCTGATGTGTTTGTAGAGTCCCAGCAGTGTCTGTCTTGGGTGACTGAAGGTGCCAAGAAAACTATTTTGGGAGCCAAAAATCATACCTTAGTGACTGTATGGGGCTTAGGCAGTTCTCTTATGTCTTATGGGGCCCCAAAAAACATTACCCTAGAAACTGTAGATCTAGAAACTCTATAGAAGTGACTGTGGGGGCCCAGTGAGGTCTGCTTTAGATGACTGTGATGGGCCAGGTATCTCTAGTTTAGGTAACTGAGGGGCTAACTAAACCTTTAGTTACCATAAGGTAACTAAACCTTATGTGATTGGATCCGAGCCAATGCTGCCAGATTGTGGGGACCCAGGAGACCGTAGGTTTAAGTGATTTTAATGGAGAGCTGGGATATACTCAGCTTTGTTGATGAACTATTGGGGCCCAGAAAATTCACCTTAGGCAATTATAGGGGGTCCAGGCAACTGCAGCTTAGGATATTTCATGGGGGTGGGGGAAGGAAGGGGTAGAAAACTAGACCTTAGGTGATTGTGGGTGCCCAGAAAACTTGACATTAGGTTTTTTGAGGGAGATAGGGAATAAACCTTAGTAACTTTTTTTTTTTGGCGACACTCCACATACCCCTATCCTGCCAATTCTACCTTTGGAAATATTGGAGGTCCTGGAATTTCTACCTTAAGTGTTTGGGGTACCCAAGAATGTAAACCTAGGCAATTTGGGGAGTCCAGGGAACTCTTAGGGGATAGTGGGGGCCAGGATTTCTACTTTATGGGATTGTGATGGTCAGGAAAGCATACCTTTGTTGGTTGTGTGTATGGGGTCAGGAATGTATCCCCTAATTATTTGAGGTTATCAGGAAATTCTACTTTGGTCATCTAGGGGACCCAGGAAACTCTCCCTTAGCTGAAAATGGGGGGGCCAGGAATCTCCTTTAGGTGACATTGGGGTCCCAGAAAACACTTCTCTAGGTGATCTTCCAGACCCAAGAAAGTGATTATTGGGGGGGGTGGGATTCTCACCCTTAGGTGATTTTTGGGTTGTGAAAACTCTTAGGGAATTTCAGGGGCTCCAGGTACTCTGTTGGTTGATATCAGCTGTCAAGGAAACACAATCTAATGGGTGTAGACACCCAAAACCGTCTGCCTTAGGTGATGGTGGAATCCCTGAAAACACAATCTTAGGTGAGGATGGGGGAGGTTCGGTGGGGGACAGGTATCTATACATTTTGTGATTGTTGGGGTCTGGAAAGCATGCCTTATGTGATTGTGGGTATCCAGGAAAATCTTAGTTGATTGTGCTCCTATGAAACTACATTTGTAATTGCAGAGAAGGTGGGGTCCATGAACTCTACCTTTTGGTGATGAGGGATCAGGGTTCTTTTTCATAGGTGATTGTGGATGCCAAGGTCACTGTGACTTTGGTGATAGTGGGGGACCCAGGAAACTCTAGCTTAGGTGATCCCGAGGGAGCTCAGGATTCTCTACATAGGTAGTTGTGCTCATGAATCTCTACATTAGGTATGCTAGGGGCCCAAGAAACTAGAGCTTAAATGATTTTGGTGGGTGGATGATTGCAGCCTTAGGTGATTTAAACTCTGGCTTTAGTGACTGGGGAGGGGAGCCAGGAAAGTACAGCTTCAGTGAATGCAAGGGGCCCCGTGAAGTCTAGCTGAGGTGATGGAAGGCCAGGAACACTCCAGAGATTGATTTGGTGTTCCAGGTAACTCACCTTAGGTGATTCTGGATGCCCAGGAAATGGAGTTCCTTTGGAGCCATCAGGTGATGATGGGGACCATTAATAGAGACCCTTCTGTGATTGTGGGGTCCCAGGAATCTTCTGTAGGTGAATGTGGGGGCCCAGGGAACTAGCTTTTTTTGAATGTGAGGCACAGGAAGCTGTACCGTAGGTGATTCCAGTTGCCAGAATAATTTATCCTAGTTCAACCAACTCATGTGAGGGGCCAGGATAGTACATCTGAGATGACTTGGGGGGGGGGGTGGCCAGTATCATGTACCCTGTAATAGTGTGAGTGTGGAAACCTACCTCATGTCTCTGAATAAGACAGGGTACTAAGCTTTAGTGATCTACAGCCCACTCAAACTTCTACTTTTGAAAATATCGAGGGACCTAGAAATTCTACAGAGCTGCGGTCAGGAACTTGTACCTAAGACAATTTGGGGAGACCAGAAAACTATTTCTTAGGGGTTTGTAGGTTGCCAGGAAATCTGAGGAGATTGTGGTATTGTGGAAACTATACCTTAGTTCATTTTGTGTATGAGCCAGGATACATTCCCCAGTGATTTGGGGTCCCAGGAAATTCTGCCTTGGGTAATCTGGGGGGCCCAAGATACTTTCTTGTAGTTGATTGTGAAGGGCTCAAGAAATGGTACCTGAGGGAATTCTGAGAGCCCAGGATGCTCCAATGCTAAATTAACTAAAGGTAAATTTCCTAGTCCCCCTAGATCACCCAAGGTAGAACATTCCAGGCCCCCAAATCACTAAGGGATATAATCCTGGCCTCTACCCACAATTCACTAAGATGTGTTTTCCTGGCCGCCACAATTTTCTGAGTTCCCTGGGTTCCCCTAATTGCACAAGGTACATATTCCTGGCTTCCTGAAATACCTCAGGTATAGTTTCCAGGGTCCTCAATATTTCTGAAGTCAGATTTCTGGCAGCCCCCAAATCACAAAGGTGTACCTTGTGTACTTCAAAGAACTAAGGTCTAGTGTGTCAGGCACCCAAGACTACGTAAGGTCAAGTTTTCCGGCATCCCTACAATATCCTAAGCTACAGTTTCCTGTCTCCCCCCCCCAATATCTAAGATGAATTTCTTGTCCCAGCAATCAACGAAGTGGGGGTAGAGTATGTCCTGGCTCTCTTAAATCACCTAAGGTAGGCTGTTAGAAGCCCCCAGCATTCTTCTCAAGTAGGACCATGATGCCACAAAATCACCTAAAGCTGTAGCATCCTGGACCCCACAATCACTTATATAGAATAATGTGGGCCTTGACTTTCTAGGGTCATGTTTCTTGGAATCCCAGCATATCTAGGGGAGAACTGCATAGGTCCCATAGAGTCACTCCCCTATTTCTGGCTTCCACAATGAACTATGCTGGACAGTCCTTGGGACCTTTAATCACCCATGGTAGAGTTTCCTGGGGGTCTACAGACATATCAAGTAGAGTGGCCCCTCCCCATTCACATAAGGTATTGTTTCTTGGGCACCCCAATTATATAAGGTAGAGTTACTAGCGCTCCACAATCACGTAAGATAGTATTATTGGTTCCTCAAAATCACCCAATTATTTTCTGTGCCCCATGACCCCCTAAGTTCAAGATCTTTATTCTAAATATTTACTAGAGACTTTCCTGGCCCTCTGTAAAGAGCCCGATTTTCTTTTGTTCCTAGTTACCCAAAGCAGAGTTTCACTGGCTCCCCACATTTACCTAACTTAAGTGTCTTTTGCCTATACGAAATCACCAACTAGTTTCCTCACCCCCACAATGATTCTTACAGCACTTGTCTGGATGAAATTACCAATATTGTCTCCCTGGGCCTGAGAATTGCCTAACAAGGCCTAGTCTCCATTCCTTCCTTGCCATTGCCTAATAAAATATTGTCTCTTAGATCCCTGACAATGGTTTAGGGTACAGTCTCCTGAGCCCTAACAGTTACTTAAGCTAGAGTTTCCTGGGCCCCTATAAGCACCTGCGATATGGGAACAACCTAAGTGTTAGTCGATAGGCAGATGGATGAAGTGGTTCTATATACAAAATGAAATACTACTCCTCTGTAAAAATGAGTGAGATCTTGTCATTTGTAACCACCTGGATAGACCTAGACAGTATCCTATGTGGTGAAGTCTGACAGAAAAAGACAAATCCCATATTATTTCTCCTATATGTGGAATCTAAAAAGCAGAACCAACAAGATAAAGAGAAGCTCATATCACAAAGAAAAATTTTGTGGTTGCCAGAAGGCGAGGAGTTGGGCGTATGGAATATATAGAGGGGATTAAGAGGTACAAACTTCCAATTACATGTAAGTCATGAGGTGAAAATTACAGTATACAGGATATAGTCAATATTGTAGTAACTTTTGGTGGCAGATGGTAACTACACCTATCTGGTAAGCATTATTTGGTAATGTCTATAAATGTTGAATCACTGTGTTGCACCCCTGCAACTAATACTGTATGTCAACTATAATTAAAGATTTTATTTGAGAGCAAGAGAGATTGAGAGAACGAATGGAGAGGGAGAAGCAGACTCCAGGAAGGGGAGGGTCAGAAAGAGACCAAATGTGGGGGTGGGGTGGCTTGTACATAACACAGTATAAGGCCAGAGATTTGAGTCTGATGGCACAGACCCTTGTCCATTAAGCAATCTGAACTGCTTTTGGAAACTGGGGTCACCATTAGAATAATTAAAGCTGGGAAGCTTGATGCTTTGGCTGACTTTTTTGAGAGAGCGAACGAGAGTTCACTTGTACACACACAAACAGGGAGAGCAGCAGGGCGAGGGAGAAGCAGCCACCCTGCTAAGCTAGAAGCCCCAGGATCAAGACCGGAGCGGAAGGCAGGTACCTAACCCACTGAGCCACCGAGGCGCCCTCTACTGGCTGTGCTTTCCCCCCCCAATTAAAACCTTATATATTATGTTTCAGAGGTACAGGTATGTCTGTGATTCATCAGTCTTACACAATACACAGCGCTGACCACAACACATAACCTTCCCAATGTCCATCACCCATCCCTCCCACCCCCCTTCACTCCAGCAACCCTCAGTTTGTCTCCTGAGATTAAGAGGGTTTTTTTTTTAATTACCATACAACGTGTTATTTGCTTTAGGGGTACAGGTTTGTGAATCATTAGTCGTACACATTTCACAGCACTCACCATAGCACATGCCCTCCTCAATGTCCATCACCCAGCCACCCCATTCCTAGCCCCCAGCAACCCTCAGTTTGTTTCCTGAGATTAAGAGTCTCTTATGGGGATGCCTGGGGTGGCTCAGTTGGTTAAGCAGCTGCCCTCAGTTCAGGTCATGATATCAGGGTCTGGGATCGAGTCCCACATTAGGCTCCTTGCTCAGCAGGGAGCCTGCTTCACCCTCTGCTTGTGTTCTCTCTCTCTCTCTGACAAATAAAATATTAAAAAAAAAAAAAGTCTGTTAAGGTTTCTCTCCCTCCTGATCCCATCTTTTTTTTTTTCTTTTCATTTTATCCCCTCCCATCCCCCAAGCCCTGCCCCCCAATTCCTTTTATCAGAGAGATTATATAATTCTTTTTATTTCTCTTTGGATAATACCCTCTAGTTCCACCCAAGTCATTGCAAATGGCAAGATATGGGGTATTTTTTGAAGGCTGCATAGTAATCCATTGTGTGTGTATCACATCTTCTTTATCCATTCATCTGTTGATGGACATCTGGGCTCTTTCCATAGTTGGCTATTTTGGACATTGCCACAAATGTTCTGAGATTGAGTTTTTTTTTTTTTTTTAAGGATTTTTTATTTTATTTGACAGATCACAAGTAGGCAGAGAGACAGGGGGAAGCTGGCTCCCTGCTGAGCAGAAAGCCCAATGTGAGGCTCAATCCCAGGACCCTGAGATCAGGACCCAAGCCTAAGGCAGAGGCTTTAAGCCACTGAGCCACCCAGGTGCCCCAAGATTGAGTTTCTTATGGTTTGTCTCCCTCTCTGGTTTCTTCTTGTTTCTTAATTCCACATATGAGTGAGATCATATGATAATTGTCTTTCTCTGACTTATTTTGCCTAGCATAATACCCTCTAGTTCCATCTGCATTGTTGCAAATGGCAAGATTTCATTTTTGATGGCTGCATAATATTCCACTGTATACACATACCACATCATCTTTATCCATTTATGGCTCTTTCCATAGTTTGGCTACCGTGGACATTGCTGCTATAAACACTGGGGTGCAGGTGCCTATTCAGATCACGACGTTTGTATCTTTAGGGTAAATACCCAGTAGTGCTATTGCTGGGTGGTAGGGTAGCTCTATTTTCAACTGTTTGAGGAACCTCTATACTGTCTTCCAGAGTGGCTGTACCAGCTTGCATTCCCACCAGTAGTGTAGGAGGGTTCCCCTTTCTCTGCATCCTTGCCAACACCTGTCATTTTCTGACTGGTGTGAGGTGGTATCTCATTGTGGTTTTGATTTGTATCTCTGTTCTTATCAAGGTCCTGGTGAATTAGAACCCCACCCTCATATCTAGTGTAACAGTAGGGACTTGACTTTCCAAATGCAGTCACATTGGGAGTTAGGACTGCTGTGTGTAAATGTGGGGGTGAGAGAACTCAGTCCTTAATGGTCAATCCAACATGTATTACATTTCTTAAGTCCGTAGTGAGGGTGGGGTTCTAATCCAATAGGACTGGTACCTTGATAGGAACAGAGATATTAATGCATGCAGTGGGTTGCCTGGGTGGTTCAGTGCAGGGAATGTTAGATCATAAAATGTCTTCCTCAAATTTTTTTTTAAAAGATTTTATTTGACAGCTAATATTCGAGCTGAATGGCAAAGAAAGGTAACTGCCTTCAGCTCGGGTCATGATCCCAGGGTCCTGGAACTGAGTCCCAGATCACGCTCCCTGCGTGGAGCCTGCTTGTGCTGTCAGGGAGTTAGGAGACCCTTTAAGGACACAGCAGCCAGCTGAGGCACCTGGGTGACTTAGCTGGTAGAACATCCAACTCTTGGTCTTAGCTCAGGGTTCTGAGTTTGAGCCCTGCATTGGGCTCCATGCTGGGTTAAAGATGAACTTTTTTTTGCTTCTATCCCTCATTTCCCCTCTACCCAATTTTTGGTCTTCCCATCTTTAAGGTTTTTGAAGGACGAAGGGCTCATCTTCTACAACTTCAAATGAATAGGGATCGTAGAGATGTCCCTACAAGTAACTATTACCGAGGGCCATTGCTGTGGAGTCCAGATGGCATGCTGGGGTGGATTTGTTTTGAGTCCTAAGGATCATCTTCTGGCTAGGTGAAGGAGTCAGGAACTGCTTCCATGTATCTGGACAAGAGAAGAGAACACACTGGGATTATCATAAAGAGCACCAATTTGATTATTCACATCAGTAAGTAACCCTGTTAAATTTGTTATTATCTGAAACGTAGACACAGAATTCTGCTTTATGCATTTGGGTCATTTCATTGTTTAATAGTGTAATGCTATTTTGAGAATCACTTAAGGCCTTCAATGTTCACTGACCAAGGGCTTCCATGTGCCCTTTTCTAAAGATTTTATTTATTTGACAGAGGAAATGGTAGCGGGAGGAGCAGGGAGCCCGATGCGGGGCTCCATCCCAGGACCCTGGGATCATGACCTGAGCTGAAGGCAGACGCTTAACGACTGAGCCACCCAGGTGCCCCTTCCATGTGCCCTTTTCGAAGTCTGACTGATAGAGGTCAGATGTCTGGACCCAATGGAACATGGGTCTTGTCTGTCAGTGCTAGGAGCCCATCCCTGGGTTGGCATATTGTTTGAAGATAAGAGAAAGGCCTCTTCTGGCCTGGAGAGTTCCATGTAGTATTTCCACTGACCAGCAGGAAACACATTCTACTAATGGAAATACCCCTGTATGTGCTGGTACTGAGGTGATGCATCGTATGGGCTATGTATTGATACAGATAATGCTCACCTGTAGTGTGTAATGGAGAAGACCACTAAGGGGGGCCTGAAGTGCCTGGTAGGGGCAGTAAGCCACAAATCCAGCAAGAAGGTTGGTTGTGTAGCTCAGCATACTGTGCCCGTTGTAAAAAAACAAAACAAAAGGTATGGTATGCATGCCTACTAAAACTTTGGATATACAGGAAGAGTTTTCTGGGATAGAAGAACATTTAGACTCAGTAGTAGCAATGATAATTTCCTCTTTGACTTACAGTCAGGGTATCAATGGCCAGTTTTGGAGGTTCACTTTTCAAATTTGTGGGTGAGGGGAAAAGACCATCAAGAAGCCCTCTTTGCCTTGTCTAGCCTTAACAAAATCCTAGTACTGAGGAATTGTGGGCAAGTGGGAGATGACTTGTCTCTGGAGAGAAGGGCATCCATCATCTCATAGTTAGCCCCATGGAGTGGGGTACACTCTGATTTTTAAGGGGCGATTTTGTTATCTCAGCCATAGAGAATTGATCAAAGTGACAGCAGAGTTACACAATTGTTGGGGAGTCCATCCCCTCGTCCTGCTGCCTAAATCATCATATGCCATGGGGTCCTTTAGATTATCCCCATAGAGTAACAAGCAGGAAGACTGTTGACATATGAGCTATTACAGCAATCTCTCTGAAGTTTACCTTGAGTTGTCTAGCTTAGGCAAATGACTAAAGACAAAACTAGAATCAAACATCCCTAAGGATACCTTATTTCCAGAAATAGTAAATCAAAACTAATTAATGTAAAACAAGTCCAGTTTTAACTAACTTGGTCCAATTATTTACACAAGCTCATCAAGAACAGTGATTGGTCATTATTATAGGTCCGTATAAAAACTTCTAGGCAAAGCAGATTTTAAAGGAATCTCTAGACTGACCTCAAACCCAGAGACAAGCCAAATTCTTATCGTCAGACTTGCCTGCAGTTCCTGTTGATTTGAGTGAATTCCTCTTCTTCAGATCCCCAAAATATGCTGAAGGTCTTCTTGCACCTTCCAGGAAGGGACATTCGTGACTCACCCAGTGAGGCTGCTGGAATCAGGCCGATGGTTTCAAGGGGCTCCATAAGGTCACTCTTAATTCCTTAAAGCTGTCTGGTCATATCTGAGGCTACGCGTTTCTCTCTCAAATAAGACATTCCAATCAAAGCCTTGGTAATGTAACCAATCTTTCCAAGCAGTGTCCTGTTAGGAGGAGAACAGATTCTTATTTAACTTATGCAAATAACTGTAATTGCCATGGAAGAAAGAATACTCAGTTTCTAGACTGTGGAGGGTTGAGGTAAGGAGAAAAATTAAATGTTTCAATTTGTTCACAAAGGAATATTTTATCATTTTCCTCAATTTATTCAGTTCTATGTTTTTGTTTGAATGTGGCTTTCCCATTATTTCTGGAAATTCTTACCCAGTTCAGTTTTGATTTTAAATATACCAGAAACCTGTATGTGTCAAAAGTTCTCGTTATGAATCTCTTCTAAGAAGACACACATTTTGCAAGAGCATCAAAATAACTAGGAGGGGTGGCTGGCTCTTGATTTTGGCTCAGGTCATGATCCCAGGGTCTTAAGATTGAGCCCCACACTGGGCTCTCAGCTCAGCAGGAGATCTGCTAGATTCTCTCTCTGCCCCTCCCCCTGCTAACATGCTCTAAAATAAATCCTAAGGGGGTCCTGGGATCGAGCCCCGCATTGGGCTCTCTGACAAATAAAATCTTTAAAAATATATATATAAATCTTAAAACTATGAGGAAAAAAAACTCCTAAAAACAAATCCTCAAATAGACATGGTTAAAGAGAGTTCATTATGTTGAAATCGACAAGGAAATCCCGTTATTACTGGGACATAGTAAAACTTAAGGAATTTCATATATTTTCTAGTTATAGCATTTATCCATATAATACAACCTAATGCTTACCATTGTTGGTTTGACAGTGCTTTCCAAGTAACTTAAAATACCAAATAAACAAGCCTAATTAGTTAAGGCTTCATTTACCATTTCAAATCTTGGGACTTTAACAGTTCAGAAAGTTTTAAAGCACATGCCTAAATACGATTATAGATGATTACACATTTAATATTTATAGATTTTTTATTTATTTGACGCAGAGAGCCCGATGCAGGGCTTGATCCCGGGACTCTGAGATCATGACCTGAGCCACCCAGGCGCCCCAGAAATAATTTTTTAATTCTAGTTATTTAACATTCTGTGTAAGTTTCAGGTGTATAATAATTTAACAATTCCATATAACACCTAGTGTTCCTCACAAGATGTGTACTTATCAATCCCCATCACCCCACTCACCTCCATTCTGATACCCATCAGTTTGTTCTCTATACTTAAGAATCTGCATCTTGGTTTGTTTCTCTCCCCCTTGTCGCTCCTTTGCTTATTTCGTTCTGTAAATTCCTCCTGAGTGAAACCATACGGTATTTGTCTTTCTCTGAGTGACTTATTTTGCTTAGCATTATACTCTATAACTCTGTCATTGCAAATGGCAAGATTTCATTCTTTTTTTATGGCTGAGTAATTCATCATATATATACCACATCTTCTTTATCCATTCATCAGTCAGTGGATACTTGGGCTAATATTTTGGTCACTGTAGATAATATTGCTATAACTATTGGGTATATGTATCCCTTTGAGCTACTATTTTTGTTTTCCTTGGGTAAATACCTAGTAGGTATTTGCTGGGTCATAGGGTAGTTATTTTTAACTTTTTGAGAAACTTCCATACTGTTGTCCAGAGTACCAGCACCAGAAAAAGATATTAAAACAAAGATCGTTTTAGAGGCAAGGGGGACATTACTATAATGACAACAAGTGGATATAACAATTGTCAATATTTATGCACCCAATATTGGAACACTTAAAGACAACAGAAATTGATGGTGTTACAGCAATAGTAGGGGATCTTTAAAACTGCATTTCCATCAGTGGATAGATGGAGGCAGAAAATAGTTTTTGAAGGAAACATTAGACCAGATGGACATAACATATATTCAGATCATCCCATCCCAAAACAGAATATATATATATTTTTTGGTTTTTATTTATTTGAGAGAAAGAGACTCCCTTTGGAGCTGGGAGCCCGATGCGGGACTCGATCCTGGGACTCCAGGAATATGACCTGGGCCAAAGACAGTTGCTTAACCAATTGAGCCACCCAGGCGCCCAGAATAGAACAAAAATTAGGCCACAAAACAAGCCTCAATAAATTTAAGACGACTGAGGTCCGAGCATGTATCTTTTCTGTTCACAGTGGTAGGAGACAAGAAATCACAGGAAAGAACTGGAAAAAACACAAGCACAGGGAGACTAAACCACCACCCAATGGTTCAGTGAAGCAAATGAAGAAAAAATACATGGAGGTAAATGAAAAATGAAAACAATAGTCCAAAATCTTTAGGATACAGAAAAAGTAGTTCTAAGAGGGAGGTATATAGTGACAAAAGCCTAACTCAAGGAAAAAAAAAAAGGCTTAAATAAGGTTCCAGGGAAGGAAAGGATAATAAGCAGAAATAAATGAGACTAAAAAAAGAAAAAGTAGAATAAAGATCAATGCAAACCCTGCCAACACCACCCTCAAAGTTCTGGTCCAGATCCGTCACATCTCACCAGCACTACTCCTACCTTGTTGAAACGCGCCTCTCACCAAACAATGCTCACAATAGGCAAAACTAAAAACAAAAAACCTCTGCGCCCAGGACCTAAGCACAGAGCAAGCACAGCAGGCTTAGGAAACACTCTGAAGTGCCAGACTCTAGGGAACAGGGACAAGCACTGCATTACTGGCCCAATTCTTCATGAGGCTACTATTGCTAAGAGCAAGAGAAGTAGCTGGCTTTCCTAACACACACACAGACAAAAGAGGAGAGACACCGTATGTCCCAAATCAAAGAACAGGACCAAATCATAGCAAGAAACATAAGTGAAACAGATATAAATAATATGCCTGATTGACTCAAGTGTAGTAACATCTGCATTATGGGGATGTTAGAAGAGAGAAGGGGACAGAAAATTTATTTGAATAAGAGCTGAAAACTTTCCCAGATTAGGGAAGAAAACGGAAATCCAGTCTAGGAGGCACAGAGAGCCCCCAACAAAATCACGGAAGAAGGTACACACCAAGACACACAGCAATTAATATGGCAAAAAAATAGTGCTGAAAAGATAATTACAAGGGAAACTCCATAAAGCTATCAGTACAATTTCCAGCAGTCACTTTGCAGCTGAAAAGGGAGTGGCATGATATACTGAAAATGCTGACAGGAAAAAAAAATCTGCAGCCAAAAATACTCTATTCAGCAAGTACATCATTTAAAATAGAGGGAGAGAGAGTTTCACAGGCAGACAAAAATGAAAGGCGTTCATGACCACTAAACCAGTCCTGCAACAAATACTAAAGGGAACTGTTTAGAAAGGCGAGACTGAAAGTGACAGTACAAAGGTAGGGAACACAAAAGCATTAAAAGTATTTCTATAAAAGCCAGTCAAGGGATTCATAAAAGGATATAAAATATGACACCATATATGTAAAACATAGCAGGGAGAGGAGTAAAGAATATATTCATACTTAAGTAACCATCACCTTCATAGAGACTGCTACAAGCGGATGTTATATAGAAACAATGGTAACCACACACAGTAATAGATATACCTGAATATCTTTCTCTTTATTCTTTGTATATCACTAAAGAAAGCCAACAAACCATGAAAGAGAGGAAAGGATTAGAGAAAATCTATAGAAACAACCTCCAAAGAGGTAACAAAATGGCAATAAATACATATCAATAATTACTTTGAATGTAAACTGACTAAATGCTCCAATCAAAAGACTTCGGGTGTCAAGTGAAAACCAGACCCATCATAATTCTGCCTCCAAGAGACTCATTTCAAACCTAAACAACTGCAAGTTGAAAATGAGGGGATGGAAAAGATTTATCATGCAAATAGATGTCAAAAGAGAGCTGGGGAAACAATACTTATATCAGACAACGTAGACTTTAAAACAAAGACTAACAGGAGACACAGGACACTGTATAACCATAAAGGGGAAAAATCCTACAAGAGGCTATAATAATTGTAAATATTTATGTACCCAACATAGGAGCAAATACATTAAACAGTTAATAATACAATATTAGTGGGGGATGTTACCATCCCACATACATTGATGGACAGATCATCCAAGCAGAAAATCAATAAGGAAACAGTGGCTTTGAATGACACTCTGGACCAGATGGATGTAACAGACATACTGAGATCATTCAATCTTAAAACAGAATACACATTCTTTTCAACTGCACACGGAGCCTTCTCCAGAATAGGTCACAAAAGAGGTCTGAATAAATTTTTAAAAAATTCAGAGTCATACCATCTATCTTTTCTGACCACAATGCTATGAAACTATACATCAACCACAAGAAAAAATCTGGAAAGACACAAATACATGCAAGTTAAGTAAGATGCTACTAAACAATGAATGAGTCAACCAAAATTAGATGGAAACAGATGAAAATGAAAACACAATGCTCTTTGAGATGCAGCAAAAGCGATTCTAAAAGGGAAGTTTAGAGCAATACAGGCCTACCTCAAGAAGCAAGAAAGTCTCCAACAACCTAAGTTTATACCTAAAAGGAGCTAGAAAAAGAAAAAACCTAAACCAAACACAAGGAAGGGAATAATAGAATTTGAGCAGAAATAAGTGATACATAATCTAAAAAAAGTAGATGAAATCAGGAGCTGGTTCTTTCAAAATTGATAATCATCTAGACAGACTCATTAAGAGAGGACTCAAAAATCAGAAATGATAGAGGAAAAATTAAATAGAATTGTAACAGAATATTATGAACACCTCTATTCCAACAAATTGGATAACTGAGAAGAAATTGAAAAATTCTGAGAAATACAGACTTTAACCAAAACTAAAGCAGGAAGAGAAAATCTGAACAGACCAATTACCAGCAATGAAAGTGAATCAGTAATAAAAAAAATTCTCCAAAAGTCCAGGAGCAGACAGCTTCACAGGTGGATTCTATCAAACATTTTAAGAGTCAACACCTATTCTTCTCAAACTGTTCCAAAACCAGAGGAAGGAAAACTTCCAAATTCATTCCACAAGGCCAGTATCACCCAGACACCAAAACCAGTTAAAGACACCATAAAAAAAAGGAAAAACACAGGCCAACATCTCTTACAAATACAGATGCAAAAAACCCAAACAAAATATTAGCAAACTGAATCAAACAGTACATTAAAAAAGTCATTCACCACGATCACATGAGATTTATTCCTAGGATGCAAGAGTGGTTCAATACTGGCAAGTCAATCAACATGATACTTCACATCAAGAATAAAAACCATATGATCACTTCAATACATACAGGAAAAGTATTTGACCAAGTACAACATCCATCCATGATAAAATCCTCAACAAAATAGGTTTAGAGGGAACATAACATAATAAAGGCCATATATGAAAAACTCAAAGCTGACATGTTCAGTGGGGGAAAACAGTTTTTCTTCTAAGACGGGAGAACAAGGCAAAGATGTCTAGTCTCATGACTTTCATTCAACACAGTACTTGAAGTCCTAGCCATGGCAATCAGACAACAAAGAAATAAAAGGCATCCAAATTGGTAAAGTAGTAAAACTATTTGCAGATCACATGATACTATATACAGAAAACCCTGAAGACCAAAAACCCATTAGAACTGATGAATACAGTAAAGTCACAGAATACAAAATTCAATGTGCAGAAACCTGTTGCATTTCTACACACTAATAATGAAGCAAAGAAAGTGAAATTAAGGAAATAATCCCATTTACAGTTGCAACAAAACCAATAAAATAGGAATAAGTTTAACCAAGGAGGTGAAAGACCTGTACTCTGAAAACTATAAAACACTGATGAAAAAATTGACAATGCAAAGAAATGGAAAGACATTCTGTGCTCATGGACTGGAAGAAGTATTAAAACGTCTATACTACCCAAAGCAGTCTATAGGTTTAATGAAATCCCGATCCAAATACCAACAGCATTTTTCACAGCACTGGAACAAACAATCCTAAAATTTGTATGGAGGCACAAAAGACCTCAAATACTCAAAGCAATCTTGAAAAAGAAAAAACTGGAGGTATCACAGTTCTAGATTACAAAGTGGTAGTAATTAAAATAGTATGGTACTGGCATAAGAAAGACATGTGGATCAATAGCATAGAATAGAAAACCCAAAAATAAACCCATGGTTAAATGGTCAGTTAATCTTTAACAAGGGAGGAATGAATATACAATGGGAAAAAATCAGTCCCTTCGACAAATGGTGTTGGGAAAACTGGACAGCTACATGTAAATGAATTAAACAGGACCAGCTTCTATCACCATACACAAAAATAAAATCAAAATAGATTAAATATGTAAATGTGAGATCTGAAACCATAAAACTAGGAGAGAGTACAGGCAATAATTGCTCTGACATTGGCCACAGCAACATTTTTCTAGGTATGTCTCCTGAGGCAAGGGACATAAAAGCAATAATAAACTACTAGGACTACATCAAAATAAAAAGTTTCCACAAAGCAAAGGAAACAGTCAACAATAGGCAACCAACTGAATGGGAGAAGGTATATGCAAATGACATGTCCAATAATGGGTTAATATCCAAAATATATAAAGAACTGATAAAACTCAACACCCAAAAAAACCAAGTACTTTAAAAATGGGCAGAAGACACGAACACACACTTCTCCAAAGACATACGGTTGGCCAACAAACATGTGAAAAGATGCTTAACATCACTCAAAGAGTTGCAGATCAAAACTACAATGAAATATCACCTCAGACCTGTTAGAATGGCTTCAATAAAAACACCAGCAACAAGTATTGGTAAGGCTGTGGAGAAAAATAAACTCTTTGGTACTGTTGGTGGGAATGCCAAACTAGAGCAGCTACCGTGGGAAGCAGTATGGAGGTTCCTCAAAAAATTTAAAATAAAATGATCATATGATTCAGGAATTGCACAACTGGGTATTTAACCAAAAAAACCAAAACACTAGTTCAAAGAGATATATGCTCCCCGTTGTTCACTGCAGCATTATTTATAACAGCTAAACGATGGAAGCAGCCCAAGCATCCACTGATAGATTAATGAATAAAGAAGATATGGTATATATGTAGAATGGAATATTGTTTGGCTATAAAAAGAAAGGAATCGGGGCGCCTGGGTGGCTCAGTCGTTAAGCGTCTGCTTTCGGCCCAGGTCATGATCCCAGGGTCCTGGGATCGAGCCCTGCATTGGGCTCCCTGCTCAACGGGAAGCCTGCTTCTCCCGCTACCATTCCCTCTGCTTGTGTTCCCCTCTCTCACTGTGTTTCTCTCTGTCAAATAAATAAAATCTTTAAAAAAAAAAAAAAAAAAAAAGAAAGGAATCTTGCCATTTGCAACATGGATAGAGCTATAGAAAATAATACTAAGAGAAATAAGTCAGCCAGAGACAGACAAATACCACATGATCTCACTCATATGCGGAATTGACAAATGAGCAAAGTGAGGGGGGTACGGGGGAGGGCAAAACTGACAAACCTTTAGCCAGATTTATCAACACAAAAAGGGAAAGGATCTAAATAAATAAAATTAGAAAAAGAAAGAAGCAACAACTGACACCAGAGAAATACAAAAGATTTTAAGAAAATATTTTGAAAAATTATATACCAACAAATTGGACAACCTAGAAGAAAGGGATAAATTCCTAGAAAAATACAAAAAATGAATACAAATGAATACAAAAATGGACCAGGAAAAAATAGCCCATCTTAACAGACTAATGGCTAGTAATGAAATTTAATTGGTAATAAAAAAAATTATCAAAAAATAGAAGTCCAGAACCAGAGAGATTCACAGGTGATTTTTACTACTCATATAAAGAGATAATACCTATTGTTTTCAAACTATTCAAGGAAAAGTAAGGAAAACTTCCAAATTCATTTCATGAGACCAGTATTACCCTGATACCAAAACCACAGGCATCTCTCTCTCTCTCACACACACAACAAATGGTGCTGGGAAAACTGGATGGCAACATGCAAAGGAATGAACCTGTACCACTTTCTTACAACTTATACAAAAATAAACTCAACACACACACACCAATATCCCTGAAGACTTGCATCTATGAAGAACATAGAATCAAAAGCCTACAATATAAGCCAACTGTATACAATAATACATTAAAAGGATCATTCACTGCAGATCATGGGGCATTTATTCCAGGGAAGCAAAAACTGTTCCCTATTTGCAAAAACACAATGTTATACACCACATCACCAAAACAAAGGATTACGATTATAAGATCATCTCAAATGATGCAGAAAAAGTATTTGACAAGATTCATTGTCAACTCATACTAAAAGTGAACAAAGTGGGGTTGGAGGGAACATTCCTCAATATAATAAAGGCCATATATGAAAAACCCACAGCCAACATAATACTCAATGAAAAACAGAGCTTTCTCTATAAGGTCAGAAACAAGACAAGGATGTCCGTTCTCACCACTGTTATTCACCGTAGTACTGGAAGCCCTGGCTACAGCAATCAGACAACAAGAAATCAAGTGCACCCATAGTGGTAAAGAAGTTAAACTGTCACTATGTGCAGACTGCATGATACGATATATAGGAAATCCTAAAGATTCCACCAAAAAACTATAAAAAGTGATCAATGTAGGAAAGGGGCAGGATACAAAATTAATACCCAGGAATCATGGGGTGCCTGGGTGGGTGGCTAAGTGGGTTAAAGCCTCTGCCTTCAGCTAAGAAAGGGAGCCCTGGGGTCCTGGGATCGAGCCCCGCAACGGGCTCGCTGCTCAGCAGGGAACCGGCTTCCCTCTCTCTCTCTCTGTCTGCCTCTCTGCCTACTTGTGATCTCTCTCTCTCTCTGTCAAATAAATAAATAAAATCTTTTAAAAAAATTTTCCATTATATCCAAAACAATCTAGAGATTCGGGGCAATCCCTATCAAAATACTAACAGCATTTTTCACAAAATCGAACAAATAAAGCTAAGGTTTGTATGGAATTAAAGATGACCCCAAAGAGCCAAAGAAATTTTGAGAAAGAACAAAGATGGACGTATCACAATCCCAGATTTTAAGATACAGTATAAATAGTAGTACTCAAAACAGTATGGTACTGGCACAAAAACAGACATAGAGATCAATGGAACAGAATAGACAGCCTAGAAATAAACCTATTATTATACGGTCACTTTATCCATGACAAAAGAGCCAAGAATATACAACAGCGGGAAAGACAGTGTCTTTAACAAATGGTGCTGGGAAAACTAGATAGCAACATGCAAAGGAATGAACTTGTATTACTTTCTTACAACTTATACAAAAATAAACTCAAAATGGATTAAAGACCTGAGTGAGACCTGAAACCATAAACATCCTAGAAAACACAGGTAGTATTTTCTCTGACACTGGCTACAGCAACATTTTTCTAGATAGGTCTCCTAAGGCAAGGGGCACAAAAAATAAACTATTGGGACCACATCAAATGCTTTGGCAGGGCAAAGCAAACAATCAACAAAACAAAAAGGCAACTTACTGAATGAGAAAATGTATTTGCAAATGATGTATCTAATAAGGGGTAGTATCCAAAATACATAAAGAACTTATTACAACTCAATGCCAAAAAAATAAAAAATCCAATTACAAAATGGGCAGAGAACATCAACACTTTCCCAAAGTCATACGAATGGCCAACAGACACATGAAAAGATGCTCAACATCACTCATCAGGGAAATGCAAATCAAAACTATAATGAGCTATCACCTCATACCTGTTAGAATGGCTAAAATAAAAGACACAGAAGTAAGTGCTGGCAAAAAATAACAAGAGACAGCAAGAAACACTTGTGCACTCTTGGTGGGAATCTAAAATGGTACAGGCACTGTAGAAAACAGTATTAAAGTTCCTCAAGAAGTTAAAAATACCATATGATGCAAGGATTCCACTATTGGGTATTTACCCACAGTAAATGAAAACACTAACTGGGAAAGATACATGCACCCCTATGTTCACTGCAGCACTTTGTAATATCCAAATTATGGAAGCAGCCTAAGTGCCCATCAGTAGACAAATGGAGAAGGAAAAGGTACTATATGTATTTACATGTATATACGTGTGTGTGTGTGTATAAATATTACATATATATACATATGTGTGTGTGTGTGTATGTATGTGTGTGTATATATACACACACATACAGGGAGCCTGGGTGGCTCAGTTGGTTAAGCATCTGCCTTTGGCTCAGGTCATGATCCCAGCGTCCTGGGTTCGAGACCCACATGGGGCTCCTTGCTCATCAGGGAGTCGTCTTCTCCCTGTCCCTTTGCTGCTCCCCCTGCTTGTGCTCTCTTTCAAATAAAGTCTTTAAGCACTCACATGCATACTGGAATATTATGCATCTATTAAAAAAATGACATCATTTGAGACAACATGGATGGACCCAGAGGTTATTTTAAGTGAAATAAGACAAAGAAGGACAAATATCCTATGAAACCACTTGTATGTGAAATCTGAAACAAAACAAAAACCCAAATTCACAGATACAGAGAACAAGTTGTTGCCAGAGAATGGGCACATGCTGGATGGGGAGGGGTGTGTGTGGACAAAAGTGGGTCAAGGGAGTCAAAAGGTACAAACTTCCAATTTTAAAGTCATGTGGATGTTATGTACAGCATGGCAACTGTAATTAAAATATAGGTGTGTCTTGGAGACAATGCATGTTCAGTTCCAGATGACCACAATAAAGTGAATATTGCAATAAAGTGAGTCAAATTTGTTTGCCAGTGCATATAAAAGTTGTGTTTGCCCTACAGTTTATTAGGTGTCCAATAGTATTAGTTCTAAAAAATATGTGTATCTTGATTACAAATACTGTATTGCTAAAAATAAACGCTAATCATCATCTGACCTTCCCATGAGTCCTAATGGCTGATCACAGACGACCCCAACAAATACAATAATAATGAAAAAGTTTGAAATATTTTGAGAATTACCAAAATGTGACACAGAGACATGAAGTGAGCAACTGCTGCTGGAAAACGGTGCAGATAGAGTTCCTCAAGGCAGGGTTGCCACAAACCTTCACTGTTTAAAGAAATGCACTGTATATACCGTGCAATCAAGTTAAGCACAATAAAATGAATTCTGCCTGTACTGTATTACATATTTGAAAATTGTTAGGAGGGTAAATCTCCAAATTAAATTTTTTTGTACCTCTGTATGGTGATGGATGTTGAGGAGACTTTGTGTGATGATCATTCTGCAATATACAAATACAGAATCATCTTGTACACCTGAAAGCAATGTGATATCCTACCTCAATTTGAAAAAAGTCTAATTATGTCTATCAAGTCTTCTGAACACTTTATATGTTTGCCTTTGGGTTGGTAATGAATTAGGGAGGGTAGCAGTTTTCAGGAATTTGTGCTTTTATTTATTTATTTTTTTTAAAGATTTTATTTATTCGACAGAGAGAAACACAGCGAGAGAGGGAACACAAGCAGAGGGAATGGTAGTGGGAGAAGCAGGCTCCTCGCAGAGCAGGGAGCCCGATGCGGGGCTCGATCCCAGGACTCCAGGATCATGACCCGAGCCGAAGGCAGCCGCTCAACGACTGAGCCACCCAGGCGCCCCGAATTTGTGCTTTTAATATAATAATTTGTAGCCCATTTGATGGAGATGAGAGAAGGGAATAAGAGCAGGAAGAAAGAATGAAAGTACCGAGCGGCAATTTGAGCAAACTGTGGAGTACCAAGAATGCTTAGAATCAAGAGCGAAAATGGTCTCAAGCTCGGATCAGGAAGGAGACAAACCGTAAGAGACTCCTAAATTCACGAATCAAACTGAGGGTGGCTGGGGGGTAAGGGGGGTAGGGATAGGGGGGCTGGGTTGTGGACATTGGGGAGGGTATGTGCTGTTAAGTGCTATGAAATGCGTAAGCCTGACGATTCACAGACATGTACCCTGGGGCTAATAATACATTATATGTTAATAATAAAAATTTTTTTAAAAAAGGAGGGAAAATGGTCTCTTGCAAATTCACCAAAGAGATAAACTTTAAGTTGGGTATTGAGACATTTTAACTAGCCATTATGATGCGTGAGAAGGGTGGTATCATTGCGGAAATGGTGTGAACAAAAATTGGTGCAGAGGAAGGATAGCATGAATCCAAGAAATAATGTGACAGACCGGCAGGAATGTTAGGGAAGTGAGGGAAAGCCCTCTAGGGTATTTAGACTTGAGGTTCCACTGTAGACCATGAGGACCCCATAAAGAATCTTCAACAAGGACATATCTCTGAGAAGTATCTTACTAGTTATTCCAGGTAGCGGAGTTGCAGATGGATTTGACACGTAAGGATGAAATGTGTTAAAGTGGAGGGCGAAACATTAGAGACAGTGGACTCTGAGCAACAAACAGGGTTTTGGAGGAGAGAGGGGTGGGGGGTTGGGTGAGCCTGGTGGTGGGTATTGAGGAGAACACGTATTGCATGGGGCACTGGGTGTGGTCCATGAACAATGAATCTTAGAACACTGAAAAAATAGAATAAAATTAACAAAATAAAATAAAAAGTGGAAGGCGCATTTTAGGCTTATAAGGGAACATAAGGTTATAAGGTTTTAAGGGAATGGCTTCTAGAGGAAGAATGGAGAACATTTGTATTAATAGAAACAATAGACTTCTGGGAAAGATGGTGAAGTAGGAGGATCCTAAGCTCACCCTGCCCCACAATATACCTGGATAGCACTCACGTCAGTGTAAATAGCCCAGAAAATGACCCAAAGACTGGCAGAACAGACCCTAGTTTAGGGTCTGTTAATCTTTAGATTAACAGAGCTAATCACAGAGAAGAGGCCACGTGGAAAAATGTTAGGCAGGTTGGAGATGCAGCCTGGAGCCCACCTGACCCGGGGGGGGGGACGCTGCAAGCACAGAGAAGGGAAAGAAGCGGACCCCACACCTGGCACCCCACACATGGGGACCTGCACTGGGAAAGTAAGTCCCCATAACATTTGCCTTTGAAAGCCAGAGGGGCCTAAGAACCAGTGAGGTTTAACATCCAGAACTTAAAAAATCAGGGGCTCAGCTCTGGGAGAGCTGGGGGGTGATAGGAAACCGACTCTCCACCCTTCAAGATGCAGCATAACAAATAACCCTGCTGAGATACAACCCAAAAGTGGCAGTTTGAACAACGCCTCGGGTATATGGGAAGAAGATTTATTTACTAATCTCAGAGTGTGCACTGGAAGGGCAGGGATCTTTGGGCAACTTTTCCAAGAACGAAACAACTGGTGGGCACTATTTAGCTTCCCTGCCCCCAAGCCGAGACACACAGATAGCTGTGGGAATGACTGCAGCACAAGCTTCTCTGCCTGGCTTGCTAGCATGTGCCCCGTCCCTCCTGTACTCTACTGCGTACTGTCCCCAACACCCTCTCTCCTAGTTCTCCAAAGTGGCTCCAGGTCCCTTCCCATGGACCTGCACAAACCTGGGCTAACAGCATGCCCCACTCTCACACTGTCCTGTGCTGCCACAGGAGCTGCCCTCTGCAGGAGTTCTCCAAAGTAGTGTGACAAGCATGGCATCGTGTAGGCAGTCCTGACAGTGGCTAAAGTGACTCCTGCCCTGGGGAGAGGGGAAGATAACCACACTCACTGAGGGCTGAGGGGAGTCATCTGGTCTGACTGCAGGCCCCTCCCAACAACAAAAGCCTCAAGGGACAAGACAGTTTGGTATAACTGCAGCCCTGGCAAACGTCTGGTCTGACCCAGATCAAGCTGAAGATGGCTCCAGATCGGCCCATTAACAACCCAGGGACCAAACCCTGCCCCCCAGCAGGCAAAGACGAGCCACTGCAGATGACTGGACTAAAGGCAAACACAGCTCAACCCTAACAGTAGGGCACACACAACACACATAGGAGACAGCCTTAAAGTGCCAGATTCTGGGAAGCAAGGGATACTATGCTGCCGGGAACTACAAGACTACTTTTTCATAAAGTCACCAACTCCAATAACAGGAGACATAGCTAATCTTCCTAACACATAGAAACAGAGACAGAGCACTAGACAAAATGAGAAGACTAAGAAATGTGTCCCAAATGAAAGAACAGGACAAAAATCATAGCGAGAGAACTAAATGAAAGGGAGATAAGCAATATCCCTGATAAAGAATTTCAAGTAATGGTTACAAAGATACTCACTGACTTGAGAAAAGAGTGGAGGATCTCAGTAAGACCCTCAATAAGAGAGAGAAAATATAAAAAAGAACCAGAGATTAAGAACTCAGTGAAATGGAAAATACACTATAGAGAATAAACAGCAAACTAGAGGAAGCAGAACAAATCAGCTACCTGGAAGTCAGAGTAATGAATGGAAAGCAATCCAGCTGAAGGGGAGAAAGAAAAAAATAATGAAAAATGGGAATAGATCAACACCACCACTGAGCATAGTAACATCCGCAATATAAGGGATCCCAGAAGGGGAAGAGGGAGAGAAGGGGGTAGAAAATGTATGTGAATAATAGGTGAAAACTTCTCAAATCTGAGGAAGCAAAAAGAAATCCAGATCCAAGAGGTACAGAGTCCCCAGCAAAATCAACCCAAGGAGAGCCACAGCAAGACATGTAGTACTTAGAGTGGCAAAAAGTAGTGCTCAAGAGAATTTTAAGATGAGCAAGAGAAAAAGAAAGCATGCTAACATGTGCCTCACCCTCAGCAGAAACTTTGTAGGCCAGAAGAAAGTGGCATGATACATTCAAAGTGCTGAAAAGAGAAGCTATGCAGCCAAGAATACTCTACTCAGGAACGGTACCATTCAGAATCAATGAAGAAATAAAAAGTTTCCCAATCAAAAGTTGAAGGCATAACCACTAAAAGAGTCCTATAAGAAATGTTAAAGGGGACTCTTTGAGCCTAAAGGAAAGACAATAAGCAGGAGTAAGAAAAGTATGACGTGCAAAAGCAGTAAAATCATGCATATGTACAAAAATCAGTCAAAGGATTCACAAAATCAAAGAATATGCAGTATGACACCATATACCAAAAACACGGGGGAGGAGAGTAAAAATTTAGTGCTTTTAGAACTGGTTCAAACTTCAATGAGCGTCAACTTAACATAGACTACATATGCATACTATATTACATATAGACCTAATGGTAACTATAAGTCAAAAACTGGTAAAAGATATGCAAAAAAAAACCCAAAAAACAAAGAGAAAAGAATCCCAGTTTATCACTAAAGAAATCCAGCCCATCAGGAGAGAAGAGAACAAGGAACAGAGAAGAACTAGAAAAATACCTATAAACAAGTAAGAAAATGGCAGTTAAGTACACATCTATCAGTAATTACTTGGAATGTAAATGGACTAAACTCAAAAGACAGAGGATGATAGAATGGATTAAAACAAAAGCAAGACCTGGGGTGCCTGGGTGGCTCAGTCGGTTAAGCGGTAAAGCATCTGCCTTCAGCTCAGGTCATGATCTCAGAGTCCTGGGATCTGGCCCTGCATCGGGCTCCCTGCTCAGCAGGAAGCCTGCTTCCCCCTCTTCTGCTCCCCCTGCTTGTGTTCCCTCTCTCGGTCAAATAAATAAAATCTTTAAAAAAAAAAAAAAAAAGATTGCCTACAAAAGACTCATTTCAGACCTAAAGACATAGACTGCAAGTCAAGGGATGGAGGTGCCTGGCTAGCTCGGTTGGAGGAGTACATGACTCTTGATCTCAGGGTTATGAGTTTGAGCCCCATGTTGGGTACAGAGATTATTTAAAAAGTAAAGCTTAGAAAAAAAAAAAGGTGAAGGAAGTGCGACAGTTGGTTGAGCA
>CM053609.1:41342104-41365650 GCA_028646535.1 Procyon lotor | reverse complement strand
AAAAAAAATGAAGTATCATTCATCTTTTCCAAGCACAATGGTACTTAACTAGAAATCAGCTATAGGAAAAAAATCTATAAAGAACACAAATATATGGAAGTTAGACAACATGGTACTAAACAATGAATACATCAACCAAGAATTGAATTAAAAAAATATATGAAGGGGCGCCTGGGTGGCTCAGTGGGTTAAAGCCTCTGCCTTCAGCTCAGGTCATGATCTCAGGGTCCTGGGATCGAGCCCCACATCAGGCTCTCTGCTCAGCAGGGAGCCTGCTTCCCCCTCTCTCTCTGCCTGCCTCTCTGCCTATGTGTGATCTCTCTCCTCTCTGTCAAATAAATAAATAAAATCTTTAAAAAAATATATAAGAAAAATAAAAATAAAACCAATATCCCAAAAATCTTCAAGAGGGAAGTTTATAGCAAATAGGCCTACTTCAAGAAGAAAGATCTCAAATCAATAACCTAATCTTACCAAAAGTAGAAAAAAAGGAACAAACAAAACCCCAAACCAGTAGAATATTAGAGCAGAAATGAATGAAACAGAAACTTAAAAAAAAAAAAAAGACAGGGGCGCCTGGGTGGCTCAGTCGTTAAGCGTCTGCCTTCGGCTCAGGTCATGATCCCGGGGTCCTGGGATCGAGCCCCGCATCGGGCTCCCTGCTCGGCAGGAAGCCTGCTTCTCCCGCTACCATTCCCTCTGCTTGTGTTCCCTCTCTCGCTGTGTTTCTCTCTGTCAAATAAATAAAATCTTAAAAAAAAAAAAAAAAGACACCAGGAGCTGGGTGTCTGAAAAGATTATCAAAAAGCCAGACTCCTAAAGGGAGAGAGCGGGGAGGGGGAATGAGCACACAGTCAAAATCAGAAATTAAAGAGGAGAAACAACAACCAACACGACAGAATATAAAAGATTATAAGAGAATATTATGAGAAATTATATGTCAACACATTTGACAAAGTAGAAGAAATGGACAAATTCCTGGAAACATATAAACTCCCAAAATTGCATCAGGAATAGAAAATTTAAGCAGATTACTAGCAGTGAAACTGATTCACTAGTCAAAGATCAATAAAAAAGTCCAGGATCATATGGGTTCAGGAGTGAATTCTAATAAACATTTAAAGAAGAAGTTAATACCTATTCTTCTCAATCTATTCCAAAAGATAGAAGAGGCAGGAAAATGTCCAAATTCATTCTACAGGGCCAGTATCACCCAGACACCAAAACCAGATAAAGACACTACAAAAAGAGAACCACAGGCCAACATCTCAGAAGAATATAGATGCAAAAATCCTCTACAAAATATTAGCAAACCGAATCCAGCAATATATTAAAAAAAAATCATTCACTACAATCAAGTGGGATTTATTCCTAGGATGCAATGGTGGGTCAATATCTGCAAATCAATCAATGTGATAGATACTTCACATCAACAAGGATAAAAACCATATGATCACTTCAAGAGATGCAGGAAAAGCATTTGACCAAGTACAATACCCATCCATGATAAAACCCTCAACAAAGTAGGTTTAGGAGAACATAACGTAATAAAGGCCATATGTGAAAAACCCATAGCTAACATCATACTCAATGGTGAAAAACTGAAAGCTTTACCTCTAAGCTCAGGAATAAGACAAGGATGTTCACTCTCACCACTTTTATTCAACAGAACAACTGAAAGTCCTAGTCACAGCAATCAGACAAGAAATAAAAGGCATCCAAATTAGTTAAGTGGTAAAACTATTTGCAGATGACATGATACTGTATGTAGAAAATCCTAAAGACTCCATCAAACTGATGGATTGAATTGAACTGGTAAATGAATTCGGTAAAATTGCAGGATACAAAATTAATATACAGGTGTGTATTGCATTTCTATTTGGTAATAATGAAAGAGTAGAAAGAAAAATTAACAGTCCATTTACAATTGCACCAAAAGTACCTAGGAATAAACTTAACCAAGGAAGTAAAGGACCTATACTCTGAAAACTATCAACACTGATGAAAGAAATTGAAGATGACACAAACACATGGAAAGATATTCCATGCTCATGGATTGGAAGAATAAATATTGTGAAAATGTCCATACTACCTAAAGAAATCTACAGATTTAAAGTAATCCCTATCGAAATACCAACAGCATTTTTTGCAAAAATATCACAATTCTAAAATTTGTGTGGATCCATGAAGATAGGCAAGGCAATCTTGAGAAAGAACAGCAAAATTGGAACTATCACAATCTCATATTTCAAGATATACTATAAAGCTTAGTAATCAAAACAGTATGGTACTGGCCACAAAAAATAGACACATAGACCAACGGAACAGAATGAAGAGCCCAGAAATAAACCCATGATTATATGGTCAATTAATTTATGACAAAGGAGGCCAGAATATGCAATGGGAAAAAGACAGGCTCTTCAATAAATGGTGTTGGGAAAACTGGACAGGTACATGCAAACAATGAAACTGAACTACTTTCTTATACTGTAACAAAAATAAGCTCAAAATGGAATGAAGACCTAAATGTGAGACCTCAAACCATAAAAATCCTAGAAGAGGGATGCCTGGGTGGCTCAGTTGGTTAGGTGTCCAACTCTTGGTTTTGGCTCAGGTCATGACCTTGGGGTCAGGAGATCGAATCCCACGTTGGCTACTGTGCTTAGTGGGGAGTCTGCTTGGGATTCTCCCTCTCCCTCTGCCCCTCCCCCTATGCACGTGCACACTCATTTAAAATAAATCTTAACAAGGAAAAAAGTTCTAAAGGAGAGCACAGGCAGTAATTGCTCTGACACTGGCTGTACCAACTTTTTCTAGATATTTCTGCTGAGGCAAAGGAAACAAAAACTATTGGGACTATATCAAAATAAAAAACTTCTGCACAGCAAAGCTAACAACATAACAAAGACAACCTACAGAACAGGAGAAGATATTTGCAAATGATATATCCAATAATGGTTTAGTATCTAAAATATTAAAGAACATATGCAACTCAACACCAAAAACAGCAAATAAGCCAATTTAAAAAGCGGGCAGAAAACATGGATAGACATTTCTTCAGAGAAGACATCCAGATGGCCAAGAGACATATGAAAAGATGCTCAGCATCCCTAATCATCAAGGAAATGCAAATGCAAACCACAATGAGATACCACCTCACACTTGCCAGAATGGCTAAAATAAAAAACAAGAGGAATGCCTTGGTGGTACAATCAGTTGAGTATGACTCCCAGTTTCAGCTCAGGTCGTGACCTCAGGGTTTTGAGATCAAGCCCCATGCTGGGGCTCCTGTGCTCAAAGTGGAGTCTGCTTATGACTCTCCCTCTCCCTCTGCCCCTCCCCCCATCCACACACATACACGCACAGACTCTCTCTCAGACAAATCTTAACAGAAACAAAAACAAGAAACACTGTTGGTGAGGATGTGGAGAAAAGGAACCCTCTTTCACTGTTGGTGGGAATGCAAACTGGTTCAGCCATCGTGGAAGACAGTATGGAGGTTTCCAAACAAATTAAAAATAGAACTTCCATATGATCTAATAATTCCACTACTGGGTATTTGCCCAAAGAATACAAAAACAGTAATTTGAAAAGATACATGCACCCCTATGTCTATTTGCAATACTCAAGATATGGAAGCCACCATACTCAACTTCCATACTCAAGATATGGAAGTGTTCATCAATATATACCACATCATCTTTATTTATTCATATACGCACATACATATACACAACAGAATATTACTCAGCCATAAAAAAGAATTAAAATTTTCCATCTGCAATGATGGAAAGTATGGATCTAGAAAGTATATGGATGGATGGATGGATCTAGAAAGTATAATGCTAAGTGCAATAAGTCAGTCTGAGAAAAAAAACATGATTTCACTCATATGGAATTTAAGAAACACAACAAATGAACAAAGAAAAAGAAGAGGCAAAAGACAGACTCGTAAATACAGAGAATGAACTGATGTTACCAGAAGGGAAGGTGAGTGGGGAGATGGATGAAATAGGTAATGGGGTATATCAAGAATACACTTAACCATGAGGAGCACTGAGTATACAACTGTTGAACCCCTATGTTGTACCTCTGGAACTAACACTGTAGGTTAATTATGCTGGAATTAATAAAATAATAATTAAGAAAAAAAAAAAACTAAAGAAACTCAAAGAAAAAAAATTACAAAGAATACCCCCTGGAAGTAAGAGCTGTATGGGTTGGGAAAACCAGGTGGGAAGATGATGGGGGTGAACAGTGACCTAAAAGACTTCAAGTTTACAGGGAAGGTACAACTGGAATAAAAGTGGGTTAGAAGCAGACAACATTTACCCTAAGTGCCCATCTAGATTCTAAAAATGCAGGGGAAACCTGAGAGAAGATGCTAATATACTACTCTTCCAAGTAGACAACAGATCAGGCAAAAAATTTGAGGGACCCACGGGTTTTACAGGCTGATGGGTAAGACTCTCACTTAGAAATGCACTTCAGCTCAGCATCCCGAGTGCCTTGAACTGTCCCATTCATCAGTAGCACATCCTGCAATCATCGTCCTCTTAGGAGTCCTAACTAGTTTATGGAACAACCATCCACAAGCTAAAAACAATGAGAAGACCAATCGTTTATCTTGTGGCTAGATATTAGAGTCAAAAACACTCCCCCAAACTGGAACACCTCATCACTCAGCACTGTCAGTGCTAGTCACCATTAGGATATTATTTCTTACCACAAATGAATAACGTACGTGTCTAATCCTTAGTTTACTCAAAGAAACTGACAAGCCCTAGGTTAAATTATGGTTTGAGCAATGACGCCACAACTCCAGTCTCCTAAAATGCTAGTGGAAAAAAGTGCTGGAGGAAAAGGCAGCCATCAACTGAAATCAAGGGAATTTTCCAGTATGTGGAAAACAACTATCACACCCATTCACTAACCTATATAATTAGCCAAGAAAAGAAAGAGAGAAATGTTAGGAAAGGAACATTAGTCAGAACTAGTGAGAGTTCAAGACAGCCAGAATTTATAATCTATATTAAATTTCTCTTCAGGACAACCATAACCAAATAATAAATATAACAGGGAAAAATGGATCCTTTGACTCAGGAATGAATTGAGTCGTACTGAAAACATAAGTAAAAAGACAAAACAAAAAACATAAGTCAGTTTAGGCAGAAAAGGGAATGTATGGGGTCCCAAGTAGCTTTAGGGACAGTCACATTGTGAGACACCAGCAATGTCACCAGAACTGTTTCTCCACATTCTATTCTACTCCGAATCTCTGACCTCTGTCCTTCTGTGAGGTCTTCTCTTCCAGGCAGACTCTCTCCATGGATTGACACCCCAGCTGAGAAAAGAGTATCATCTGATAGTATCCACAGAAATCCCAAATTGAGTCCTGCTAACTTCACTGAGGAGTGGACTCTGTTAGGTCAGGTCTGGGTCATTTTCCTGAACCTGGGGTAGGGTCAAATGGGGAGGAGTCAATTCCACCAGAACCACATGGTCTAAGAACAAAGGAGGGGTAGTTCCCCCCTAAGAAAACTACAGTGCCAGGGGAAATAGGGAAGACAAAACATCCTCTCTAGATTTCATTCCCAATAGCAACAGCCTGAAGTGTTAGAATACACCTAAGAACATAGGATCTATACGAAGGAAATCGTAAGAGACCTAAAAAAACACAAAAGAAGAGTTCGTGTTCTTAGACATGTTCTTTACAATATTGTAAAGATACGACTTATTCCCAAACTGATCTAAAATCCAATACCATTCTAATAAAAATCCCAAAGTATTGTCTTAATGGATTCTTTATAAACTGTTTTTCAGAATTCACCTTAAGCAATTCACAATAATAGCCAAGGATTTATTTTTTCTTCTTAAAGAACAGCATTGGAGAGACTAGATTTAGACCACTAAACATTCAGGCATATGTTAACATATAGTAATTCAGAGTTCTATTGGAGGAAAACGCAAGTCAACAAAATGGAGAATACTTTCAGATTGGTAGGGGGAAAATGGACTGTCTGCAATGCTGAAATATCCACCCAGCTCTTAGAAGAAGTGAATCCTACTTCATACTAAAAGAATTAGGGACTGGATCAGTGACCTAGAACACGGAAGATTTTTTTTTTATAATCCTGGAACGAGGATGACTTTCCTAAAAAAGACCCAAACCCCAAAAGCCATAAAGGCAAAATTTTCGGATGATTTAATACTGGCAAGAGTGTGAAGAGCTAAGCAATCCTAACCCTGGTGTATATTTGGATTGGTAGACTCTATTTTGAATAATAATTTGGTAGGAGCTAAGTTTTAATACATATTAGCTGATTCAGAATCTGTCTAGGGTTCTGTCCTACAGATACGGTCATGCATGACTATGCACAAAGAAAATTTTTGTGAGGCGTTTCTCATAGCCCTTAAGAGAAGAAACATGCTAAATAACATACAGAGCAATGAAAGGTTACATCACTTGATCCCACAACCCCGAGACCATGACCCCACCCGAAATCAAGAGTCAGACGCCTAACTGACTGAGCCACCCCGATGCCCCTTGACTAATCTTAATGAGTCCTTTCTCTTCAGAACATACAGTTCTGCCTTGCTGTTCCGTCCTTGTGCATTCTGCATTGTTGCTGAAGCGGATGTAACCTTTCATTGTTGCCGGGTGTAGAAGCTGCTTGGGATTCTTTCTCTCCCTCTGGCCCACACCGCTACCCCCACTGCTCACACTCTCTCCTCTCTTCCCTTTCTCTCCCTCCAAAAAACAACAAAAACAAACAAAACAAAACAAAACTAATCAAAAGAGCAGGTCCAGTTTTAATAAAGGCCTGAAAAGCCTGAAGGGATACCATACTATTTTCTGAAACCAAGTATTAATATTTTCATTAAAGGGTGCAAAGACCGTTTCGGAAGACCAAGCCCTGGAGTTCAAAGGGGAAAAAGCTTCTGATTAAGGAACACCAAGGCAGTCTTCTACTCCAGCCACACTCTCCGGGGCCGGGATGGTGCTAGGGAGCCAGGGTTAGACAGATCACTGTTTTCCACATCATCAATTTGTACAATGTTCTAGTTTCGGTTGCTAGAATAAGTGCACTGACTGAAATCAACAAAGGCTGGACGACCTGTTCTTCCAAAGTAATTGGAAATTATTTCATTATTATTAATTCGGATATTAATGCCTATAGGTTTTCTCCTTGGGCATGTCAGTTTATTAGTTCTGTTACTGCAGAAATGGGATTTAAGCCAGCGGTTCCAGCTAGTGTACACGGAACGACTTCCATTACATCTGCATTAGAACAGTGGAAATTCCAGACCACTCAATGGTCATGAATATTCAGCTAACCAGAGGGCCAACTTTATTTCTGGAGCACCACCTCCCCCACAAGAAGATATCTTGCTTCCCTCAACAGCAAGTAACACATACGGCATCATGAATGGAGCACTCTGCTTCCTCAATCACCAATTTGTTAGAACCATGCACAGCTCTAACTTTTTTCCAGTGATCTTAAGCAGTTTGCCAGAACCATTTAAGGTGACCCACTCAGCTGGCTCAGCCAAATCCAGCATGTCACCAGGTAAACTGGTCACCATGTGCAACTGGCTTGGCTCCAGTTGTCTTACAGAGGACTTCGATGTCTGCTCTTCCAATAACCCCAGCCACCATAATGTTCATTTTGTTCAGGAAATGTGATGCGAGATTTCTAAGAGCATCTCTTAATAGACTTCTGTATGAGAACATTATATCTGGTTTAAAAAATCTGCCTCACTAAATTTAGAATACAGGCTCTCTACTTCCTTAGCCTGGGCCCATCTGGGTATCGGAAACGACAATGTGATTATCCAAATCTGTTTTGGGAGCAGATAAGGAAAACTGGCTAAGCCTGTCTTAGCCTTTTCAACTCTGGTTAGGTCTTCTTTTGAGTGAGAACCAGCCCTTCTACCAACGTGTAGTCATCATTTGCCCCACCCAGTTTTGTTATATATACAAGCTACATATAGTTTATATAAAAATGACACATACATATAAACATTTATTTAAACTAGAACAAAGCAGGGGAGCCTGACTGATTCGGTCAAAACATGAAACTCTTGATCTTGGGGTCATGAGTTTGCGCCACATACCTAAATAAATACATACTTGGGAGTTGCTAGGTGGTTCTGTCAGTTGAGCGTCTGACTCTTGGTTTCAGGGTCATGGAATTGAGCCACGCTTGGCAGGGAGTCTACTTGAGATTCTCCTCCTGCCCCTTTCCACTCCACTCTCACCCAATAAATCTTAAGATTTTTTTTTTTTTTTAAAGATTTTACTTATTTGACAGAGAAAGAGAGAGCGTTCCCAAGTAGGCAGGGGTGGGGGGGAAGCAGGCTCCCTGCTGAGCAGAGGGCCCGATGCAGGGCGTGGGGCTCAATCCTAGGACCGTGAGATCATGACCTGAGCCAAAAGCAGAGGCTTCAACCCACTGAGCCACTCAGGTGCCCCTCATTGGCTTTTTTAAAATGACCTTCTCCTGCCTCAGAGACTTTGCCTCAGGTCCTTCCAATCTCTGATGATCAGTAGACCCTTCTAACCAGGGACTCAGTTCAGGGTCGCCTTTATCCTCTGCAGTTCCTTCTCTAAGCACCTGGGAATTTTATGGGTTCATTGGTCCCGCTGACTTGGTCATGTGAGGGAAGGATGTTGCCTATGTAGATATAAGGTTTTTGTTTTTTTTTTTTATTTAAAAATGTCTTTTCGTGAGAACTTAGTTCAGGAGGAAAATCTCTTCCTCGTTTTTTTGTTGCTTGGTAAGATGTTTTTCTCTTAGGTACAGTTTAGGTTTTATCATGGCCAGGGATCCAAACTCACGTTACTGACAAGCAGGATTACAGCTCTCTTTATATGATAAGTTAGAGGTAGCCCAATGTTTCCTGAGCATTTACTGGAATACCTTGGGCATTAAGGAGGGAATTACAGACCCCCAGCCAATTCCTCAATTGGTTGTGTTAGTGGTTGGGACTTTAGTGGTTCATATAGTTCAGACTTTCTTGTTCCAACAACATAAATATGAAATTATGATGCTAAATCTTGGAGTCTGCACCCCTCAATAGGGCCATGCTTGCAAATGGGATGTCAGGTATATGGACAGAAAAAGCGACCAGGGGTAAGGCAAGGGAACATAATTGAATCAAAGTTTAAACTGTTAACCTCACTAAGCCTTTATGATTAGGGCAGATTTTTGGGGGGTGGAGGGGGGAGTCCAGAGGAGAAGAGGAGGATCAGGTGACGGGTAAGAGTGGCTACTCCTGCTGGCTAATCCCTCCTCAACCCAAGATGTTAGGCCACTCTTTCAGCTTGGGTAGGAAACCACGAGACACCTTGGTTCACAGGGGAGAGCTGATATGTAAGGAACGCCTTCACAGTCACCTCTCTGTAACAGGTACGGGGTAACTCCTACCGGAACGAGATGGGAAACCATTCTCTGCGGGGACTCCTGGATTGGATCCTGCAAAACTGGGTAATTCCCAGGTCTCCTGGGTGGCTCAGTTGTTAAGTGTCTGCCTTTGGCTCTGGTCATGATCCTGGGGTCCTGGGATCGAGCCCCACATCGGGATCCCTGTTCAGCAGGAAGCCTGCTTCTCCCTCTCCCACTCCCCCTGCTTGTGTTCCCTCTTTCGCTGTCAAATAAATAAAATCTAAAAAACAAAACAAAAACTGGGTAATTCCTCTTGTAAAACTTTGTAGTTTTTGTAGGCAGGTTCTTCGAGGTAAGGTAAAATAAGGCATGACCTTCATGGCAAGACATGGTCTCTTCAGCTAGCAAGGACACCCCCTTGAGGTACCTTTTAAACCACTGGAAACAATTTGGATTGCAAATTTAGGAAAGGATTGAGCTCCTCTAACACTCACTGCATAGCCACAGTGGGATCAGGTTTCCTACAGGGAACCGAGCAGATAGACTAAGGTACCCTAGATCCATCCAGGCTTTCAGGGCTCTAAATCAGGGCCCCAACAAAAAGACCTCTTGCAGAAGATGTTTACCCAAACATGTTGGCTAGTAAACTCCCTCCTGACATATTGCATTATTGTCTAAATAGACCTCCTCCAAATAAACCCAGGTTGCTAGAGGAAAAACAGGCCATTCCTAGAAGGGATGTTGACTCCCCCCTCCCTCTCTCTCTTACTGTTCCTCCTAATAGATGTGATGGCTTCCCCCTCATTCATTCTCCAGTTAATGGCTACAAGTGGAGCCAACTGTGGTTAGTCTATCTCAGGACTGGGAAATTAAAGAATATTCCCAAGCAGCTGCTGAAACTCCTTTGTTTCGGGGAAATTCCCTATCTTCTCCAGCCTGACATGGACTGCCTAACCCCGCTTGTTAGTGGAAAAACATGGCGCTTACTCATCTGTCCAAGCGGATGAACTTTAGAACTGGGAACCCTCTTCTCTGTCTTCCGGCAGCACTTTGCCTCGTCTGTCTGCTCCCCCCCTGTTTCTGCACCTTGGGTACCGCCTGCATACACGGCTCACTTCCGATCTCCCCACCTGTCTCTCAGGTCAAAATTGACAACGGGGAACAAACAGGCTTTTAAAAGTGGACCCAGGTAGAACATAACTTGGCATTTAAACTAAATTTAAACCACCTGGCTTTAAAGTTATCACCATTAAATGTGAAACTTGTATTCTGTCAAGGTTTGCTGAAGGTCACATAAGCTCGTGTTCTCTGTTGTAATTTGTCAGCAAAAAGATGACAAAAATGACAGTTAAGTGTGTGTCTCATCCAAGTTTTCCTAGGAAATTGTTAAAAGAGCTTTCAAAGTCTTTGGGATTAAATTCACTGGACATCTAGGTCTTTTCCAAATAGGAAAAGGTGCTCCATCACTGATTACTGGAGGTAAGTTTGCGCGTCTGACTACTTACTGCAAAGAGACTAAGGATATTTAAATCTGCTGATAAACGTGCTCTGTGCTCAACCAGCTCATAAGGAGGCATCTAAGGAATTCTGGGGCAGCAGTTCACAATTGGTTACTACTTAGTCTTCACTGGAGACTAAGATTTCTAAGAGTGTAAAATTCGGCAACGCTATGTGCAGAGACGTAGGAGATGGGTACGAAAAATTTTTAGGTGTGGTCAGGATGGACCAAGATTACAATAAAGGGATTTTATAAGTACACTGGTATAAGATTTAAAGTCTGTTTCTGTTAAAAAAAAAAAAAAAAAAAACACACACAAAAGTTTTCTTGAATCGCTCTTGATAAAATGTCAACAGCTATTTTCTTTTTGCCCACCCAGGAAAACCAGTTTCTAGGTCTTGCCTTTATCAGGTCTTTGAGATATCTAATCCTATTTAGGCAAGGGCTTTAAAACTTTCTAAGGTTTTAACAAACTTCTCCATGATTTAAACCTTGAACAAAGTCTTGCTGACTAATCAAGCTTGTTTGGAACGTGGCTATTGAAGTGTTACGGACACAAATAAGTTTGTCAGTTGCATCATAACGAACTCTCATATCACTAACAATGTCACCTTCTGATTTTTGTCTTTTATATCTGTTTTTCCTTCTCTTGCAAAATGAGTTTCATCTTCAATGGGGTTCATAAAAAGGAGTTTTAGGACAAATTCTGGTAATCACTATCTTTAAGGTCAAAAGTAAAGTAGGTGAAAACTTCCAAAACTAACAGAAAGGGCTTCTTGATGATTTCATCTCTTATAATCATTCATCGTAGAAGCCACCTCGACTGACCTACAACTGCAACCAAAGGCTTTAACCAAGCATCCAACAGCTCTCCTGGCGAAAAGAACCTCAAAGCTCACTATGGGACTTCTAAGACTTATGTTAGGACTCCAATATGAAATAGGCCCAACAGTATGCTTGCTCAGCAGGACTCTAAATGATACTTCCCAAGCACTGGATGCACTCAGCCAAGAATTAAGTTAGAGATGGGACTCTTGAGACTGTCCACTACTGCTACACCCTTTGGGGTGTGAAAAATTTCCTCACGTGTGTTGTTTTAACTTTATAGTTAACTCCTGCCAGGTGTCCTAATTATTCGGGGACCTTTTGATCTGTTAAGTAAGATCAAGATATCCACTGATCCATTTGACAAGATTGGTAACTGGGGATCTTATCTAAGGGATGCAATCATAATTTTGGGCCTGATGTTTAATGTTCATCCTTTTGCGTGTGCTGATGCAGGTACTGTTTGCTGCCCATCATGACTTGCTGGAGTCACCACAAACCTCTGGACCGACCTTTGGATAGATTCTAACATGCGCGGAGGCCACCGCCCCATTTCAGCAGGGAGCAGAGCTGTCATCACCCCATCGTTCTCTAAGGGCAGTTAGGATTACTGTTTCCCAGGGGGAGAAATGAGAAAAGGAAAGGTGGGGCTAGGTAGGGAGAGATAGGGGGGAGATAGGGGGCCACAGGATCAGGCTGACAAATCTTAAAAATGTGGAGGCTGGCGGGGGGTTCGGGGGGAACTAGAGATAAAGGAATAAACTGGACCACCCTGCCCTAAACGTGGGGGTGGGTGGGTGGGGTGTCTTTTACGATAATCACCTGAGAGCAGCAAAGAATAACCAGACCCTCAAAAGCCATCAAAGGTGTTAGCACTAGTCATTGCTCAATGGCAGTATATCAGCAGAATTGTTAAGAGATTTCAGTTTCCAGGTTAACTTTCCATAAGAGACCAACCCTAAAGGCCCTCATTAGTAACCCTGTTGAGACACCTCTTTCTCTCTCTCTCTCTCTCTCTCTCGTTTTCTGTCTCTTTACTTCAAATAAACTTCTATCGCTTTATTCCTCAAATAAAAATAAAGTAGAACAAAAAAGACATTCACCCATTCCCTGACCCTGGCAACTACCAATCTAATCAGCTTGTATCAATGAGGTTGGCTATTTTTTAATTGATTCTTTTTCGATTCCACCCAGGAGAGACATCAGTATTTGTCTTTCTCCATCTGACTTACTTGGCATAATGCCCTTGAGGTTTCTTAACTATTTTTGCATCTCTAAGAAAGACACCAGCAGCCCTGGCGGAGTCCGGAGTCCGTCACATCCCTTACTGCATTTCCACTTACTGGCTAAAGCGCACTTGAACATGAAGACTTTGAGTTGAGTCAAGTGGTTGCGTTATCGAGCAGTTTTCTCTATCACTCCACATCAGGGGTCAAGATGAGTTAAGATTTCAATACCCTTTTCCAAATCCTTCTGGGATGACTTGTAAGTGATGGTTGGGTGAATCCCGTTCTGAAAAAGCTTCATACACAAATCTAAGAGAACCAGCAATGACGATCACCAATGTGGTACCACATCCTGCTTCTTTATCCGGACAGCTCCGCCAGCATTCTGGCTGCTGGACATGATGTGCATTTGCTTCAGAATGGTGGTACCATCATTTGTAATGGTCACATCCTTTTCCATCTTCACTTTTTTTTATCCTTTTGGTCCCAGGCTTTTTCTAACAGCATCAGGAACAGCTTGACCATGGAGAGATTGCTCAAGTAGATCTGGGGTGGCTTGTTGTGGTCCTCATAGGTGTTTTGTGGCTGCTGGCCGCCCTGGGGGGCACCCACTCAAAGAGTACCACTGCTTGGACGTGGGAAGCCTGGAGGGTCTGGGTGGGCTCAGAAAGGACAGATGGGTGCAGATTCACCTGGCTGAATAATGGCATGCACCGTTCACCACTGAAGTGGATTAGAACAGGTCACTCCAAAATATAAGACTTTGGGAGATTATTTTGAGCTTAAAGCAACAGAGAAATAGTACATAGAGGAAGGGTTCTCTTCCCTCCACTTTTCTGCCTAAAAGCAGGCCATAAATTTCCTATGATAAAGGGTTTTTTTTTGTTTTTAGAAGAGATCACGTGGGAACTCATGTGGGGGTGGGGCACAGGAAGGGATGGAGAAAGAAATCTGAAGCAGACCCCACACCCACCACAGAGCCCAACACAGGACTCGATCTTACCACCCGGAGATTATGACCTGAGCCAAAACAAGAGTCGGGTGCTTAATGGACTGTGCCACCCAAGCACCTCCTCTTTTTAGTTTCAGAGGTAGAATTTATTGATTCGTCAGTTGCATATAACACCCACTGCTCATTATACCACAGTGCCCTCCTTAATGTCCCAACCCACCTCCCCTCCTACAACCTCAGTTTGTTTCCTGTAGTTATGGTTGGTCTCTCAATTTTCAATTTTTCCTTCCCCTAGGTTCATCTGTTTTGTTTCTTGAATTCCACATATAAGTCATATATTGGTCTTTCCCTGACTTACTTCACTTAGCATAACACCCTCTAGTTCATCCACCTCATTGCAAATGGCAAGATTTCATGTTTTTTTGATGGCCGAGTAATATTCCATTGTGTTCACATACCACATCTTCATTCGTCGATGGACATCAGGCTCTTTCCACATTTTGGCTATTATGGACACTGTTGCTATAAGCATTCCCCCTCCTTTTTTAAAGAGATTGTTTAAAAGTAATCTCCATCCCAGCATGGGGCTCGAACTCACAAACCCACGATTAAGAGTCACACATTGCACCAAGTGAGTCAGTCAGATGCCTCAAGAAAGGTGCCCTCTTATACCAGGAAGGAGAGCATAGTCATCACTGGAGATGGAAATCACCAAGAAGACTGTACAAACAAACTGGACTAAAATAACCCTCATCTTCCATTAGTTTCCCCATTTCCTAGTCCCTTTCCCCAGAATATACTACCCCTACCAGTGTAACCTGTAGTCTACTTCACAATTTTTCACTTTTTGTTAAAATGGTATATAAACCCTGAATCTACACATTTCTTTGAAGTTTTCACTCTTCTATAAAGTCTCCTGTAAAAAACTCAAGATCTGCATGTTTTCACCTGTTAATCTGTCTGCTAAATTCACAGGCCTCACGTGGAGGACCTTAGAGCATAAAGTTTTCCTATCACCTTGCTGGTGATGGATTGACTGCAAAATGGAAGGTGGAAGTAAACGACTTTTTATGAGCTTGTGTACTGATTAGATGTTTAAAATAAAGAATCATATGTATTGTATTTAACCAAGTGAAAAACGCAATTTTCATCAAGTTATTTCTAAGAATAGTATTATTGAACTCCAAGGAAAACCAACAATTTAAAAAAAAAAAAGATACATAAGTTTATTAAAAATGTGAAGATATTTAACCATTTAGTGAGGTCAAAAAAATAAATTCTTGTAAAATCTAGAAAGGTAGAATTAGGAATTAGATTTCAAAGGATTTAGAAAGAATTCCTTATAAAAGTTTTTAATATTACATTGCTTGTCAAACTGGGACTTGGAGGGCTTTCGGCATTCCATCCCTGCCTGCCTCGAGAAAAGTCCGCAGCAGCATGAGAAACTGGACAGATGAGAGATGCAAAGTCACTCTTATCCAAGTGTAGCCAAAAGCACCATGTTTCCTACTTACTAGAATGTAGCTTCTACGGCAATTCCTTAGAGCAATGAACCCTTAGAATCCATCTTCCCCACTCAAGGAGCCATTTGTGCCTTTGTCTTAATACCTCGGAGTACTTGCCGTGAGCTAAACTCCGGCTGAACTATCACCACAGGACTCCTTAGATGAAGGCAGGTAAGAAATGTCTCAGAAGGTGGTTTACTCTGTTCTATCCTTTCACATCTCAAATTCAGTCGGCCGGTCACAGTTATTAGGCAGGTAGAAATGCGTTAAAAATTTCAGAACTCACAGTAATCTTTTCCAGAGGTAGATTAAGATCACTGCCATAAAGCAGGGCAGAAGAGCCTGGAGCAGCAGTCTTTGCCAAGACAGCAGCATGGGCGTGAAGAAGAGACAAAAGCCATCCTGCAAGGGGGAGGGATAGGCAATTAGACCGGTTCAGAACGCCCCACAGCTGAACTCAATAAAATACACTTGTGCTTCGGGATTTAACACCAAGGAAACTCCTAGATTTAAAGAATAGATAAAGTTGGGGTGCCTGGGTGGCTCAGTGGGTTGAGGCCTCTGCCTTTGACTCGGATCATGGTCTGGCCCTGCATTGGGCTCTCTGCTCAGCGGGGAACCTGCTTCCTCCTCTCTCTGCCTGCCTCTCTGCCTACTTGTGATCTCTGTCAAATAAATAAAATCTTTTAATAAATACATAAAGAATAGATAAAGTAAATACTGACCAAGAGGCAACCTGTACTTAGGAAATGGAGTTAGGATTTGTGAGGAATCCAACATAGGGTAAAGAAGGACATAGGAGACACCTCCCTTTGTCACATCAAGAATACTCATCTTTTGATTTGCCCCCCACTTTTCTTAAGAGGACACCAACACCCCCCCCCCAATAATCTGATTAAAAATGGGCAGAGGAGGAGCACCTGGCTGGCTCAGTTGTTAAGTGTCTGCCTTCTGTTCAGGTCATGATCCCAGGGTCCTGGGATCAAGCCCCACCACATCAGGCTCCCGGCTCAGCAAGAAGTCTGCCTCTCCTTCTCCCACTCCCCCTGCTTGTGTCCCCTCTCTCGTTAGGTCTCTGTAAAATAAAAATCTTAACAAAACAAAAAAACACACACAAAAAAAAACAAAACAAAACCGGGCAGAGGACCTGAATGGACTTTTCTCCAAAGACGACCTACAAATGGCCAACGGACACATGAAAAGATCCTCAGCATCACTCATCAGGAAAATGCAAATCAAAACCACAATGAGAGGTCACTTCATACCAGTCAAGGTCTAGTATCAAAACTACAAGAATAAATAAGAGTTGGTGAAGATGTGGAAAAAAGGGAACTGTTTGTGGGAATGTAAACTTGTGCAGCCACTATAGAAAATAGTATAGCAGGTCCTCAAAAAAATTCAAAACAGAAATGGCATATGACCCAGTAATTCCATTTCTGGGTATTTACCTTAAGAAAACAAAACATCGGGGCGCCTGGGTGGCTCAGTGGGTTAAGCCTCTGCCTTCGGCTCAGGTCATGATCTCAGGGTCCTGGGATCGAGCCCCACATAAGGCTCTCTTCTCAGTGGGGAGCCTGCCCCACCCCCTGCTGCCGCCTGCCTCTCTGCCTGCTTGTGATCTCTGTGTGTCAAATAAATGAATAAAATCTTTAAGAAAAAAAAAGAAAGAAAACAAAAACATCAATTTGAAAAGACAGATGCACCCCTGTGCTCATTATACCAGTATTTACAATAGCCCAACTATGGTACAACTCAAGCATCCATCGACAGATGAATGGATAAATAGGATGTGGTATATTTACACAACAGAATATTAGCCGTAAAGATGGAGATCTTGCTATTGACCAACATGGTTGGACCTAGAGGACATTATGCTAAGTGAAGTCAGTCATAAAGACAAAAAACATCATTTATGGGCAGAATCTAAAAAACAACAAAACAGAAATAGACTTATAAATACAGAAAACTAGAAGGGAGGTGTGTGGGGAGATAGGCAAAATAAAAAGCCATGAAGCATTTCCATTTTTATTATTTACTTGTATTTTTAGGTTTTATTTATTTCAGAGATTGAGCAACAAGCCAGGGTAGGGGTGGGGCGCGAGGAGGAGGGAGAAGAGGAGGGAGAAGAGAAGGGGAGAGGGGCAGAGGGAGAAGCAGAGTATTCCGTGATGGGCAGGGAGCCCAAGGCAGGGCTCGAGCCCAGGACACTGGGATCATGGACCAGAGCCGAAGGCAGACTCATAACCAACTGAGCCATTCACAGGCCCCTCATTTCAGTCACTATATTGTACACCCAAAATCAGTAACACTTTAAGTCAATTATACCAAATTTTAAGTTAATAAAAATTTAAAAATTTCAAAGGAAAAACCCTAGGAAGAATGTAGACTACTTTATCACATTCCTTCCTGAGCAAAGGACAGAGGCCATTTGGAAAAATGGCAAATCGCTAGGTTGAAAACGATCACCTAAGACAGTAAGACAAGCAGCTCCATCAAGAAAAATGGAGAAGAAAGGGATGGAAGTCTGGATAATGGCTTTTTTTCTTTCTTTCTTACTTTTTTTTTTTTTTTAAAGAGTGTTGGTGGGGGGAGAGAAGGAAAGAGAGAATCCTCAGCAGGCTCCTGGCCCAGCCGAAGCCACTTGACCTCATAACCCTGAGATCAGGACCTGAGCCAAAAAATCAAGTCTGACACTTAACCAACTGAGCCACCCAGGCGCCCTGAGATAGTGGCATTTTAAGCGTAGACGGGAGAGGTGGGGCCGTGTCCTCTTTATTCAGCTGGGGGAATCTGGGCCTCTTGATGCTAAAGGAGTATTCCTTAGTCAGTGTTATTTGGTCAAAATGAGAATAAGAAGTATGACCTCCCTCCTCCAGTCAATTTCCTCTAACTGCAGAGGGCCCTCAGGGGCCAAATGCCTTAAGACAGGGCTCAGGTCCGCTCTTAGAGTTCACAGGCCTGGATGACTGAAGAACAGCACACACGCCAAGAAGAATGCAGGCGTTGATGCTAACAGCTCCAACTGTTCAGAGAAGGTCAAGGTCTGATTCACCTACTACCGCTCCTCCATAAATGGGGCCACTTTGGTCACGACAGGTGATGCCCATTGCCAACAGGAGCTAAATTCCCTGCAGTGTTTTTTTTTTTTTTTTTAAGATTTTTATTTATTTGGAGTGCCTGGGTAGCTCAGTGGGTTAAAACCTCTGCCTTCGGCTCAGGTCATGGTCTCAGGGTCCTGGGATCAAGCCCCGCATCGGGCTCTCTGCTCATCAAGGAGCCTGCTTCCCCCTCTCCCTCTGCCTGCCTCTCTGCCTGTCATTGCTCTCTGTCAAATAAATAAAATCTTTAAAAAAAAAAAAAAAGAATTTTATTTATTTGACAGACATCGAAAGAAACACAAGGGAGTGGGAGAGGGAAAAGCAGGCCTCCCGCTGAGCAGGGAGCCTGATGTGGGGTTCAATCCCAGGACCCTGGGATCACCACTGGAGCCAAAGGCAGACACCTAACGACTCAGCCACCTAGGCTCCCCCCCGCCCCGCTCCCTTAGTTCCTTCAATAGCTGGTTTCAATACTTGGGCCATGTTCGTTCTCTAACTTGGGTCACTGTACGCCTTGATTCAACTCCAGGAAAGAAGAGAGGAAAGGACCAGGCGTCTAGCTCAGAAACCTAGAGGCTCACTCTGCTCTTGCTGAAGGGTGGTGGGTTTCCCTTGATCCCCGAACCGGTTCAGGAGTTGCAGCGCAATGACCTGCCCCCTCCAGCACAGACCACAGAAATCAATGACCTACAGCTGAAAGCCAGGGCACCTGATAATCATCAAATGAGGGGCTGGGTACAGAGAAGAAGTTAAGGAACGCTGAGTCAACGCCACCACTGGGTGCCTGGGCACACACTCCAACACCTCTGGCCCTTGAGAGGTGTTGGGGGCTGGGCAGGGCGATGCCTTTCACTGTCACCGTTTTGAGCTGGTGCTCTCAACCCTGCAGCACGGTGGGGTCTGACTCTCCAAACGTTTACCAGACAGAAGAGAAAAAAAATCCACCTGGCCCAGGGTCACCCCACTGCTGATTTTACCAGCTTCGGGATCTCTACGTGGGCGAGGCATCCAGACCTAACACGGGCCCACCTTAGAATCCCTAAGACCCGCAAGAGGAAGGCCAAAATGTGCCACCAGGTCGTGCGCAGCTGCTTTAGAACAGGTTAGTAAGAGAGCCGTCTAACGAGGGCGGTTTCTGCTAGTCTGACCACCGCGCGAAGAGAAAGCCAGACTTAACAAAGGAAATCCTCGTCGCGCTAAAACGAACACCTCACCGCGCTGACGCCGCAAGTCCCCCCGCCCCGCCGCGGGCGGGCACGAGCGCGCGTCCCCGGTTGCCCACCCGGCCCCGCTGCCCGCGCGCCCCCGCGCTCACCCAGCCGTCCTGCGCCTCCAGCCAGGCGCGGTGCTGTCCCGCGAGCCGGCCGCAGAGGAAGTCCACCAGGCGCCGGCAGTCCCGGCGAGCGCCGGCCTCCCACTCCGTCAGCTCCAGTTCCTGGTGCTCCCCCGGGTTCGAGGAGGTCCCCGACGGCGAGCGCTCCAGCAGCGTTCCCGCGAAGGTCAAGAGCGCCACCACACGGCCCCAGCTTAGGAGCTGGGGGGGAGCGAGTATCTCCCGCTCCACCTGAGCCACCAGCTCCACGCGGTTGCCGCGGTAGCCGCGGTAATCGGACAAGAAGCGCTCGTGACGCTGCCGTACCTCGGCGGCCACCGAGCGCAGCACCGCGGCCTCGCGCGTAGACGGCGCCCGCGCGGGGGTGCCGGGCTCGCGGGCGCAGTACTCCAGGTAGTCGGTGAGCAGCCGCGCCGTGCGCTCCCGCAGCGGGTCCGCCATGGCCCGACCTCTCCCCGCGCGGCCGACCCGGCCGGGTTTTCTGGGCCGGGCTGCGCCTCCGCCCGGGGAGGGGCCGCCACGCCCCGCCCCGGCTCGGCCGGGGAGTTGTTTTGCTAGGTCCGGAGAGGAACCTTTGATGGGAATCCCATCCTCACCTGTTCCGGCCCCAAAGGCCAGGCCCCGTGGTGTGCACGCGTTCACACAGCGAACGGAGACAGAAGGAGACTTTTGGGGGATTATTATTTAGCTCCGGGGCTGGGGACTGAGAACTCAGAGGGGACAGTCTGGGAAGTGAAGCAGACTTTTGCCTCCTCTTAAAAAGAGGTTGACAAAGGCTACCCACAGCCCTCCACTGACGACTCCCTTGCGAGGATCATCATTATCTCTCGATTGGACGGAAGCATCCAGGTGTGTGCCGGCAATACCTGTCTTTGGATCTGGCATATGCGGCAGGAAACAGGATACTTCTGCAGGCTGCTGGAGTGCCAGTACTGACTGTATCCATTCATTCATTCGTATTTATTCAGAGCCTGTTAGCACTGGGATGTGATGGAGGGCAAGGCGTGTGGCCCCTGCTCTAAAGAACCCTACAGTCAGGTGCTGACAAAAGAAACAGCCTCCACAGCAGACTTCAATTATCCTGCTATTCCTATAGCTCCAGGATAGTGGCTGCTTCTGGTAGCTACCATTCCTACGTTGGTTAGAATGCTCTTTACTTTTTACTGGCCAATTCCTCATTATGCCAAGCCTCTGTTACAGTTAGCATTTCTTATATTAACCTTTCTCTGTTCGCGATACTCTAAGGCTTCTTTCTCTTGTTTGGACCCAGACTGATACAGAATTGGTATTACCGGGGAAAATTCTGGGGGTGCAGTGGTCTGGATTATGTTGAAATATCCCAGAGTGAAGGAGTTGGTTCCCTTTTTATCACCTACAAGAAAGAAGAGGTAAGACATTTGGGAGGTCCTTTTGGATTTGGGAGGCAACATACACCATGGATGAGCGCATGAATTCGACCCATCCTCAGGCTGGTGGACTGGGAGGAACAAGAGAAGGTTCTGTAGCACATTTAGTCTGCACTGCAGGCTCTGCCACCTGGGTCTTATGCTCCACCAGATCCAGTGATATGTGGTGTGTCAAAGAGGGATCCTGTAGGGACACTCCAGCAAATACCAGGAGAATTACAGCATAGACCTCTAGGTTTTCAAAGCCAATCTGTGTCCTCTTCTGCAGATAGCTATCCTCCTTTCCAGAAGCAGGTTCTGACTTGCTACTGGACCTTGGTAGAGCCTGAATGGCTAACCATGTGCTATCAGGTAACCATGTAGCTTAAGCTCTCATCATGTGGACGTTGTCTGACCTACCTAGGCATAAGGTTGGGCACGACAGCAGCAATCTGTGCATCTCTTTCTATAAAAGACTGAACTCAGCCAGGTCCATTAGGTACAAGTAAATTGCATGAGTAGGTGGGTCAAAATCCCGCAACACCAATTCTTACTGCGTTGCCTCCCCCCTCATTCCATGCCTATGGCCTCCAACGGGTTGCTTATGATCAGTTGACTGAGCGAGAAAAACTCAACCCTGGATTACAGATGGGTCCACATGAAGTGGGCAGGGGGAGCATCCCAGCCCCACTCAGGGGTGACTGTGAAGACATGGTTAAAGGAAAATCTTCCCAGTGGGCAGGGAATCAAGCCAGATATTTCACTGTCCACTATGTCTGAAGCAAGAGATGGCCAGAGTACCTATCCACACTGATTCTTGGGCAGTTGCTGATGGTTTGGCTGGATGGTCAGGGCCTTGAAAAGACTAGGATTGGAAGACTGGTGATAAGGAAATCTTGGAAAGAGGAATGTGGCTGGATGCCTCTGAATGGGTACAGACTGAAGATACTCACATCCCATGTGAATATCAGGAGCAGACTGTTAATAAACAGATAGACAAAGTTCTGTGCTCTGTGGATGTCAGAGAGCTGCCTCACCCAGCCAGCTCGGTACTGGTTCTATGGGCCTGCGAACCAGGAGGCCATGGCAGCAGGGAGAGTGTAAGGCAACAACAATTCTCCCTACAAAGGTTGAGCTGGCCATTGGTAGGTGCCTGGTCCACCAATTCAGTGATTTGTGTACAGTGAGCCAAATGAATATCATCAGAAGGGAGTATAAATCTCTGTATGTCAAGCTCCCATTTGAACTGTTTTTGATATCTTATGGGTTCCTCGTGGAGTTCAGTGTTTTTGTATGTGGCCATATTTTTTTTTGCCAGGGACCCATGATTTTACCTTTTTGAACATTATATTTTAGCAACAAGCACAGTTTTTTCTTAGATTTGGAGTAGTCTGGTGGTGAGCAGTAAATCCTCTGGCCCTGCCATTGGCTAACTCCTAATAATTATCAGTTGAACCAAACAACAAGTTTGGTGTTGAACAAATGAACTTCTACACAGAATTTCTGATCCACACGATGCAAGGAGGCTGTTTGCAGTCAGAATTGGTTAAAATCCTCACTCTGCCACTTAGTAGCTGTGCAACCATGAGCAAGTTATTCAACTCTCCTACCTTCAATTTCTCTACCTAAAAGATGGAGGTAATAAACTGCACCATGCAGCTGTTAAAAGGATTGTGTGACTTGGTGTATGCAAGGTGCTTAGCATGGTGCTTGGCACATAGGGCAAGTTATTTACAGAGAAATTATTTTAAGTATGAACTAACCAGGATTACCATCCTCACTTGTCCCATTTTTTAAAAATTAAAAAAAAATTTTTTTTATTAACTTATAATGTATTATTTGCCCCAGGGTACATGTCTGTGAATCATCAGGCTTACACATTTCATAGCACTTACCATAGCACATACCCTCCCCAATGTCCATAACCCAGCCACCCGATTTCAACCCCCCGACCCCCCAGCCACTCTCAGTTCATTTTGTGAGTCTAGGAGTCTCTTATGGTTTGTCTCCTTCCTGATCCCATCTTGTTTCATTTCTCTCCCCCACCCCCCCCACAACCCCCTGCCTTGCCTCTCAGATTCTTCATATCAGAGAGATCATATGATAATTGTATTTCTCTGACTGACTTATTTTGCTGAGCATAATACCCTCTAGTTCCATCCACGTCGTTGCAAATGGCCAGATTTCGTTTCTCTTGATGGCTGCATAGTATTCTATTATATATATACACACCACATCTTCTTTATCCATTCATCTGTTGATGGACATCTAGGGTCTTTCCACAGTTTGGCTATTGTGGACATTGCTGCTATAAACATTCGGGTGCACGTGCCCC
>CM053609.1:41299104-41342004 GCA_028646535.1 Procyon lotor | reverse complement strand
GTGGCTGTACCAGCTTGCCTTCCCACCAACAGTGTAGGAGGGTCCCCTTTCTCTGCATCCTCGCCAACATCTGTCATTTCCTGACTTGCTAATTTTAGCCATTCTGACTGGTGTGAGGTGGTATCTCACTGTGGTTTTGATCTGTATTTCTCTGATGCTGAGTGATGTTGAGCACCTTTTCGTGTGTCTGTTGGCCGTTTGGATGTCCTCTTTGCAGAAATGTCTGTTCAAGTCTTCTGTTCATTTCTTTTGGATTATTTGTTTTTTGGGTGTGGAGTTTGGGTGTTGAGTTTATAGATTTTGGATACTAGCCCTTTATCTGATGGGTCATTTGCGAATATCTTCTCCCATTCTGTCAGTTGTCTTTTGGTTTTGTTGACTGTTTCCTTTGCTGTGCAAAAGCTTTTGATTCACTTGTCCTACTTTTCAGCAAAAATCAAAATGTAACATTTTGGTGAGCCTTATCGATCTGGTTTCTTTGTTTTGTCTTTTTAAATACTGAAAATACCTACTATTTTTTCCATGTCTATATCTATATATTTAACAGCTTTATTGTGATAAATGTGCAGCCATCACCACTAATTCCATGACCTCAAAGGAACTCTAGTACCTATTGGTAGTCCCTCCTCATTCATCCCACCCCGACCCCCAGATAACCACCAAACTAATTTGTCTCTGTGGATTTGCCTATTCTGAATATTTCACATAAATGGAATCATATGGTCTGTTAGTCCTTTGTGTCTGCCTTTTTGCGCTCAGCACAATTTTTTCAAGGTTTGTCCATGTTGTGGCATGAATCAGCTCTTCGTTCTTTTTTTGTTGCCAAATGATATCCCATTGCACGGCTACACCACTCTGTGTTCATCCCTTCATCAGTTGTTGAACATTTGAGATGTTCCACCTTGGGCTGCTATGCACATTTGTGTTCAAGTTTCTGGGTGGGCGTGTTTTCATTTTTCTTGGGTTACAGACCGAGGGGTGTGAAGCCATCTATTATTGGGGAGCACAGATAGGATGACCTCTGCTTCACGGTTCTTGGTTTACCATAAGATCAAGTGTTCACCAGTGGTGTATTGGTTCGGTAACCTTAGGTTCAAAGATGGGCATTTCCTGTCGTTACAATCTTTGTGTCAATGCTCCTACCATACCTACATTCAGCTCTTCACAGTTTTTTTTTTTTTAAGATTTTATTTATTTATTCGACAGAGAGAGAGAGATGACAAGTAGGCAGAGAGGCAGGCAGGGGGGGGGGTAAGCAGGCTCCCTGCTGAGCAGAGAGCCCGATGTGGGGCTCGATCCCAGGACCCTGAGATCATGACCTGAGCCGAAGGCAGAGGCTTTAACCCACTGAGCCACCCAGGTGCCCCTTATTTTTGAACTACGAACAGAGCATCATTCCCGAGCCCATCTCCTCACTAGAGGGTCGGCAGCTTTTTGGCGACGGCACAAATATACTCACTTCATGTTTTTCACCAGAAAGGGCCATGAGTCAGCCCACGGTGGAGACTGACCAGTCCCGAGAGCCAGCCTAGCTCCAGCCACGTCCCATCTGGAGAACAAGGGGTCTGTGGTTTGCCTTGAAGAGTGGCCCGATTCTCTGCTATCACAGGTGAGAGGGTGAGGGGTTTAGCCTCATGTTCTTGCAAAGGATGAGACTAAAGATTCTCAGAGAATCTTTGAGACTCTCTCAGAGACTAAAAGATTCACTAAGCGCTTTCCCCCAACTTGCCTCCTTAGAGTTTCTGGCCCACCTCAGTCCTGCCCAGTCCAGTTCTTCAGGAGCTGTATATTTTTAGGACCTGTATTGTTTTTTAAAAGAAGATTTGAGAGAGAGAGAGAGAGAGAACAAGCTGGGGGAAGGGCAGAGAGATGGGGAGACAAGCAGACTCCCTACTGAGCGGGAAGCTCCTTGCTGCGATGCTCAAGCCTGGGACCCTGAGATCGTGACCTGAGCTGAAACCAAGCATCAGACGCGCTTAACCGACTGAGCCACCTGGGCGCCCCCAGGCCCTGTATTTTTAACCTGCTGTTGACCTGAGTGGTTTTCTCTGCAGGCAAGTTTGGGGAGATGCAGACCTACGAATCTCAGTTCAGAGAGCTGCTCTGCTAGATCTCCAGGGCTTGGGAGGAAGCCAACAGACCAGCAATAGGGCCACAACTCTCACCCTGGTTAATCTAACCCATTTGCTGGGCTCACTCCCAGGATCCCAACTGCCCTCCTCGAAAAAGCTTTTCAGCACTCCAAAGACCCCAGTTGGTCTCTAGCCTTTCCGACTGCCTCTCTGTGCCCCCTTGGAACCTCCTCTGAGGGCCTCTCCTCCAGCCCCTCTCCTCAGTGACCCTCATACTTACCCCCCTTTTTTCCAAGCTCCTGTAAGGCCCTTAATGCCCTCAGGGAGTTCTTAGTGGTGCTTGAGAAGGGTTCATTAGCCCATCAGCTGTTTTCAAAGTAGAGTCCCAACCCTGAGACCCTTTTGGGAGGTTCCCCCAAGATCAAAACTATTTTAAATACGTAATAATACTCATTCTTTCTTTGTATGTGTGTCCTTTAGGACTCTCACTCTCGGGTTGCCTGGGTGGCTCAGTCAGTTAAGTGGCTGCCTTCGGCTCAGGCCATGATCCCAGGGTCCTGGGATTGAGCCCCGCCTCGGGCTCCCTGCTCAGCAGACAGCCTCCTTCTCCCTCTCCCTCTGCCTACTTCTGCTTGCTCTCTGTCAAATAAATAAATAAAATCTAAAAAAAAAATAAAAAAAAAGACTCTCACTCTCTGAGACTTATCCAGAAGCCCCGATAGGTGGGGAAAGCATCACCAGTGGGATGCATGCTTCTGTATTGTTGTGTTTTACCATTTTTCTCAGCTGTAATGTCTCGTATGACAAATATTGATAGATATAACCCACAAAACCAAAAAGCTCACTCATTTTTAAGAGTGTAAGGGGTTCATCAAGACCAAACACCTGGAAAACCCGGGGCCCAGATGAATCTCTCACTGGTGATAATGACTAGTTGGAGACGTGCGTGGCGACAGCTGAAGGAAGGGGAGGAATCGAGGGGAAGAAAGAGCATAGGAAGGGAAACAGGGAGAAGGGGGGAGATGGGGGTAGGCATGGGAGAAGGGGGGAGACGGGAGTAGGTATGGGAGAAGAGAGAAGGAGGGAGGCGGATAGGAAGGGGGGGAAGGTTGACAGATGGAGGGAGCAGGGAGCTGACCCTTGCTGAATGAGCCAGAGCCTTAGGTAGGTGCTTTATGTATTTCAGTGCCGTCGCTCCACATGCAAGGGAGTGAGGCTGAGAGAGCTGCAGATCTCCTGTGTGCTAGAACTATCTCAGCCGGCTCTGAACCTAGGCACACATCGTTTGGCACCGTGCTGTCCCCCTCTAACTTGCAGCGGGGCTGGGGCATCAGTGGTGCCCCCTGCTCGCTAGCTGGCCAAGCAGCCGCGGGAGTCTGGGATACAAACACCTGTATGACCTCTCACCGCCTTTATGATCTAGGGAAGGTGTAGGGCAAGGGGTGGAAGAGGGAAGTGGATATGGCAGTGCCTGCCTCTGGCTCACTGCAGGGTGGGGCTGGCAGCCGAGCCCCACTGCGGCGAGGCCGGCCGCCCACTCCAAAGCAGGTGTCTTGATTTCGCTTCACAGGTATTTCCCATAAATGCTCATCACTGCAGCCCTCCTTACCTGACCCCCGATCCTGCCTACGCCTGGTCATCTCTGGCTGCGCACACCTGAGGGTGCGTCCGTGTGGACCCTCCACCACAGGTGGTTTGGTAGGTTTGCCCTCAAGTCCTCTAAAAGAAAAAGAAAAACTGACTACAAAACTCCACTCAGCATTATTTTCAATATGCAAAATAAAGTTTATTACCTGGAGTTACCCTGGGGGTCTCCGCATGGTGTGGCATATTCTAAACCAAGTGTTTCATGTATAAATACTAAACACACACACTGTGAAATCAAATACTTCCAGAGGAAGTGGCTTACTGCCAGAGGGGAGTCAGTGAGTGCTCTAGGGAATACTTCGCAGGCTTTTTTTTCATAGCTTTTTTGATGGGAAAGTTATGGACTGTTTTTGCACATGCACTGAAGATTTCCCCCTGCCTCTCCAAACATCTAACCTTGAATTTGCTTCTCTGTAGTCTTGGTGACTTTTCTTTTGTCTTCCTTCACTTCTGGAAGGTCCAGCTCAGAGTGCAGAGACACTAAAGGGTCTGTAGGAGAGAGGAAGGGGATACCATAACGCGGAGACCAGGAGCAAACTCTGGGACCTTCTGGGAGTGGAGCTGGGAAATCCTGTGAGATGCACTCTGGGGTCTGATTCCTTCAGCAGCCGACTGGAGTTGGGGAGACTTGGTGTCCATTTCCCTGAGCCCCTGCCCAGCCTGGAATCCACTGAGGAAGGGGAGAGCAGTGCCTGAAAAATGGGCCCTCTGGACCAACTTCCTCCCTCCCTCCGGGCTCTCTGGAGTCAAACAGCGGCCTTGTCCATTTCTCTCTAGCCCAGGGCACGCTGTGTAGTAAAACCCTCAGTAAAATGTTTGCTTGGCAAATGACTGAATCTAACCACCATATTTACTTTAGTATATGTGCTACCAAAGCGAGCACAACCACCATATTTACTTTCAAAGAACTGATAGAAAAGCTAGCCTGGCTGATTTTTTGAGTGACCGGCCCATTAGGAGACCTGCACAAGTCGTTTTGAGGGTGGGTGGGCCAGGCACACATCCTGATGTTTGCAGAAGGCCAGCCAGGTCGAGACCTGTCTGCTGACCAGGCCCTGGGGCAGCTCGGGACGGCCTCTCTAAGGAGCAGCGCCAGAACAATGACTAGGAGCGGGGTTAGGCTGGAGCAGGGCCCAGAGAGGAGACTGGATGACCCAGGGCTGGGGCACCATGGGAGCCTGGAACACCCGCAGGGCAGGCCTCAACCAGGAAGGATTTTTTGGTGTGTGAGGTGACCTCTTATTTCTCTATGTAATGCATGCTATCTTAATGAACAAGGAGTTTCCTAAAACGAAGAATAAGCCTCAACGCCTTAAAAACAAGGAAAAGAAAAGGGATCTTAAAAACACTTGGTGTCTTCCAGAAGGAAATGCTGAATTTCAAATAAAGACAAGTAGTTTGTGTGTTATTTTTTTCTCAGTAGAAGAGAAACAAAGACATTATCGCCTGGAACCTATCAACTAATTTATGTAATTACATTCTCAATGCAATAAATATGAATATACTTCATATCGATATGATCTACTATGATATTCATAGTATCCTGAGTGGGTACTAACTCTAATGCATCTAATACTATGAACAGGTTTTTAAGTAAGTTTACTACCTTGTGTTCCCACACAGAAAGGTTTTGCTCTGAGAGGCTTTTGTGTCACAAACGGCATTCAGCTTTTCCCTCAAATGACAGGAAATATCCTGTCCAAGGGACCCATCATATCATCACAGAAGTCCTAAATCAAACATCCTGTCCACTCTATGCATATCTCTCCTCTATTTGCGACCGTTCACACAGAGGGAAATATTTGACCTGAAAAAAGACAATGAGAGACTGAAAAGGAAACTTTTACAATAGAAGCATTTTTTTCAAAAGGGATTGTGTCCGATTATGTTCGGAATCGGAATTTTCTTCTATCACAGACTCCTCAACGCGGTCTGCCTCGTGCAGTCTGTTAAGGTCAGCACTTCTAGAGGAAAGTTCCAAGAGATACCCGGCACGCTGAGAAGAATCAGATTTTGGAGTGCTCTGAAAACAAATTTGATTCAAGGAAGTACGAGGGGATTTATTAAATGCTGACTCCTTGTGGTAAGAGAATGTGTGGAGACACTATAATTAGAACAACCTTAAAAATGGATACATTTAAAAAAGTGTTCAAAATGCCAAACACTGGACTTGAAGGTGTTCTCGTGCTGAAGGGCCACACTAGGATCTTTCCAGGGGTGGTCATTTTAATCGTAATATCGGGGACGCCGAGTGAACTCGTGGCCGCGGGGTCGCTCCTTTAAGCTTCGTTGCAATAACCCTCACGTTCAAATTCTCCCCTCAGGTGCCTGTGTGTGCATTGTGAGGAGACGATTAAGCCCAGACCTGCAAAGCCACAAACGGATAATCGTTAGTCCCTTAATAGTTAAGGACTTGTGAGACTTTAAAGAGATAAAATCAAGGTTTTACACACACACACACACACACACACACACACACACACACACACACACACCATCCAAAATGAAGCTCGCCCATGTCTTGGACCGCAACACCTTACTCCTGGCAACTCAAAGGTACTTCTTGGGCCCCGCCTCTCCCCCTAGCCCTGCTCAGTCATCCGCAGGGGATCTGGGGCTTTCTTACTAGAGGCTGGTGACACTTAGGCTGAGTACCAAAACCGTGTGCAACCACACACACCCCTGAGTACATTCACGTGACCTTACTGATTCAGGAAACTCTTGCCCTGGAAGATGAACTCACAGATAACTTTGTTGTTTGTTTCAGGAACATCACAAAAATTCTTGATTTATCCTAAGAGTAGACCACTCAACTACTCTCTTTAGAAAAGACATTTCTCAGGCCCACACAGAGCATCACAAATGACGGTTACTTTTCAAGACAGTCTTCAAAATTCTCTCCCTCCCCCAGCTACGTGTCCAGCAATCTTAAAACTATTGTGCCACGAATTTGTCTAAGCCTAATTAAATCCCTCCACATGGTTAAACCCAACCCTCTCCCCACACCTCATAAGCACCTCTCTCTGTTTTCCCCTTCTGAGATGCCACTGAGACTGTCAAGATTGTGCTCCATCTCCACGGAGGTAAAAAATACACTTAGCTTTGCTTTATGAATAGGTATTTTGGAGGTATTTTTGGGGAGCCAACATCCAATGAGGTCACAGAGCTCTTTGAGAATCAGATGAAAGCCATGAAGACACTTTTCCCAGAAAAATGGACACAGGAAATGTGAGTGACCTATGACTTCAGGGGCTTCACAGGTTTCCTAAAGCCCCTCTGTGGGTCTCACAAAGGTGTGTCACCACGGAATAGGAATGTCCCACTATTGGGAGTGAGACTGGCACCCTGTGGTTTGCCAAAGGCTAGAATCAGCAGAATCCTACTTTCAGGATCAAAGGGGACTGTTTGGATCACCCGGCCGCATTATTACCCCAACTGCATGCTGATACGCGGCATGTAACCTATGCTCCCATACCTGCATTGGTGGGGGACTCACGACCTCTCCGGGGCAACACATCCCTTCTGTGGCCACGGGCAGAGCTAAATTAGAGCTCTGTCTGGCTGAGGTCACGCAGGCTGACTCTGAGCCTCTGCTTTAAGGAAGGCCAGTCACTCATCTCACACAGAGAGTAAAATAACAGAACTTCTCTCTTACCCTTAGGGTATGATCCCATGATCCTGAGCAGAAAGCAGTTCCATCAGGGGAAACTCGGAGAGTGCTAACGCGGTTTTCATGGCCAAAGAGGATGGAGACCCGGGACCCCTTCAGAACATCCCAGACGTTGATGGTATAATCGTTGTACCCGGCAAACAGCAGGCGCCCTCAAAGCAGGAGGATAGGACGGTCACTGAACCAGCTCTTCCCATCCCGTTTTTCTTTTCGTCATGTTCACGCACACAATTGGCAGTCGCTTGCTCATTCGTTCTGCCAGGCACTGTGCTTTGCCCTGGGGCCTCAGAGAGGAGAGCCCCATCGCTGCCCCTCGTGGAGGGTGCCGCTGGGCAGGCAGCAGCTACGTGCAGGGACACGGGGTAGCACACGGAGGGAGGGCATTGTGGAGGTGCTTAGCTGTGTGTAAAATGCTAGGAGATCATGGAGGAAGGGGTGGAGGAGGGCACTGCCCAGAAGTGACAGGAGTTGGCTCTTGGGGGCTGAGGAGGAGTTCGCCAGGCACAGAAGGGAGGCAGCAGTAGCAGCAGGCAGGCAGAGAAGCACAGATTTTGACTGGGGGGCTGTGTCCAGGGAAACTGGTCCTATCAGAGTGGTCGTAACTTTTACTAGCAGCCTCCCCAGCCGTGAGGGCGGAGGGGCCATGAGCTTCAAGGCACTGAGAAAGGGGTTCTTGCTTCCCCCCGCCCACCGCTGGAAAAGTCCCTTTTCACAGATGAAGGGGAGACTGGAAGTCTGAGGAGGAAACGCCTAATGAAGGGCCCTGCAGATGCGAAGTTCGGTGCCTCACTGAAGAACAGCAGCAGGTGGCTCAGCCTTCATTTCCCATGAAATGAAGAGGGTAGGGAGGCTGCTTCAGGTGGGGTGAAGTGGTGTGAGGGACCGAGGGACCGTGGAGGAAAACCAGGGCAAAGGCAGCCTGCTGAACCTACTGGCTCATGGGAAGTTCAGCCGAGGGGAAGCTTGATGGAGATCTGGGTTTCACTTGGGTCCCCACAAAGTCCCTGGAAAGTTTCTGAAGGAAAATCTTACCACTGAGGGAGAAGTCTACACTAGACGCTCCAAATATGATACTCTCTTTGGAATAGATGGCGACTTCCCTGTCCGCCCGGAGGTCGTAGAGGCGACACTGGGGTGACAAGGAGACAAAGAAGCACTTATCTCTGTCTCTGGGTTGGGGAAGAGAGGAGCACAGAGCTATCTGTAGGCGCTGGTGGCTTGTGGAGTCTGGGGGATGAGGGAAACACCTCGAGTTTTCGCCCCTAGTATTTTCTCCCTTCATCCTGATTCCTAGAAATCTGCACAGATCAGTGGAGATTCCAACAAACAGCAAATACAGAAGATTTTGGGGGGATACAAAAAAAACGAAACCCCTCTTTTTCTTTTCTGAGAAAGGATACATATTCATGGTAGAAAATACAGAAAAACTGAGAAATGCCTAAGGAAGGAAACAAAAGTCACCCCAAATCCTAGAGGTATTGACTAACATCTAGGCTATTTCCTTCAGTCTTATTTCCATTTTACGTTTGTCTTTACATGGAGCAGATATTTCACGATGACTTCTATTAACATCAGGTTATGAGCATTTTTCTCATATCATTAAACAATCTTCAAAAACACATGACTACCATGGTTGTTGAATATTCCTTATGTGGATATATTACCCTGGTAAGAGTTTTGATTATGTCTCATTTTTTAAATAAAATTTTGATGACTGTTCTTACATAAAAATCCTTATATATATCTCTGATGTTTTCCTTAGAATAGTTAAGGGACACAATCCTCAGAATAAAATTGTTTCAAGAAATAGTATGACCGCATCAAAGAGGAGGGATGTTTCGACAGCTCTTGGCTCCTATGGCCAGACTGTCTTTCAGAAGCATGGAAGCAACAGGCCTAACTCCAGGCTCTTTAACCACATCACGTCCACAATGTAGCATTTCCCTGCTGATCCAAATGAGCACTGATCCCTTAAGCTGACATTTATTGGGTTACAGATGGTCTGAAAATGTTTTCAGGTGTTTATTTGCCATTTTGGATTTCCTACTTTGTAAACAGTCTAGATTTTATCAGACTCTTTTTAAAAATTGGGGTGTGTATCTTAGTGATGATGCAACCCCCTTCATATCTAAAGGATTTCAATTTGGTCTGTCACATAGATGGCAAGAACTTTTCATAGATGTATGCCCTTATATTTTATACTTTTTTTTTTCTTTTTTTGGGGGGGCGCAGCAAAGGTTTATTAAGTGATAGCAAAGAGCTCCTGGCAGGGGGCGGGGGACCAAGAGGGTTGCCACTGGAGTTTCCTCACACATTTTTTGGCAGATGGAAGTTTTACACTTTCATTTTCATTTTTTAAAAAGATCTTATTAATTTGGTATTTATTTGTCTTCCCTCTGGCAAATCCTGAACCAACCACTTTTCCTAGGCTGCCTGGGCCTCCCCTATAAGGAACGTACAGGGCATGGGAGAAATAATAATACATAGGAGAAATAATGAGTACCAAAAATATTTACTTATAGCAATATTTCTTAACAGGAAAAAAAAACCTTGAACCTAAATGTCCAAAAATTGACTAGTTAAGTACATAATAGCATGTCCATAACATGGAATACTATTCAATCGCTAAGAAAATATAATGTAGATTGGCTACATTGGCATGGAAAATGTTCACAATCTATTGCTAAGTGAGAAAAGCAAAATATAAAGCATTTTGTTTTAAAATAAAAAGGACAGAAAGGAATTCACCCAACTGTGACTTTACTTGGGTTGGGAGATTAAGGTATTTTAATTCCCTTCCCAAGTTTTCCTCATTGAATTCACTTTACTACAGTAATCAGAAAAACATTAATTTTGAAAAATAAATTTAAATCACTGCATTTCTCTTTCAAGTAGGAAAAGCTCTCCTCGCTTAGAAACATACCGTAGCATCATCTGATCCTGAAGCAAAGGCATCTCCACTTGGGTAGTACCTGTAGAGAAAGTTTGGATGGAAAGCAGTCTAGTTAGCGTGGTGATTCTCAATCCTGGATGCCCACCAGAATCATCTGGAAATCACCTGGGAAGGTAGTCCCATGCTGGGCCCATGGAATCAGAATGAGCATCCTCACTGCTGGACATAAGAACCACTCGTTATAGAGGCCAGAAGGGGAGGCTGACCTGGCTGGCCCACTGGCCTCTAGTTTTCTTCCCTGTAAGTAGGGGACAGTGACAATGGCCTTGCAGAGTGCTGGTGAGGAGTAACTAAAATAATGTGTGTGTTTGCACCAGGCACTGAACACAGAGCAGGCCGCCTGGAACCGTAGTTTTCACTGATCTGGGACTTGGCTCAGCTCTGGGATGAGAAAGTGATTATCTGCACAAACACTGGGGTCTCATGGACAAAGCCTCGTGCAGATCTCTGCATGGACCACTGCCTCCATGTGATACCTCTGGCAAGGGACTTCACCTTGCCCAGCCTCAGTTTCCTCATTTAAAAAGTGAGGATGATAATGCATTTTCCATGTTGTAAAGCCTGAATAATACAGGCAAAGAACTTGGCATGGTGCCAAATGGAAAGCATTCAACAAATGATGCTTATTACTCTTATGTTCATTCTCTTCTCCATAATCAGGCTTCCAAGGGAGAGGAAGTCTACACTGAGACCTAAGAGAGACCTAATGGATGTTAGAGGAAGAGGGGTCACGGTAGGGGGAACAGCACAGGTGAGAGAATGTGCATTTTAAACAGTGAATACATAGAGGTTTAATTTGTTCTTGTGGCTTTCTATTCTATCCTGCATCTTACCAACTTCCCTTACTATTTGTATTAATTTCCTTTGATTTTTCTAGGTAATTAATGCATATTTGCCAAAAGCTATGGTCTTTTGCCTTTTTCACTATCCTACAATTGAGGGCAAGGACCTAGAAATTCTTACTAACATTTCTATTGCTAACATAAATAAGCACTGTTGTCTTATTCTTCCTTATAAGGGGAACAAGTCTAGTGTCTTTCCCCACTAAGGATAATGAAGATTCTTGGATGACTATATTTCAAATACAGTCTTGACAATGCCATTTTCCAAATTTACATGTCAAGTCCTTGCCTCTTTCTTGGGAACCAGTTCATAGATCTGCTACCTACTCAACATCTCCACTTGGGTTATTATTATTATAATAGGCATAATATTATGCCTATTACACAATAGGCATCTCAAGTGTAACTATCCCCAAACAGCTCTGAAATCTATGTGCAAAAACTGCCTCCTACGTGTACTTCCTCCAGCTTTCCCTGTCTTAGTAAATGGATCACTGCTTACTGACCCTTATAAAAGGTCTGGGTTCCCAAGCTCAGGATTCTTCTCCTGCAATGCAGCCTCTGGCCTGTGCATTGGGCCCTCTCCATTTCACCCTGTGGAACTAGGGTTCAGGTAACCAGCACAAAAATGCTGATACTCTGACTAATGCCATTGCTAGGAGTAATAAATTGTCCTTCATCTTGAACCGGGGAGTCTTGTGTTTTCTACCAGCAGCCATGAAACCATAGCAGCCTAATCTGATAGCTTGTAGCTAGGGTAAAAATCACAGAATCATCACAATTGGGGACATTTCTGTCTCCACGCTGTCTTTAGTTCCAGCCACCGTCACCTCTTTCTTAAACTCACGCAACTTTCTAATCGGCCATCACATTTCCATTTTGCTTCCCTACAACCTGTTCTCCAAACAGCAGCCAGAGTGATCTCTCAAGGAGGTCAAGAGACCACGTCAGCCACCCCCCAAACTGGCCTTTGGTTAGGTACCTCCACATCTCATCTTAGCCCAGCTCTCTGCCAGCCTGGCTCTTTCTTTCTTTCTTTTTTTTTTTTGGGAAAAGGTAGACTTTTAATAACTGCTTTTATCACCAGGTTAAGTCATGCAGTTACAAAGTAGTTAGAAATTTCTGAAAGGATGTTGTTGTTTAAAAAAAAAAAAAGAGCTCATACATAAATAATATCTAGTACTCCATTGGGACACTACTTTTCAAAAGGCCCTGGCGAAATAACTCCCAAACAAAACACTCAACCCAAGGTTGTTTCCAGCCCAGTGGTAATGAAGCTGCATGCAGAATGCAGGCCTCTCAAAGAGGCACCAAGTCAGGCTGAGACGGGGCCACGGGCAGGGCTCGGAGCCACCAGCTCGACTCCAAAGTGGGAGCCCAAGTGGTTTTCTTCTGGGACACTCTACTTGAATTATTGTTCAATTAGACAACACAGTGGATCTTCAAAAGAGAACAATTAATTAACATGATAAGGAGGTTACTTACTGCACTCTTTGGACTATATGTCATAATTGCAGTTAGTAAATTCTGACAGTTTTAACAAAAATAGCCTCCGCCATTTGCAGGTATGAAGATAACTTAATTCTCCATTGGACTTTTCATTTGTGCTGGACAATACATGATTGATAAGCTATAAATGATACTGTTTTATATTATAAAAATACTAGCTTTTTAAAATTTATTACATTTATAGGCATTCACCACTTGAGTCAAGGTTAGGCTTCGTAAGTGATTAAAGGCAATTTTATTACAGCAGCATGTACTTATTTTATTCTAAGAGAATAAAATGCATAAAGAGAAACAGCTTTTATTTTTGTTGCAATCGGTAAAACTGGGTTATTTTGCTGATGTAAAATACCAGTAACTCACTTGAGGACCATGCCACCCTCTGAAAACGCCCCACACCCGCCAGCCTGGCTCTTTCAAACATCGTTTTCTCAGAGAGGCCTTCCCTGACCATCCTCAGCAATAACCCATCCCATTCCCATCTGCCTGTTTTACTTTGCCCCTAGCACCATCTTAAATTAAATTGTGCATTTGTTAATGTGTGCTTTGTCTTCTCTCCTGCAAGAAAGTAGAGACCTTGTCTATCTTGTTCACAAGTTCCTGGAACAGTGTCTAACATATAAGTCTCAATAAATATTTGCTGAATAAATGAATGAGAAATACTGACTCTATTTAGGGAGGATAATAACCATTACTCTGAGTGTCATTGAAGTAAATATCTCCAAGAGATCTAGGGCACTGTTTGGTGCTGCCACAAATCAGCCTTTCTTGCTGGGGGACCTCTCTCAGCCAAGTAAAATGAGCCTGGAGGTAGTTCCTGGGATGAGCATTACCTCCCCCTCTATGCACCCCCGCCCCGGCCCCCCCAGGGATCGCCAGCAGAGCAGAGCAGTTACATGAACATTCCACTCACTGACCGGACACTGTTGATGTCAGATTCGTGTGTTTCGAAGGCCTGCACGCATTGGCCGGAGCGCATGTCCCACACCATGGCTTTCTTGTCACATCCCTACAAATGCAAAGTTACCCAGAGTTAGGGCCACTGCAAGGCCTGTCTACGCAGGCATGAGTTCTCGTCACCAAACAGACGAGTGTACCTCCCACCGGTAAATGGCTCACAACATGCTTTTCTGAAACTAGCATCACCTAAGGCTGCCTTTCTCAACCTATAAGCCTTGAGAAGGTGAGACTGTCTTGGGGTGTGGGGGAGCAAGAGAAGGCACCCAGCTGTCCCCTTCAGCGTGTTTTCTTCTTTTGCACCTTTCCAAGTGTGGGTGCAAATCCTCCAGAGCCTCCTCGCCTTCCCCCTGGGCATTTCTCTCTTTGTTCTGTCCTTCCCTTCCTCCCTCCTCTTCATCTCTGCCTCCCTAAGCCAAGGGGGAAGGGCAGGCACACAGCGGGTGTGCAGTGGGGCCACCCCGCTCTGTCTCAGGCGTAGGGGACCGCTGGCCAGCTACACTTCTGCCGCTCGAAGGTGCCCCAGGCTGTCTACACTTCTTCGGCTCGCCAGCTCGGAGCCGTGACCTCGCCAGCAGTTAGATGTGGGCCTCCAGCAAGTCACCGTCCTGGGCTTCCACCTCACCACCTGTAAACGCTCTCTCTGGGTTGCCAGCGTGACCCAGGGAATCATAAACACGAGGTCTTCACGTCATACTATCCTGGCTCCAGGAGCATTTGACACATTGAGGCTGTGCAAGGCTATTATGGAGCTTGGGTAGCAGAATGTGGGCTCTTAATAGTCAATTAGAAGACGTAATGGCTTAAAATTGGCATTCAAGTTGCTGGTTTCAACCTCAGAGAAAAGAGAGGGGTGAGGTACCATAACTGATATCTCAGAAACACCTGCTATGGGGGTTCAGCCCTCTGATTAGCTTTAATGAGAATGTGGACAAAGCAACCAGGAGCGTCTTCTCATGTTCCGAGGACCCCACACCAAATGGAGGTTAGTGCCCGGAAGGAGACAGTATAATCTACAACGCTATCAACAATTTGAAAAGACAGTGTAGTCGAGGCGGGATAAACACAGTTACTCAAAGGCCCAGAAATGAAACATACACAGATAGGGCCCACTACCCAAGAAGAAAATGGGGTTCCTGCCTAACGCCCAGCACCGAGACGCAGGCAGCTCGGAGCCAAGGGCCCCTGCGTCCTCCAGCTGCAAAGGCCATGCGATGGTGCGTCCAGCACCTCCTCACCCACCTCTCTCCTGACTGAGGTGAGACAGGACCCGAGCCAGGTCAGCCTGCTCAGTTCCCCATTCTGATGCCTGGCTGTCCACAGAAACACGCGCTCCTGATGTCTGCATAACCTACTGTCAACTCTTCCACCTAATATAGTCCACGTCACACCCTGGGAGAGGGGGGAGTATTGGTTTGCATTATGCCCAATTTATAGACGAGGAAATTAAGTCAAAGAGCAAATCCAAGATGCTGGCATCCTAGTCTAGTGCTCCTGTGTGCCACTGTGGCCTTGAGGGCCCGACCCTGAGCCTCTAGAGGCTCTGTTCCCTGTGCCCTGGGGGGGGGGAGAGTGCTGGTGACTGGCAGGGCTGGGGCAGGGGCGTGTCTCACAAGCCCCAAGCCCCGACCACACCCCAACACTGCCTCACCTCCCGTCTGACCGCCTTGGTACCCTTATGGCTCATCTCCAATGCCCTCAGCTGCTAACTCTGCTATTTATTTGAGGAGTAACATTTTCAGGGCGCCTGGCTGGCTCAGTTGGTTGAGTGACTGCCTTCCGCTCAGGTCATGATCCTGGGGTCCCTGGGATCGAGTCCTGCACTGAAGAGTCTGCTTCTCCCTCTGACCCTTGCCCCTCTCCTGCTCTCTTGCTCTCAGTCTTCTTATTCTCTCTCTCAAATAAATAAATAAAATCTAAAAAAAAAAAAAAAAGTTAAAATGTGGCAGACAGGCACCTCAGGTTGCAGCATTCACGTGAGGAGAACATTCCAGATCCCTCTGCAGAGTGAATGTCAGCAGCAGGAGTCCCTCCCAGCCCCTTACCGTCACCGCCCACCACGCACTTCCATTGCTGTGGGAGCCGGGGGTGTGACAGTGAGCTGAGGACAATTCCTTCTAGAGAAATGTCCAGGGTATTCCCTAGAAATGACAAGAATTGCCAACACCACCCTCCCAAGGAGACGAAGGACCCGGAGGGATTTTGCGTGGGCCTTTACCCCAGACACGAAGGTGTTGCCCGTTTCTGAGGGGGCCAGGTCCAAGCAGAGCACATCAGCCCCGTGCCCGTGGAAACTCTGCAGCAGCTGCCCGCTCTCCACGTCCCACAGCGCACACGTCCCGTCGCCGCTCGCTGTCAGGATCTGTCCACAGAGAAGGGCGGGAAGAGCGTTGGCGTTAGGACCTCCGCTGGGGAAAAATCACTCAGACGCTGAAAGCCGGACAGGGAGAAGGAGGCTCTTGGAACACACACACGGACATGTGCCCTGCTATGCCTGGATTCAAGCACAGAAAGAGTTCTCCTGTCCTAAGAAAACCAGGTCCCTCTGGGACACCCTCACTGTCCTTGGGAGCACAGAGTTGAGCAGAGCTCTGTGCCTGCCTAGCGTCATGGAGGAAGTGCTCCATGAACATCGGGGAACAGAACCTGCGCAGCCCCCCACGAGCAGGCCAGAGACTGCGAGTGCTTCTCAGCCCTTAATGTGCTCCCCAGCCACGGGGCTCCCTGCTAATATTGCACCTGAGACCCCATGGCCCTCACAAACCCTCAGCTGGTAGCAGCGAGGAGCACTACACCCCGCCAGGCAGCATTTTGTGAGACACGTGCCCTGTGGCTGCTTCTCCCCAGAGCAGGGCCGTGCCCTAGATGGTCCTAGGGATCCCCCCCACCCCTGAGAGGGCCACACACATGCCCTCCCTCACAGATTCAGCAAGCATCTGCTGGGGGCTGACAACATCCAGGTGCTCGGCTAGTGGGCAGTAGTTAGGGTTGGCACAAAGACGGGGTCTTGGCCTCTGCTCTCCTGGGGCGCAGTTGAGCAGACCTGGCAGTAAGACCTGACACCAACCGAATTCCCTGCCCCTGTGACGAACATCCCGAGCCCAGGCACACTTTCCTGGTGCCCTGTGAGGCAATACTGAGAACAAGTGAAAACAAACTAGCAGCTTGCTTCAGGACACACCTGCTCCTGCAAGATAAGACTGTGAACTAACAAAACAACTTACTTACCAAAGACTAACAGCTCACTTGTCCTATCTTGTGGGGCTCCCCAATCCAAAGCTAGTAATGTCATCGCCGGTTTCCCACCTTGAGAGACCCACCTTAAAAATCACCCAGCCTGGACCCCCCCCAACCCCTCCAAGTACCCTTCCTTGATTTCTTCATTTTGAGATGCTATGGGGATTCTGGCAAGTTGGGGTTCTCCCATTGCTGCAGGAGGTCTAAGAAGGTTTTGTTGGACAGCAAATTTTTGCCGAGGATCTCAGCAAACAAGAGGGTAATGACTCGAGATCGAGTGAGAAGTGCTGTGATCCAGGCGGGCCCATGGGAGGGATGGCAAACCCACTTAGGCAACATTTGAGCCGCTCTCCAAGGAAGAGTGAGAGCTGGCAGGTGAAGGCCCACCTCTGCAGGAAATTCGAGGTGTGAGGACTTGAGCCTGTAGGCAAGACCACTCCCGGGGAAGCTTCCAAGGGAGATAAGGTCAAAGGCAGATTTTAGGAAAATGCATCTAAGGTCTGAATGGCCACCCTTCAAGTGGATTTGGTAAACTTGCAAGTACAAAGGCCACCCGTACAGCGAGAGGAATGCTGTGGTACCTGGGGGAAAGCACAATGAGTGGAGTTAGGGTCGCAGCGGGTGTGTGTGCGACGCCCCCCCCCCCCCACTTGGGCTCAGGCTGAGCACAGTGCTGTGTGTCTGGGAGAAAGGCAGCGGAGGTGCAGGGCTCACAGCCTCTAGGGCCCAGCTGACAGTACTGCAGAGCCTGGGGCGGCCTGTCCTGAGCAGCCCTGGGTGGGGGATCCACAAGGGCTAAGCAGCGGAAGGCACAACCTCCCTATGCCCCACCTTCCTGCCGCTCCCAGGGCCTGGATGAGGTGATAAGACAGCGCAGGAAGTGGCTCTTGTGGCAGCAGTCACTGCCGCACGGAGGGCCCCCTGTGGGTGGAGATTACCAAGGAAAGGAAATGAGCGAGCCCTGGGCTTAGAGACTGCTAGCCTTCAGTGCACCCACAGACCGCCCTGCACCTCCCAATTCCTGCTGCTCTTCTCGTCCCTTCTCTCTTACACGCAGGGCCTAGCACTTACAAAGAATCTCCTTTTCTCTGCAGGAGGGAAACACATTCCGGGGAGGGGACTCCACTCCCACCTGGCCAGGTGCCTGGCCGGCTGCAGCATCTTGGAGCGGGTTTCCTGCCAGGCAGCCTGGGGAGGCCTCCACTCTCCCTTGCAGCTAGGAGAAGCTGCTTTGGAGCTCAAGAGCTGCTTGACTTCCAGAGAGTTTAGGCTTCTCGGGCATGGCCCCCAAGGCCCTCCTCAAAGCTCCCACTCACGGGCAGCTCTCAAGTCTGGGGACTCTCCAAGGCTGCAACGCTCCTGCCGCTGTCATGGGACTCCCTCCATCCTTGGCTTCCTTCAGGTGGCCTGCTACACCCAACAGCATGACCTAGGCTGGTACAAGTTAGCTTATGAATGTGCAAGACTTGGACTGGGTCTTGATTTCGGTACTCGTTTTTTATAATACACTATGATTCCCTTCAATCTCTCCTGGCCCACACCCACTCCTGTCCTAACACTTGCAAAGGGCCAATAATCTCCCATCTTTTTTGGGGACACTCAAACAATCTGCTTTCAACAATTACCTCAGTCTAGCTCTTTAATTTGCAGATTTTCCATACCATATTCTTCAACCAAAGAGATGATTATTTTTTTAAGTGTAAATTCTTAATAGTAAAAGATATTTAAAAAATACTTTTAGAATTTTTGTGATCTTCATTACAATATAAGTAAAAATTGAATTTAAAAACCAAACACATCACGGTAAATGCACGAAACAGAACCTCTAACTCATGGTCATTTACTCTGGAATGTAGAGAATTTTTAGGTTCAACACCAGTCTTCTGCCAGCCTCTTAACTTTTTCCATCCTTGATCACCAAAACGGAAGGGAGCTTAAGGTTCATTAAGGTATCCCAACTAGGCCATGAATCTGAATCACGCAGGAACTTGTGTGTTACTATTAGTAATAATAAAGTAATAAAACCTAACATTTACTGATATTTACCAGGGGCTGTACTATTTTACACAAATTCTCTCATTGAATCCTCAGAAAACGTTATGAGCGAGGAATTTACGACCATTCTCTCCTGAAGGTGAGAAAAAAAAAACCAGAATAAAACCTTGTTGGGGGGGGCGCCTGGGTGGCTCAGTGGGTTGAAGCCTCTGCCTTCAGCTCAGGTCATGATCTCAGGGTCCTGGGATCGAGCCCCACATCGGGCTATCTGCTCAGCGGGGAGCCTGCTTCCTCCTCTCTCTCTGCCTGTCTCTCTGCCTGCTTGTGATCTCTCTCTGTGTCAAATAAATAAATAAAATCTTTAAAAAAAAAAAAACAACAACCAAACAAACAAAAAACCTTGTTTGGGACTGACCAGCTGGAATACAGTGAAGCCGAGATTTGATCCCAGCGGTGTGACTCCAACCCAAGACCTTTGCCCTGCTCTGTCTCCCAGGACGCATCCCCGAGGAGGTAGCCAGCAGGACCTGCCCTGCCCTGGGCTAGCTGCTTGTTTGGAGGAGAGCACTTTCTCCCTTACAGGTGCCCCTTTGATCTCCACCTCCGGCGCCTGTGGCAACACAGAGAGGGTGGGGAGTAGGGGGTGGTGATGGGAATCCACCAGAGGGACTTAAGATGTCCGAAGACTCACTGTTGTTCTTTCCCTCCGGGCCTTCCTCCATCCAGACCAAATGCCCTCTGTGGCTTTGGCTGCTCCTGCTTCTGGCCACCACAGCCCGCCCGGGCCACAGTGTCCCCTACTGCACAGGTCTGTGAGAATCCTGGTCACCAACGACAGGTGCAAACACTGCACTCCAAGTCCCAACACCTCTCTGCTCAGCAATTAAACAGTAACCCAGTCACCTGGCCTCGCCTCCCCTTCTGACCCCAGCCAGCTGAAACCAGAGTGGGCCATGGAAGGCTTTAATCTGACTCAGATGCTGTCCTGCTTAAAAGTAACCCAAATCTGACCTAGCGCCTGCAGTGGCTCCCTGCCCATGTGTAGGGTCAGACTCAGGGGGCCCTGTGATCCGGCCCCGCCCACCTCTCAGGGCGCCTGTCTCCCTCTGGGCTGCCCTCACATTTCCCTGGCTGCAGCTCCTCCCTCCAAGGCCGGCTCAGGCAGCCCCTTTGCAGCAAGCTTGCGACCACCCCTCCCCTTCTGCGCTCTCAGCTTCCCCCGCTGTTCAGTCACAGATGGTTTCCCTGAGAACAGAGCCTGAGCATGACAGAGTCCACCCCCAGAACCGGTGGTGTCTGGCAATGTGAGTGGTGGGAACCTATGAAGATGTGCTAAGTAGGTATGAATGAATAAACTGAGGATCCTTTTATGACGTGTTAAGGAACTTAGTCAAAGGGTTGAAGTTGTATTTTCACCTTGTAGTTTATCCAAAGTAGGAAACAGGCTTACCATTGAAAGTCTTTTCTTTTGGTATTTGTGAAAACACAAGTGTAAAGTAGGTACAGTGAGGTGTATAAAATACACAACTCTGAAGCTCAGCGGCTCATTAAAGTTTTACACACGTAAGCACATTGGAACCACCACTCAGACGGCAAGGTAGGAATTCCACCCCCTCAGAAGGTTCTCTGTTCCACTCCCACGACCGCCAAGTCCATTAGAGGAGGATGTTTAATGTGGTATGGAGTTTATTTCAGCTCTGTCATTAATTAACAGCCCTGACTTTTCCTATTTTGATTTATTAAAAATATAATCAAATGAAAAACAACAGGAGGTTCCTCTTAGAGCCAACTGCTAGAGCATACCTCTCCTTATGTACTTAATAGTTACATTGCACAAAACAGACTTTAAAACAAAGACTGTAACAAGAGACAAAGAAGGGCACTACATAATGACAAAGGGAAAAATCCAATAAGAAGATAGAATGATTGTAAATATCTATCACCTAACATAGGAGCACCTAAATGCATAAAGGAACTATTAGCAGACACAAAGGAAGAAACTGACAGACGGTTAATAATAATATGGGACTTCAACACTCCACTTAGATCAATGGATAGATCATTTAGACAGAAGATGAACAAGGAGATAGTGGTTTTGAATGACACATTGCACCAGATGAACTCAACATATATTTAGAATATTCCATCCCCCAACAGTAGAATACATGTTGTTTTCAAGTGCACAAAGAACATTCTCCAGAATGGATCAAATGTTAGGCCACAAAACAAGTCTCAATAAATTAAAGAAGATTCAAATCACATCATTCATCTTTTCTAAGCACCACAGTTGAGCACGACCAATCACAAGAAAACATCTGGAAAGACTACAACTTCATGGAGGCTAAATAACATGCTACTAAATACTGAATGGGTCAACTAAGAAATCCAAGAGGAAATAAAAAAATACATGGAGACAAATTAAAATAAAAACCCAACAGTCCAAAGTCATTAGGATGCAGCAAAAATTTCCCCTAAGAGATAAAATTATAGCAACATAAGTGTAACAACATAAAGTGTACCTCAAGAAGCAAGAAATATCTTGAATAAACAACCCAACCTTACACCTAAAGGAGCTAAAAAAAGAACAAAGGCCAAAGCCAGTAGAAGGAAATAATAAAGATTAGAGAAGAAATAAATGACATAGAAACTAAACAATCAATAGAACACATTGATGAAACCAGGAGCTGGTTCTCTGAAAAGCAACAAAATTGATAAACCTTTAGCCAGACTCACCAGAAAAAGAAAAGAGAGAACTCAAATAAATAATATCAGAAATGAAGGAGAAAAAATAAAAGCTGACACTAGAGAAGCATAAAGGATTTTAAAGCATAAAGCATAAAGGATTATAAGAGGATATTATGAAAAATTATATGCCAACAAATTGGATAATCTAGAAGAAACAGATAAATTCCTAGAGATACATAACCTTCCAAAACAGAATCAAGAAGAAATAGAAAATTTGAACAGCTGGGTTACTAGCAATGAAATTAAATCGGTAATTTAAAAAAAAACTCCTGAAAAACAAAAGTCCAGAACTAGATGGCTTCACAGGTGCACTCTACCAAATATTTAAAGAGTTAATACCTATTGAATCAAACTGTTCCAAAAAATAGAGAAAGGAAAGCTCCCAAATTCATTTTACAAAACCACCATTACCCTGATACTAAAACCAGACAAAGACACTACAAAAAAAGAGTACTACAGGCCAATGTCTCTAATGAACATAGCTGCAAAAATCCTCAACAAAATATAAGAAAACTGAATTTAACAATACATTAAAAAATCATTCACCATGATCAAAGAGATATTTATTCCAGAGATGCAGGGTGGTTCAATATTCATAAACCAATCAACATGATACATCACATTAATAAGAGAAAGGATAAAAACCTTATGATCATCTCAGTAGGTGCAGAAAAAGCATTTGACAAGATTCAGCATCTATTCATGATAAAAACTCTCAATGGAGTAGATTTAAAAAGAACATACCTCAACACAATAAAGGCCATACGTGAAAACTCACAGCTAACATCATAGTCAATGGGGACAAACTGAGAGCTTTTCCTCTATGATCAGGAAGAAGACAAGGATGTCCATTCTCACCATTTTTACTCAACATAATACTGGGAGTCTTAGCCACAGCAATCAGACAAGAAAAAGAAAGAAAGAAAAGGCACCCAGACAACTCATAGATTGAATTTCTATACACTAATAATGAAACAGCAGAAAGAGAAATTAAGAAAATAATCCCATTTACAATTGCACCAAAAAGAAGAAAATACCTAGAAATAAACTTAACCAAGGAAGTTGAAAGACCTGTATTCTCTGAAAACTAAAAACATCAATGAAAGAAACTGAAGACACACAAACAAATGGGAAGATATTCCATGTTTCAGAATCAACATTGTTAAAATGTCCACACTACCCAAAGCACAGATATAGTACAATCCCTATTAAAATACCAAAAACATTTTTCACAGAACTAGAACAAACAATCCTAAAATTTGTATGGAACCACAAAAGACTCCAAATAGCAATCTTGAGAAAGAAGAACAAAGCTGAAGGTATCACAATCCCAGCTTTCAAGACACACTACAAAGCTGTAGTAACCAAAGCATTATGGTACTAGTGCAAAAACAGACACATAGATCAATGGAACAGAGTAGGGAACTCAGAAATAAATCCATGCTTTTATGGTCAATTAATTGACCAGGAAAGGAGACAAGAAATATCTAATGGAAAGAAGACAGTGTCTTCAACAAATGGTGCTGGGAAAACCAGACAGCTACATGCAAAAGAATGAAACTGGGCCACTTTCTTAGACCACACACAAAAAAGTAAACTCAAAATGGATTAGAGACCTAAACATGAGGACTGAAACCATAAAATTCCTAGAATAAAACACAGGCAGTCATTTCTTTGACACTGCCATATAAACATTTTTCTAAATGTGTCTCTTCTGCTAAGGGAAACAAAAACAAAATTAAACTATTGGGATTACACCAAAATAACTTTTACACAGTAAAGGAAACCATCAACAAAACAGAAAGATAACTTACTGAACGGGAGAAGATATTTGCAAACGACGTATCTGATAAGGGGTTAGTATCCAAAAATACAGAAAGAACTTATACAACTCAACACCAAAAAAGCAAATAATCTAAGTTAAAAATGGCAGAGGACTTGAATAGACATTTTCCCAAAGAAAACATATAGGTGGCCAAAAGAAACATGAAAAGATACTCAACATCACTCATCATCAGGGAAACACAAAGGAAAATTACAGGGAGGTATCACCTCACACCTGTCAGAATAGCCAGTATCAAAAACACAGGAAATAACAAGTGTTGGCCAGGATGTGGAGAAAAAGGACCCTCTTGTACTGTTGATGGGAATGCAAATTTTGGTTCCTCAAAAGTTAAAAACAGAACTACTCTGTGATCCAGTAATTTCACTAGTGGGTATTTTACTCAAAGGAAATAAAAATGCTAATTAAGAAAGATGTATGCACCCCAATGTTTACGCAACATTGTTTATCATAGCCAAATTATGGAAGCAACCCAAGTGTCCACCTATAGATGAATGTATAAAGAAGATTTGGTATAGAGATATAGATATAGATAGACAGATACACAATGGAATATTATTCAGCAATAAAAAAGAATGAGATCTTGCCATTTGCAAAAACATGGATGGAGCTAGAGATTATAAAGCTAAGTGAAATAAGTCAAAGACAGATAAATACCACATGATTTTACTCACATGAAGAATTTAAGAAACAAAACAAAGGAAAAAAAAGAGACAAATCAAAAAACAGACTCTTAATACAGAAAACAAATTGATGGTTGTCAGAGGGGAGGGATGGTTGAAATAGAAAAAGGGGATTAGGAGCACATTTATCATAATGAGCAGTAAGAAATGCTCATTAGTAATGAGCATTTACTCTATTTACTCTAATAAAGTAAATAGAACCATTTACTTATTATGTTGTGCATCTGAAACTAATAGAACACTGTATGTTCACTATACTTGAATATGATGATGATGATAATTGATGATGATGATGATGATGATGATGATAGAGGGACACTGGAAATCTTCTTCTCCTTGCCACCCCTCCTTGGTCCTCTGTCACTTCCCTTGCTCCCCGGCATGCTGACCCACCACACGGCCCCTTACTGACCTGCATGTCCGAGTTGGTGAAGCTGCAGGCCGACAGGTAGTTGGTGTGCATAGCGACAGACTTCTTTTTGGCGGCCATGTTTTCGTTTTTGTCAAACGTCAGTGGATACACAGAACACTTATTATCCAAACCACTTGCAGGGAAAGAAAGAAGTGTCAAATGCTAATATAAGGCCACAGGATATGAGTATACATTCTCCTTCAGGCAAACTTTTCAAAGTGTTTTCCTTTGGCAGCATTATGTGTTGTAAACCTTCCCTCCAACTTGGAAGATTTTCAAATGTACCGTAAAATTGAAAGAAAAATAGTACAGTGAGCACCCAGATCCCTTCACCTCCATTCACTAACTTTGCCTTTTGTCATATTTGTGGGAGCAAATTCTGAACTCATTTGAAGGTGAACAGAGACAGGACATGTTATATCTGAAGACTTTAATTTGCAAATGTACATCTTCTAAAAAAAAGGGGGGGGGCACCTGGGTGGCTCAGTGGGTTAAAGCCTCTGCCTTCGGCTCAGGTCATGATCTCAGGGTCCTGGGATCAAGCCCCGCATTGGGCTCTCTGCTCAGCAGGGAGCCTGCTGCCCCCTCTCTCTCTGCCTGCCTCTCTGCCTACTTGTGATCTCTCTGTCAAATAAATAAATAAATCTCTAAAAAAAAAAAAGAACATTCTCCCAGGTAGCCACTAGATCACTATCACATCTGAGAAAACTAACACAAATTCTGTAACAAGATGTAATCAGCCATCCATATACAATCTTCCCTAGCTCTCCCCAGGATCAAGGGCCCCATCGAGGTTCACACACGGCACTCAGTGTTTACAGCTTTTTGAGATCTTTTAATTTAGAACAGACCCTTCACCTCTGTTTTTGTTGTTCATGACAAGAGACCTTAGGCCAAGGGTCTTGTAGAGTGTCACATACTCTGGACTCGTCACATTGTTTCTTAGTGGTCATGTTCGAGTATAACATTTGTGGTACTACTAGTATACAGGTGATACCTTATTTCTCCTGCTTCACTTCAGGATGTGTGTGCTGCCTACTGTTTCAAGACTGGTGATGCCAACTTTGATCACTTGGTCAAAGTGGGGAGCACTAGATCACAGCATGGTAAATGTGACTTGCTTGTAATTAATAACTAGGGTTTGACACTTTGAGACCATGTGAAGATCCTGCTTCCCAACAACCTTTCACGCAATGGCTTTAGCATGATTACCTTGTTTGAATCAAATGTTATTTTAGGAGAACAAAATGGTGACCTTCTGATTCGATCATTCCTATTGCATTTATTAGGTGATTATTTTTCGGTAAAGAAAAATTCCCCCTCCCCTATCACTGTACACCCGTGGCTTCTTTTTTCTCTTCAACTCCGTTATGGGCCATTACTATCACTATCCCATGTGAGGCTCACATTGTCCCATCTTTGGACGGTGGAGGGCCCCTTCAAGAAGCTCCTGTTTCTGTTGGATATGACCCCACTGGTCCCTGAATGTTTCCTTGCTTTCTGGAACAAGAAATCCTAGGCTCACTTTATCCTTTTCCTGCCCCAAACATACAGTCAGCCTTACTCTAAGGAGCCCTGCTTCCTTTTAGTGGACAATGACTTTTGGTGGGGGGGAGGGGGGAAGGGGCACTCTCTCCTGATGCCCTGGGGATGCTAGGGGAAACCTCAGCCTTTCCAACTGCTCAAAGGGGCAGGTGTGGACTTGGGAAGTCTCTTACCAGAAATTCATAAGCTTGTGGGTGAGAATGATTTGCAGTTAGGCTGGGACACTGGACCTGCATGCTCAGTTTAGTTTATTTTTAAAGATTTTAGTTGAGAGAAAGAGAGAGAGCACGAGTAGGGGAGGGGCAGAGGGTGGAGGGAGAGGGAAAGAGACAATCTCTCAAGCAGACTCAGAGCCCGAGGCAGAGCTCGATCCCACAACCCCGAGATCGTGACCCCAACTAAAACCAAGAGACGATGCTCAACCGACTGAGCCACCCAGGTGCCCCTGCTCAGTTTAGTTTTTGATGCTCTTTCCTCGTACCCTGGACCCCATATTTTATTATTTTTTATTTTTTTTTTATTTTTTAAAGATTTTATTTATTTGACAGAGAGAAACACAGCGAGAGAGGGAACACAAGCAGAGGGAATGGTATCGGGAGAAGCAGGCTTCCCGTTGAGGAGAGAGCCCGATGCGGGGCCCGATCCCAGGACCCTGGGATCATGTCCTGGGCGGAAGGCAGACGCTTAATGACTGAGCCACCCAGGTGCCCCTATTTTTTATTTTTTTTAAAGATCTTATTTATTTATTTAAGAGAGAGAGAAAGCGCACAAGCCGGGGCAGGTGCAGAGGGAGAGAGAGAAGCTCCCCCTGAGCAGGGAGCCCGATGCAGGACTCAGAAGTCCTGGGGGACCTGGGAATCATGACCTGAGCCGAAGGCAAACACAAACCAAGTGAGCCACCCAGGCGTCCCTGCTCAATTTAGTTTTTGATGCTCCTTCCTCGTCCCTTGGACCCCATATTTTAAATGATTGTTCTTATTACACCAGTATTTACACATTAAACTCCCTTTGCTTCTTTTTCCTAACAAGCTGCGAGGCGGCCAATGCAGTCACTGACCATCTACCACATGCCAGGGCCGGGAGACAGATATGACGGAGATGAAGGCACCAGCCATCCCTCCTGTCCGAGGAGGCTGTCACCACAAACCCGTCTGCCTGGGCCTTGGGAAATTACTCTCTTCCCTGCTTGCCCCCCACCCTCAGGGAAATTTTCCCACTGGGTTCAAACAAGAAATAGGTGACAGGACCATTTTCCAAACTACTGTTAAAGACACTGTTCACGGGGCACCGGGGTGGCTCAGGCGGTTAAGCAGCCGACTCCTGATTTCGGCTCAGGTGGTGATCTCACGGTGAGGAGATGGAGCCCCGCATCGGGCTCTGCGCAGACCAGGGAGCCTGCTTCAGATTCTCCCCCTTGCCCTACTCGCTTGCTCTCTCTAAAAAAATAAAAACCACCACAACAACAATAAAATAAAGACACTGTTCACTATGTTATCATATCCATTGCATATTGCAGGAGGATCTACCTGATATATTCTTTCCGAAATACAGACCCAGGTAGCTGATATCTCAGTATCAAATGTTGAGAAATGATGTAACTCCTTCAAGTCTGTGCATCTGCTAACATTAATGCCCAGTTAGAAACGTATTACCCCAGAGTTTAAAAATAAAAAAGTAGAATATTTATTATTCCTAATGAGTGAGAATTGATCTTACCTAAAGAGAGGTCAGCTTTGGCCCCGCTGCTGGGAGGGCACCTCTGAACCTGTGGAATGGCCCACCTTGGCTCAGTCTAACAGCATGATTTACGATGGGGGCTCAGGGCAGCACTGTGAGTTCTGACCTCCTCACAGGACCCAGAAACTACAGGTATTAGCCTAAACCTCTGGGACACCCTGGAGACCGAGGGTCGGTCACATGGGCCGTATGTGATTGAGCCCCAGGAAAAACTCTGGACACTAAAGACTCAGGCGAGTGTCCCTGGTTGCTAATACTCTGTATCATCATGCACAGTGGCCGGGAGGAGGTAGCGCTGTCCGTGACGCCACAGGGAGGGGACGACTGGAAGCTGCAGGTTTAGACCTGGCCTGGACTCTGCCCTGGGCACCTCTTCCTTCGGCTTGTTCTAATTTGTATCCCTGCACTGGGAGAAAGCTGTCAGCCTAAGTGTGCACTTCCCGGGGTTCTGTGCTTGTTTCAGCAAATTATCAAACCTGACGGTGGTTGTGGGGACTCCCAAGTTTGTGGCTGATATTGGAAGTGACAAGTTCTGCGGGGACAGCGCCTTCTAACTATGCCGCTGGTCGAAGGCCTTTATGCTTATCCTATTTTGTGGGGGTACGTATACACACACACATAAATAAGTGTATTATACACACAGCATATACATAAATACATATATACCTATATATATATCACACGGGTATGTGTGTCTTTTATTGTGCTTACCTCATGTCCTTTCAAGAAGTAAATGGGAATGGATTTTATATAAACATTACCACTCAGTTGTAAAATGGAAATACAACCTACTTTTGAATTATTTAAAAAATTACAAAATATGAAATACATGTGTGTAGACATGGGTCCCAAAGGCACACGGGGTCTTGGCAAGTGGAAAGTGAATGGAAAGATGCCCCAAACGGCCACTCAAAGGGAGGGACGTTGAGGACAACCATTGGTGTGACTCCGGCTGGAGAAGGCTCCAAACTTTTTGTTTGGAGGCCAAGGGTTTTCATTTTTGATTTAAAACTCCTCTCTCCTGATTATAAAAACAACATATGCTTATTTTCAAAAATGGAAAATTATAAAAAGGAGAAAACCCCATAGTCCTATCATCCACAAGGAACTATTATTGGATTTTTTTGGTATAGTTCATCACAGACCTAATGCCTCTTTTCTAAACATGGCTGGGATCCTATGGTAGAGATATTTTGGATGGTTCCAGAATTGTTGAACAAGGGGACAGGGAATTCTGTTGGCTGCAGTTTTTACTGCCAATTCTGTTAAACTGAGCTCCAGGAGGATAGGGAATAAAACACCATCTTCCTAGCAACCTGGATGTTCTTTTCACTTAATGTAATTAAGAAATTTCCTACTTAATGGTTGCATAAAATATTCCCTTCAACTCATGTCCCACAATTCACTGAATAATTTCCTTTGATGGACACACTATTTCTCTTTAATGCTACAATAAATATTATTGCTCATATGGCTTTTCTATATTTTTATCACTCCTTTATATTTGTATCACTCCTTTCAAACAAGGTGTTAGAGGTGGAATCACTAGATCAAAGGTTATACATTTTTCAAAGCTTCCGATACACATTATCAATATGTTTTCCAAAATGTCTGCACCAATTTATAGTCCCAGCTGCCAGCGTTTGAGAGTAGAGGAGGCAGGTTGGAAACTTAAGCTAGTGTCGGTCTATAATGAAAGTATGAAAGAGAATTTGGTAGTTTCTTTTTTGAGGGAGCTCAGGGAGGAACTTAACCCACTGCCTAACCAGTCAACAAAAACAGTAAGTTTGCGTTTGTTTGCTTGTTTTTGCCCACGGCACGGTGTTTTAGGGCAGATGGGAGATCCAAAAAGTTGCTTGGCCCCTACTTACCCGCAGGCAATGGCGCATCCTGACGGGGCGTACGCGCAGGCCATCACCCACGTGCAGGGCATGGTGACTGCGTGCTCCTGAAACACAGAACGCAAGCCTCACAGAAGGAACGGGCAGTGCTCCTACACGAACATACTAAAGTTTAGTTCTCGCAAAATGAAATGACTAGAGTTCCTGCTAAATCCCACTGCTGTTTCAGAGGGCAGTGCTGTGGGGTGAAGGTCAGCCTGAGACTGATGAGGAGACTCAGGTCCCCCAGAATCAACCAAAGTGAACATCATAAATTCTAAAAGGTAAAAATCTCAGCCAGCTAAACAATATCCTTACCGTTTTACTTCTCTCTCTCTCTCTTTTTTTTAAAGATTTATTTATTTGAGAGAGCAAGCGAGCATAGGCAGGAGGAGGGGCAGAGGGAGAGAATCCTCACGCAGATTCTCCCCTGAGTGTGGAGCCCAACATGGGGCTCAATCTCATGACTCATGAGATCATGACCTAAGCTGAGACCAAGAGTTGGATGCTCAACCAACTGAGCCACTCAGGTGCCCCTGCTTACTTTTTTTTCTTTTTAAAGATTTTATTTATTTATCTGACAGAGAGAGATACAGTGAGAGAGGGAACACAAGCAGAGGGAGTGGGAGAGGGAGAAACAGGCTTCCCACAGAGCAGGGAGCCCCATGTGGGGCTCGATCCCAGAACCCCAGGATCATGACCTGACCTGAAGGCAGACGCTCAACCACTGAGCCACCTGGGTACCCCTGCCCCTACTTATTTCTTACTGTGATACTCCCCTTGTTCTTCTGAATGAATATTGGGGCTCATTTTCTGTGAAAGATCTGTCTGCATTTCACTTTGGTTATATGCTTTACCTTATTTACTCAGATTCCCCCATTTTCAAAATCTATTCTTCAATGATCCTCTGTGTATGCTGTGTTTGTTGCCCTTGAGTATCCAAGAGCCTCTGTCCCCCGTGGGTCCTGCCACCTTCCTGGTAAGGTCTGACTGGAGGAAGGGGAGGGCAGGGTGATATCGAGAGACCCCGTAACATGGAAGCAATAACTAGATGTAGCAGTTCCTGCTCCTGGCTTGTGGTCGGGTCACCCACATTGTCCTGCATGCCGACAGGCAACGAAGTCACAACTCAAAATCTCCTGCCTCTGTGGTCTTCCTTCCCTGAGAGACGTGGGCCCCAGTTCCTGGTTCCAACACTAGCAAGATGTGCAGCTCCAAAGCAGGACGGCCACTTGCCCGCCCTCGGTCTCTCCCCATCGGTGAGGGGAGAGGATGGGACTAGATGATTTCAGTACCTTCCAGTGCTGGTCTTCTCTCCTGTTATGATTCTCTGTGTTTTCCCGGGGGAAACATGGGCCCTGATGCTGTTCATAGAAATTCTGTCACTCACAATTACAGTCTTTCAGATGCCTAGAATAAGCCACGGCAGCAAATGGCCCCTCTCAGCACAAGGCGCCCCAGGCCCCCTTCCTTACAAGTAGCAGCTCTGTTCCCTGCCAGGGGCCACAGTGGCAATACCACGGCTCCCCAGAAATCAGGCGGTGTGTGCTCCGTGACATGCTAAGGCTTAAACAGAAGCAACAAAACTCCACCCACTCCTGAAGACGCTAAGGCACGCTGGCAGAAACAGAGGCCCCCATGGAGGGAGGTGCGGGAGGGGAAGGCCCCCTGCAAACTGCTAAGGTGCCATCTTCACTATTTCCCAGGGGCCTAACCATGAGGGCCTGCGCTCCAAAAGATGGTTCTGGGGCCCCCCTTGATCAGGCTGTATGCACTTGCCTACTGCAATACTTACTAAACACATTGAATCACGCAGAATATGGATGCTGTTCGGTTTGTGGCACATACAGGTCTCTGTCTTATGTGGTGAAAGAGAAGACTTTCTCTATATAAATAACAGAACCAGTATTGAATACACAATAGTCGTTACCGTAAAAGGCAACATGATGCAGGCTTGTGAGCACACTTCCACAGAGATTTTCACCTTTGTCTTTAGTTAGCTAAGAGTCTAAATGTAGGTCAGGTTTGGAGCTGAGCACACCCAGGCCCGACCTACAGGCATTCACCGGATGGTCAGTTGTCACTTCAACCCCCTGCAGCCTCAGCTTCCCCGCCCCCCCACCCCCACCCCGCCTCTGCTGTGTGCTCATGTCCACAGAGGGCAGGGGCCGCTAGATGGCTCAGTTGTTAAGTGTCTGCCTTTGGCTCAGGTCATGATCCCGAGGTCCTGAGATCGAGCCCCGCATTCGGCTCTCTGCTCAGCAGGGAGCCTGCTTCTTCCTCCCCAACTCTCCCTGCTTGTGTTCCCTCTCTCACTGTGTCTCTCTCTGTCAAATAAATAAATAAAATCTTAAAAAAAAAAAAAAAGACACAGAGGGCAGAGAAAGCTGGGGATTCAGGAACCTCCTACCACCCCTCAGGAGAAAAATAATACATGCATGCGTGAATGTGCTGAATTTTCCAGGCCAGGTCCTTTCCGGCTTTAGTGTCAGTGCCCCCTCCGGTGGCTCTGTGTGCTCCTGCCTGGGGGAGGGGTTTCAGCTCGGGACAGGGAATGACACGTCCTTGGGCTGCTGAGCTGTCCCAACACAAGATGGGCTTTCCTGGGGGTTCTGTCCCCAGTCGGGCAGCCGAGGAGCCGGACGACCATGACTGTGGGTATCTGGCAGAGAAGAGGACGGGGCTGGGGCTCTGAGTGCTGCTCAGTGCGCCAGGGGACAACCTCTTACCTTGTTTGTAGTAAAGGAATCCCACACGATCACCTTCCCATCCTGGAGGGAAAAGAGTCAACAGCTTAGGAGTGGTCAGCCAGGCCTCACAGGGGACTGCTGAGAATGCCCCGAAGAGCCGTGTCTGGCTGGGCAGTGCGAGGAGACAGCCAGAGTAAGTTCCCGGGTAGTCAGGAACCTCCACCCTAGCTCTGAACACCCGGGGAGGGAAAGGGGGGCTGAACTGTCCAGCCTGACTAAAGTCTCAGTTCTCAGTGCGATACTGCTTGTGGAGGACAAAGCAATGCTCAGAGACTTCTAGACCATTTAGAAACCAAGCACTGACCGTTGGTACCTTGTCATCACCCACATGCCCTGTCAAGAAGCTATACAGGGGTGAGACAGACCTGAAATGACCTCGAGGTACTTGCCAGGTAACTAGTAGTCTCTTACTTCTTCCCTCATCACCCCCACCAGCCGCCCTGGCTACTGTGCCCCGTGCTCCCCACTCGCGGGGTCAGAGCCCCACCCTCGTTCTGGGGCCCACTTCTCTGGGCTGAGTGGGCCTGACATCAGTGTCACTTCCCCACCTCGACGTTTCACACCTATGCTGAGAACAACGTGAGACTCCTGTCTGTTAAGGTGGGGCCCCCTCAGCAGAGTGCTCTCTGCCAGGGGAGGGCTCAGGGCAAGTGAGGTTACCTTCACTGTGACGGCTGCTGCAGCCACACTGGGGCTGTGGGGGGTCACCACGCAGCCGTGTACGTGTCAAACAAAGCCACACGAGCCCTGGTCCCTACAGGGCAGCCACCTGCCCAGCACGTGGTGTGCGGGTCCTCTGGGCCCCCAGGCTCCTCTGCCCGACAGAGGAAGAAGATGGCCAAGTCGGCCGCCTACACGGCAGGCTTGGTTTTTGTAATCACTGGAGCCGTGTGGAGCTAAATCTGAACATTGGGGTGGGGGTGGGGGGGAAAGAGGCCACTCAAGGGCACAAGTAAGGTCTGATTATCCAAAGTGACACGGTGCTTTCTTTACATGATCCCCTGGAAGATTTCCATATTCCCGCTGCGTGTGGCTGAAGGGCCCAGGAACAACGTCAAAGTGGGCCATCTGGGCCTTTCAAAACTCCTAGGCACACTGGTTGTTCTGGTCTAATTTCTCTGACTAAATGCCCAAAACAACCTACGGGGTAGATCAGGTAACAGGGCAGAGAGGAGGGAAGGAGCTCCAGGCCTGTACCCTGGGGCCCCCACACGTGGAGCCCGGCTCGCTGTGTGTTGTCCGAGCTGGCCTTCCCTCTGGCGCCTTCCTCCCCCACGCTGCCTGCCTGCCTGGCCCCACTGCCCACCCACTGTGTGCTCTGGAGAGAAGAAGGCACCCTAGAGGCCAACCTCAGCCATGAAACCAAATGTGGGCCTCTCCACCAGCCCAGATTTATAGACAGGGGCCCGTGTACCTGGAGAGACCGCCCCCACGCCAAGCCCTCCCCCACGCAGTCAGGCTGATTAATCTCCTGCCTGCAAGGGAGAAGGGCTGCTCTGAGTCACTCCGTCTCTGCTCCAGAATGTTCCTGCTGTTTCCAGCCTCCTCCCACGCCCAGCCCACTTCTAGTCTTCTCTGCAGCAGAAGGGGAAAGGATGGAGCGGGTCAGCAAAGCCCTCCTCCGTCTCTGATAAGAACAGCGCGTGAGTGACAGAAAATCCATAGATTGTACTTTGAAGGATTGAAAAAAGTCGAAAAGGCTAGGGAGCAACGTGTTTATCTTAATAACTGCTCTGTAAAAAAAAAAAAAAAGTCTGGAAAGAAATGCTCTAAAATAGTAATAATGGTCGGGACAGGGTGGTGGGAGTAAAGCCGTTTCTTTGTTCTCTTTTTCAGCATCTCTTTCATGTGCTAACATACATAAGAGATCAAGGTTTTATGAACATAAAAGAGAGCAAGTGCAACGTGACATATTAGAGCTATAGGTGATAGAGGAGATTAGGAACTCCTGTCCTTAGTAACACAACCTGACACAGATGTTGGAGTGTGTGGATTGTTTGGATTATGTACAGTTTTTTTTTTTTTTTTTAAATCTTTTTTTTTTTTAAAGATTTTCTTTATTTATTTATTTGACACAGAGAGAGAGAGAGAGAGAACACAAGCAGGCAGAGGCAGAGGGTGAAGCAGGCTCCCCGCCGAGCAAAGGAGCCCGATGTGGGACTCGATCCCAGGACCCTGGGATCATGACCTGAGCCGAAGGCAGCTGCTTAACCAACTGAGCCACCCAGGCGTCCCTATGTACAGTTTTTATATTTAAAAGGGCTATTAAAAACCCCAAAATTGTCCTTTGGAAAAGCTGGGCTAAAGGTAGGAATGGTGGTGGGGGGAGTCCAGACTGGCCATAAAAATATAGGACTTCAGTCTATAATTTTATAATTCAGTGCGTGTTCCATCAAAGTAGACATAAAAAGTACCAAGCAGTGATCACCAGCCTCCTGACAGTCACACTTTTGTAGAGGCCCCTCCCTCACGTCAGGGTTGGACAACAGAAGTGATGGACTGTCACTTCTGAGGGCATGGCTTCGGCCCCCTCCTGCCCCTCTTGCTCTGGGGAAGGCCGGCCACCATCTTGTGAGCAGCCCCATGGAAAGGTCCACATGGTGAAGAACGAGGGCCTCCAGCCAATGAGCCATTTTGGAAGGGAGTTTCTGCCCTAGTCGGGCGGTGCTGTGACCTCCGCCCTGACCAACATCTTGACTGTAACCCTGTGAGAGACTGAGCCAGAACCATCCGTGGGGCACTATATCAAAAACTAATGATGTACGTAACGGTGACTAACATAACATTAAAAAAAAAAAAAAGAACCACCCAGATAAGCCGCCCCAGAGACCCGGCCCTGGGAAACCCCATGAAATAATAAATATTTGTTGTTTTAAGTTGCTGAACATGGAGGTAATTTGTGATGCAGCAATAGATAACACTAATACATGAGACGTAAAATAAACTCTATCAACTAGATAAATTGAATGAAAAATTGTACTTTACAGAATACATCTTAAACTTGTTCTTAAAGGCATAAAAAGAGCTTAGCAACTCTTAAACTGAAAGAAGATCAACCACTTCTGTCTTCAGTTTGGGGGGGGGGCTCCCCTCACTATCTAAAAAATGGTTTCATTCGCAAATACAGCCCTGAAGTATGCTCAGGAAAAACTAATTTTGAATGGCTTCTCAGATAGAGTTCGCGTTTCAGTTATTACCATAACTCCGAATCCACCCCAATTAGGGACGTTCTACAGTCTGCAAGAGAATTCCTCACTACGCCAACTCCCGTCCTGCAGAGAATAAGCAGAGGCATCAAAAGCAGACAAGGTTTTTTGAAAAGGAAAGCTCCCTTTCCTCTTCAGCCATCAAGTCAGACCCTTGCGCCCCCTCACAGAGCAGATGCCACATACCTGGGAGGAGCTCACGATCCTTCTCTTATCTTTGCACCAGTCCATGCAGAGAACCTTGTTCCCGTGGCCTTTGAGGGTCCTCCTGGTCTTCATGACAAACTGCCCCAGCGCTTCCACCCGCTCGGCCACCTGGTGCACTAGAAGGACAGGCTACACTCAGTGCCGTCACCAACCACCTGATCCTGAGCCACAGGCTGGCAAAGGGATGACGTGGGTCTTTGTGGCCACGGCTTGATTCTCCTGGTTCAGTTGTGTTTCTGTTTTTTTGTTTTTTTTTTTTTTACTATTATGCCTTCATAATGCTCTCTCTTTCAAACTCAGGAGAGGGCAGAGACAACACTGTCCTTTGTCTTTGTGTTTAATACCCCACACCTTTCAGAGCACGTCTATCTCTGTGTGCCGAGGGATCAACAACGAGACGACCTCATCTACAGAGACGACGCGCCTTCCACCATGCAGAATCCTCCTGCTGAAAGGCTACAGCGAAGTGGGCGAGCAGCAGAGCCACACCGCTGTCCCCATTTATTTATTTTTTTTAAGATTTTATTTATTTGACAGAGAGAGAGATCAGAAGTAGGCAGAGAGGCAGGCAGAGAGAGCGGGGGAAACAGGCTCCCTGCTGAGTAGAGAGCCCGATATGGGGCTCGGTCCCAGGACCCTGGGATCATGACATGGAGCCGAAGGCAGACACTTAACGACTGAGCCACCCAGGCACCCCCTAAGCATTTCTTGTTCCTAGCTCATGTTCTTTCCCTGTTCTGGCCCTAGAATCAGCCACTTCTCCAGGAAGTCTTGGTTTCCTTTAGTTTATCCCATTTCCTTGTGATAAAAGAACAAGAGTGTGAACTAATTAAAAGTCTCTGTGAAAACCCAAACTATAAAAAATGCTTGCTGGACTATAAAGTACTGCGTGAGAGGGGTCTGGCTGGCTTAGTTGGCCGAGTGAGCAACTCTTCATCTCCGGGTTGTAAGGTAAAGCTCCCTGTTGCATGGAGACATGACTTAAAAGTAAGATCTTAAAAAGAAAAAAAGTACTACCTGAATGTGCAATTATTATGCTATCGTTTCTGCTAAAACATTGCATTCTTTATAGTTTAAAGACAGTGAATTTTCTAAATTCTTTTTTTTTTTTTTTAAAGATTTTATTTATTTGGCAGAAACACAGTGAGAGAGGGAACACAAACAGAGGGAATGGTAGCGGGAGAAGCAGGCTCCCCGCTGAGCAGAGAGCCTGATGTGGGGCTCGATCCCAGGACCCTGGGATCATGACCAGAGCCGAAGGCAGACGCTCAATGACTGAGCCACCCAGGCGCCCCAGAATTTTCTAAATTCTTATAGGCCATTTACACAAGTCTGTACCAGCTCAGAGCTGTGAGCACATTTTATTTGATGTTCTGTTTTGAAACGTCATGTCGAGATCATTGCTGCGTTCCCCAGTTCAGCATGGGGACAACCACAGCTAGTTTACATCCCTCTCATGAAAATAAAAAAAATTAGTGAACTAAAAAGACGACTCACTCAATCGATATGGGGCCCTCCTTATCTAATGTGAATCTGACCACGTCCCAGCTACTAATTATTTTTTTCTCATTGCATTTCCCTTTCCATATATAGGTTTATTCCAAACCCACTCCATCCCGTCTCTAGCTGGCAAATCTCACATCTGTTACACTGAAGAGTTATGGCTTGAATGTCTCTAGAACCCCGAGTATGTGCCACGTACAGAAAAGAATAAGACGGCCCCTGCTCTTCCCAAGCTCACGGTCTGCAGGGGGCAGATTGCAGCTGCAGTGTGGGGACAGAGGTGGCCGGGAGCCCAGGGTAATAAAAGAATAAAAAAATGGATCCTGTCTGATTCTACCCCTGGATTGAATGCGGTGGGATATAAAAACCCTCAAACACTTGAATGGAAGGAAAATATCTGCAATCACATTACTTCAGTTGTGCTTGAGATCTTGGAATTGCTCCAAAACATACATTAACTACACACACACACAAAAATCTCCCCAGAATTCCCTAATTAAAGCTGGAGAGGCTAAGCAATGGTACAGTCTTTCAGATGGAGTACTATATGGCTCCATACAATAAAATCAAGATATTGACATTAAAAAGAATGGCAGAATGACACGGGAAGCTGTTGAATCCATTGTGTTAAATTAAAATTAGGCTCAAACTCTAAATCTAGTACAATCCCAAGTATACTCACAAATAATAAGCACAAACATAAAATCCTAAGCTACAAAATACATCAAAATATTCAAAGTGGCTACCTCTGGGTGGTGGGGTTATGAACGGCTTGTTTGCTTCTAGATTTCTAAATTTGTTATAGTGGGCCTGAGTTTATTATGACGGTACCCTAGGGATACTTGTGTGAGCTAGCTTGTTGCCATTACGAACACAGAGCCGAAGCAAGGGGAGACGAGATGAAAGGCAGGTTTGCTCTCTGTTCCCTCCCATGGCTAAAGGCAGCATGTGGGAGAGCAGCAGGGAGAAGATTAGTTTGTGGGGAAACTCATGTCTAGCCTCAGGCCACGCAGCCTATTTCCTCAGAACGCGGAAAAAGCTAGTCAACACATTTGATTCAGACTAATCCAGAAATTCGGTTTTCCTCGATTTCTCCCTACACCATAAAATCAGAATAGTCCAAGGCTCCCAGCATAATATTGCCTTTGAGAATAAAACCTTTCGCAAAGTTACATTTAGAAGAGATGGAAAAGTAGGTAGCATCTGATGCTGAGTCCTGCGACTTGCCCAAATTTCACCTGGACTTGTACTTAGGGAAATTTCGTAGATCTTCTTTGAGTGGCTTTGTTCCTACGCTAGATTAGAATCTGCCCCCAAAGAGGCTGGGAATCTGGAAGAAGCACCCCCAAAGCTCCCATGAGGCTGCCAGACATGTTGGCCGAAATAAACACAGCAGGCCTCCTGCCCTTTCTGGCTCATTCTTCAGTTTAATTTCAAGTTAAGGACTCTAATAAAAGTTGAACTCTCTTCTTTGTTCTTGATCTTGACTCCCATTCCAGTACTTATTTTTTATTATCAAAGCAGGAAATGCACAGATGGGTATAAAGTGAAAACTACTTCTACCTCCCCTCACTCCCCCGGGCTCTCTCTAGAGATAACAAGTTTCTCATGTATCCTGCCACAAACTCAATGCACATACAAGCATCCCTTGCTTAAGCTAATGAGATCATGTTATACGTACTGTTTGGTACTTTTAAAATTTCATACTGAGACCTTTTCATACACATACATGGATTTTTTTTTTCCTTTTCAATGTAAATCTCAAATGCCTGCGAGATGGCCTGGCCGGGTGAGAAGGAGACCTAATACTAGGAGCCTGAAACCCGGCGTCTACTCCCCATTCTCCCTCAGAGGAGCTGCAGAACCTTAGGGCATTCTCTTTACCCTTCCCTGGATCTCAACAGTCTCCTCATCCATAAGGGTTATGGGGAAGAGAAGGAAACTTTTTGTGCCCGAGGACTGAGGCTGAAGCAGGTGACCCTTCTAGTTTTGAGAGCTGTGGGATAGGACGTCCAAAGACGTCCATGTCCTAATCCTTGGAACCTGTGGTGATGCTACTTTACATGGCAGAAGGGGCTTTGCAGGTGTGATTACATTAAGGGTCCTGAGGTGGGATGATTACCCTGATTTATGCAGGTGGGCCCACTATAATAATCATAAGGGTCCTTATAAGATGGAGGAAGGGAAATCAGGGTCAAAGAAGGTGAGGTGATGCCAGGAAGGTCAGCGGACGTGGGGCCACAAGCCAAGGATTGCATGCAGCCTCCAGAGGCTGGAAAAGGTAAGGAAGGGACTCTGGACTAAAGCTTCCAGTGACCCACTGTAGGCTTCTAACATCCAGAACTGTCAAAGAGTAATTTTATGTTGCTTTAAGCCCCTATGTTCACGGAAATTTCTACAACAGTAAGAGGAAATTAATTTAAGCTATAACCTCATGATTCTAAAATAATCAAGCAGGTAAACACTTACCCATGATAGAAGGTAAGCAGAAGGCAATAAGGGGAAACATCTAGGGAGGAGGAAACTGAAGGAGTAAAGGGAAAGGCAGGGGCACAGGGCCTGGGGCTATGGAGTTTCATGTAGGCTGGCTTCCCCTTGGGCCACTCATATAAGCCATTTCCTCTATTTAATGCTGGCCAAGGGTCTGACTTCTATGCAGATGGAGACAGACCTTTCCACTGCGGGTCCAAAATTTGGCCCTGGCTTTCTGAGGGTACTGCATCTTTGGCAGGATGGGGGTTCCCTGCTGAAAAGCTCTACCTTGACTATCTCTCTGCCTTAAGGCCATTTCCCAAGTCACAGAAAAGGCTGAGAGGTTCCCAGCTGGCAGTTTGCCCTGCTGATGAAGAGCTTCGGAGAACTTCCTCTGCACAGAGCCCAAAGGGGTTGGGCACAGAGTTGAAATGAGGCTGGGCTGGAGTTCTGACTGCCTGGGCTGGAATCCTGGTCCCACCACTTACTGGCTGCAGTCCCCTGGCAAGTCCCTTCACCCCGCGGTGTCTCGGTTTCCTAATCTGTAACATGCAGAAGTCAGAAGACCTACCTCAGAAGCACCCACACCACACTGACAGCATCATCAACAGCATCTGCACAGTGTAGGAACTTGCAGAGTGAAACAGGGCAGACCTTGTCCAGTTTGCTGGACAAACTGCCTCCCAATTGCTGTTCCCTATCACTTGCTGCTAACAGAAACCCAACTTTATTTGGGGATGACAATGTGTCTAGCTCACTTCTCCCTTTCCCAGCCTTCTCTGCGGTAGCTATGTTATCTACTTCTGGCCAATAAAGTACAAAATCTGGGACACCTTGGTGGCTCAGTGGGTTAAAGCCTCTGCCTTCGGCTCAGGTCATGATCTCAGGGTCCTGGGATCAAGCCCACCCCTCTGCCTGCCTCTCTGCCTGCTTGTGATCTCCCTCCTCTCTGTCAAATAAATAAATTAAATCTTAAAAAAAAAAAAAATAAAGTGCAAAATCTGTTGGGAGAAAGGAGGCTTTGGGGAAAACTTCTGCTTTCCTGATAAGAAGGAGAACAAGAGGCTGGTGCCCACATTCCCCCTTCTTGCCCTGGATACAGAGGTTATGTTTGGAGCTCTGGCAGTCATATTATAATCATGGGGCTAACACCAGTGTTCTCAGGGTGATGGAGAAGAAAGTCTGGAGCCTGGGTCCCTGAAGGCACACTGGGCAGCTGAGCCAACACTGGTGACCGCCGACACTTCTTCCTGTGATATAAGGAAAACAACTCCCACTTTGCTTAGCTGCTTTATTTGGGGTTTACAGTTGATTGGAGCTGGACACATCCCTAAGTGATATAGCAGATTAGCATGTCTCTGATTTAAAGGAGGCCCCCTAGGAAAGCACAGCACACTCTAGATTCAGGTTATCTACTTCTATCAAGTGATTTTCAAAGAAAGGCATCAGGTGTTCAACCACCTCTCATGAACCCCATGTTTCTTCTTCAAATAGATTCTAAAAGAGGTGGCACCAATAGAAAGGTTAGGAGCACAAGGTAGTGGGGTGCCTGAGGATGCCATGGAAGGGGGAGGCTGTGCTCGGCAAAGGGGAGCTGCCACCCTCAGAGCTGAAAAATAAGCAGATAAAGCCACTTCCCCGAAGCCTGGCCCTGAACCCAAACTCTGCTGAGGACAAACCATCTGACCGTTAAGGGAAGCGGATCCCACCAAGAGTCATGTAACCTGGCTCTTTAATTGCTCGCTCATAAAAATCAGAGAGCCGTTTCTGAATTATGGTAGTGGCCAATATGCAAGTTTATTTAAGACCGGTATTGCGCTTTTATGCCAATCGCACCGCATCTATTCAAAAGCTTCTTAAACAGCCTTATACAAAGGAAATGATTGGATTTGGTAAGCTCCTCTGCTTTTTTCCCCCCATCAGGTTCTCCACCCCCCAAGGAAAGGAGGCAGAGTGGAAAAATGAGGTTTTAACTCAGAGTCTGGTTCCTTTTAAAAGCAAACTGAGAAAAAGACACCAACAGTGATGGAGAAAGCTAAATGATGGAAAAGCAAAGCAGGAGTTTACCCTAGGCCGCGCCCACAAGGGCTCGCAGTGCTGGCTACCGCCGACACCCCCCTCCACCCGGCTTGGGTAGGAATGCGATCAGTTCGCATCTCCCAGGCAGATGATGGAGGGAATTGGTCCCAAGATCCTTCGGGGGGCTGGGGTGGCCTGGTAAGAGCAGCGGTCAGGGGCGGCTACCACTGGCGCCCCCGCCCAGAGGCGGAACGGCTTCCGCTGGCGGGCGGGGGCTCTGCAAGGTGTCCCGCGCCTCCGAGGCCGCCCGGCTCGGGCCCCACAGCCGCGCAACCCGGGGCTCGGGGCCGCGACCCGCGCCTCACCTGGCGCCCGGGAACCGGGGGCCCATCCCCGGCGCTGGCGCAGGCCTGGCTCCCGCCCCGGGCCCAGCGGCTCCCCGGCCAACCGCGCTCCCCCGGGGGCCGGTCTGGTTTCCTCGGCCCGCCTCCCGGCGCGCAGCCCCCGCCCCGGCCCGCACTCACGCTCCACGTCGTGCAGCTTGGCCCGCTCCTCCTCCAGTTTGCCCTTGAGGCTCTCGGCTTCGCTCTTCAGCGACGCCAGGGTCTGGTTCTCGTGCAGCCCGTCGGTTGCCATCTTCGCGCCGGGACGCGGCGGGGAGGGAAGCGGAGAGCGGGGATGCGGGTGAGTGGCCGACGGAGGCCTGGCCGGCGAGCGGGCGGGAGCGGCCCCCGGCGCAGCTCCAGCCGCCTTCTCCCCGAGCGCGGCCCCGCCCTCCGGCGCTGACGCGGGCGGCTGCGAGCCGGGCTGCGGCGGCCGACTCCCCCCCCCTCCGCCCGCCGCGCCCGCTCCGCGCCCGCTCCGCGCCCGCTCCGCGCCCGCTCCGCGCCCCCCGCTCTGGCACCTGCCGCGCGCGCCTGGCGCTGTGCCCAGGGCGAGGTCCTCGGTGGCGCTGCGGCGCACACCCCCCCCCCCCGGAGAAGCCGGGAGTGTCGTGCCCATTTTACCGGTGGGAAAAC
>CM053609.1:41282813-41299004 GCA_028646535.1 Procyon lotor | reverse complement strand
TCGTGCCCATTTTACCGGTGGGAAAACCGAGGCTCAGAGATGGGAAGGCGACTTGCCGGAGGACGCGCACCTAGTGAAGGACCAAACTGGGATTCCAACCCAGGACTGCCTGGCTCCTGGGAGCCGGTGAAGTCCCACTGACACGGCCTTCCTACTCTCCCCTGCCCCGGCACCGATCTCCCCTCAGTGGGACTCGATGGGCTGCCCGGTGGCTGCTGCCTGCAGAGTGGACGAGCGAGGATTGGCCAACGAGGCCCAGCCCGCACCGCTGATAGACTGATACCGGCCTCGTCCTGGGTAGCTCTGGTGCTCCCCCCACAACGACCGGAAACGTTCTTCCTTTGTTGGCTTAAATATACAAAAATAAAACGGAATCTGGCTTCTGAGAAGCTGTAGAGGCTTTGCAGCATTAGGAAGCGCACTCTTGGTTTTGCTTTACCTCTCTTCACACAGGGAATTAAGTTCCTGGCCTGGGGTCAGCAAAAGGAGGTGCTGGCAGAGTGGGGTTAGTATACAGGGGCCCAGACCCGGGGTGCTTGAGCCCACACTCCGTGATCTCGGATGTGTCACTTCTGAGGCAGCTTCCTCCACCTCAGAATGAAAGGCTGCTAGGGTTCTCTCAAGGATGCAAATTTAGTGACTTCATGGTGGGCTCAAGCATCTCTTTTTCCCAGTCCCCTGCAGTGCCGGGCACTGTTCCAAGTACTTTACATTAATAAATCGCAATAATCACCCGGAATGGATAGTGTTACCCACATTTTACAAACGAGGACATGGAGGCACAGATTAAATGATTTGCTTGAGTCACACTCTGAGAAAGAGGCAAAAGGCAGAATTTGGACCGAGGCGGTGTGGCTTCATCGGACCACATGCCTTCTGGACTTCTGTGTGGAGGACCCCAACTGTGGCTTCTCCCTTTTCCTCTGTTCATGACCTGGGGTGTGTGTGTGTGTGTGTGCGCACAAAATGAGAAGGCTGAATAAGGTTGCAAATTCCAAAGAAAACATTCCCAAGCAGGATTTTGGAGGCTATCCTCACTCCTCACTCCCCAAGCAATCTAGCCTCAACTTGCTGTCCTGTGCACCACTTTATCAAAGAAAAGTTGGAAGTAATCTGTATTCATCTATACATGGTGGTTTAGGAGTTTAGAGTCTGAGCTCCTCAGTTTTCTTATCTGATAAATCTGCTTCATCGGGCTATTGTGAGAATTAAATAAGATAATGTGAATGAACCTCTTAGCGGACTTCTCCATCATAGCAGGCACGTGTATTAACTACCAGCTAGCTCCCTTTTCCCCTTCCATCAATATAGGTTTATTCATCATTTATCCTCAGGATTTAGCATAATAACTGGTAGGTACTCAGTGTTAGTTTGTTAAGTGGATGTATAAAACAAAATCTATAAAATATATAATTAAAATGAAACAAATATAAAATAACATATAAATGCTTTAGATACATGCAACTATTTATAAAAGCAAAAATATGACATGTGCTTCAGAGTTTGTAGAGCAAAAGTTTAAGAGCACAGGTCCCACCTAGGTCAGACTGCCTGAGGATAAATCCTGGTTGTGTCGTGTGGCCTCGGGTGATTAACGTCTCTGTGTCTCAGGCTCTTTATCTGTAAATGGATAACACCTCCCCAGAAAGGCCTCATCAGGGGTGACCACGCAGAGCATTCAGAGCTGTGCCTGACACAAACTATTTGCTCATCACTATTAAGGCTCCCTGATACACTTGAGCAGTTCACATAAAGTAATTCAAACGAGACAGTGGGTCATGGGAGACACTTCTCAGCAGGGTCACCTCAGAAGGCCTAGCCAAACAGTATCCTCTCCTCACTTCCTCATTGATGCTGATCCCTCATGGGATGTGAGCCTGCTCAAGGTCTGCCTGTGTGTGATCCGGGGTGAGGGGAGCTTCACATTGGGGTGTGCCCTTCTCTGGAGGTTCTCTCTGTAAAACAAACCCCAAACCTCTTCTATTCTAGAGGCTCTACCATCTAGAGAAAAGGCAATGTGATTTCTTAACAGATGGCAGAGTTTGCAAAGTGCCTTTCTGTACTTTGGTTTTAACTCCTTTTTCTAAGTAAGGAAGAAGGAGATCAGAAACGTTGAGGTCCGCTGCATTTCAGCAGGAAGGGAGTTAGGGCATTGCCTCTATTCATGAAAAAGGTCCATGGGGGGGCGGGGGGCTACATGATCGAAAAACCTCTGGGGGTGAAAATTAGCTGTTGGTCCTTTGGATGTCTCCTCAGCCACAGGAGGGTGTCCAAATATTTGGGAACCTCAAAGTGCTTGTGGAGATAGCCTGTGACTGTTTCCTGAAAGAGCCCTCCTGGGGGAGCCTCTGCCCTGGGGGAACTGTATGATACCACAGGATGTGACCACAGGGCCTCTGGGCTCCCAGTACCACAGAAGAAGCGGTATAAAAAAAACAGAAGAACTAAGATTAATAAATAGCCCTGCTCCAGGATGTCAGGGCCACCGGAAAGCAGGCTTATTTTAAGAACTGAATGTCGTCAGTCTGATGACGTGCGGAGCCACGTTTAGAACACAGTGCCCTGTGGCTCGGAGCCCATTACGCTGAGCCTGAATCTTGTGACGTCAGGATTATGACGCTGTACCAAAGCCTGTGCGTCTCTCTGGGCTGTTTACTTGCTGTTTGCTTCACGAGAATAATTTTTTTTTAAGTGTAATTACTGTCAGGGGTTACAGTGGGATCAAAAGGATGAATACTGCCTTTTCATCTTCAGTTGGATAAAATGTAAAAATCCCCTTTCCTCTCTTTGATAGATGGTTTTAAAAATGTGTCGGTAATTGGGCGTTTCCAACTGGGATTTTGGAGAAGAGTACTTTACCACTTTTGACCAGATGGGGGCTCTGCTGAGCTGTATTACTGGGCCGGCTTTGCACATCCTCTCAGGACTAATTTCTAGGGCTTTCGCCATGCTATGGGCATTTTGCTACAAAGATCTGAAAAGCAGATGCATAGCCACCTCTAGTGAGGACTGATTTATGTTCTTTGAAAAATGTAAGGATTTATATTCGGTCCCTGGCCCTCACTGAAATCTCAGGCCTAAGGAGCGCATTTCCATGAACTTAATTTTGCTTACTACCGAGTCCCTGTAGGGTGCAGTCTTCAACAGAGCTGGACCATGGCTTTTGGAGAGGCACTTCCAGGCTGTTTGTTTGCCAGAGTCCTTTTTAGTTTGGTTGCTTGTCAAGCATACGGAAAGCAAAAGCAAAAATCATTAGCCCTGAAAAAGTAGTAATAGCTAAAACATTCACTGAACATGACCTGTGCTAGGTATTGTTTTAAATGCTTTATCAAATGAACTCATCGAATTCTCACAAATCCCTATGAGATAGATTTTATTATTCCTATTTTATATATGGGAAAACTGACCTCCTAAGTCAGTTGAAAGCTGTTGGCACCACCACCAGCAAGGAACCTAACTAGGATTTGAACCCGGGAGGTCAAGGGGGCCACACCCCGAACCCCCAGGCTATGCTGCCTCACTCAGCCCAAGTGTGCTCAAAATGTCTGTGTGAATAAACTGATTGGATGGTGACTCCTCTGTCACATGACCCTGATGTTAGCCATCATTTTAAAACAAGATAACCACTTGAATTTTTTTTAAGTGGCACTTACGATTTCTGCACACATTGAACAGTAGCTGAGCTGTTGAGATTTCTTGAAAACTGGTCTCAGAGCCCGTTGTTTGAAACATTTGTCACAGGAGCCAAATACATTAACGAGAAAGGTCTGATCGCACATTTTTAATCCAAAATGAAGCTGAAAAAGAAAGAGAGAGAAAGGGACGTTTGTGCAGGAGAAAAGCCAACAGAAATAGCTTTTTAAAACCTCATCTTCCTTTGATCACGATGGTTGCTCAGACTTCTACATATGGGATAAAGATAATGCAGTTAATTTATAACCTTTGATTTATTACAACACACTGGGTCAACACCAGCTTGTTTATTTAATCAGTAAGAAAGCATCAGACAATAGATTTTCTGGGGTTACCATTTAACTGGCTGTTTCAGCAGCTTACAGACACGGACACAATTGATCTTTGCAGCCCAGTATTAATCCTGTGGGGCTCCACAGTGGAAGGCATCATTGTAATGCATACTACAATTTAAAACTTAAAAAAAAAAATTCTTCCCCTGCAGGTGAACTTTTGGAGTGAAGATGAGAGACAGAAAATGGTAAAGCCTGATTTCAACCAATACCCTAAGGCTGAGTAAACACAGTGTTGGTTCTCTGCAAGGGACACATCCCATTTATTACACTGGACAGTGTAATACTGGACAGCCACAGACCCAGGGTCCCTGTCTGTCCATCCAGAAGTCAACCGACGGGTCCAGGCCACCAAAGGGAGGGCAAACACAGACGCCAAATGGTCTAGTGGCTAAGGGTGCTGGCTCTGGCCGCCGAGATCCTGGCCCCACTACGTAAGCAGGTTACTTGAGCTTCTCTGGATTTTTGCTAATCAATCAAATGGGGATCTTAACATCTACTGTAACAAGGTCACCAGGGGAATTATAAAAGACAGTGCATAAAGCTTAGCTCAAGGCTGGAATATAGTGAGTGCTCCAGAGATGTGAAGCTGCCCTGTGAGTGGCTATGGGAGCAGCAGCAGCAGCAGTGGGAGGGAGGGGAGGGGGACGAGGCTGGAGATGTGGAAAAAAACACAAGTGAGCCTGTGGCCCTGTTTCGGGCAGAACGCGATGAAGGCTTTCTGTAAAGCAATGGTGGAGGATGGATTTGGACCATGCTTATGAAGGAGCTAGACTTGCTGACATGGGGGCAAGGAGGGGGAGAGGCCTGTGAAGCCTCCAGGGTTTCCATTTGGGAGGCTAAGTGTTGTGGTTTCACTGTTGGAGAGGAGGACAAGGAGGTTGAGGGGGGCAGGGGACCTAGCTGAGCCAATTTAACAGGTGTTTCAAAGAGTGGGCCACAGCAAGGTTCAAAGACATGACCCTCTGAGTATAAAGAGATTTTAGGCCACTGGTCTGAATATTTCGACAGAGCCATATTTGAGAGGAATGCATTCATAGGGCAGGTGGCAGTGGGGACGCCTCAGAGGGGGAATGCCTACCATGCGAGGTCACTGTGGGACTGGAGGAAGAATGGGGATAATGAACTGGGTTGAACTCCTACAACAAAGGGGCAGCTGACAGTAGTTCCTGAGATCTCTGAGTGACAGAGAAGTAAAGGACCGACCCTTAAGGATGCGAGATCAGAAGGGAACCAGCTATCGACCACCACGGAGTGCTTGGCCCTGACTGCTCATGGCCACCCAAGGAAGGAAGCAGACATCGGTATTATAGCTGAGGAAATACCTTGGGATTAAGTAAGTTCAAGGTCAGCAGCGGAACCTGATTCTGTACGTGGTGGGACTCCACAACCCTTCTCGTGAAGCAGGCACAATCAGGCTGCCCCCTGGAGCCCAGCCTTTGGCAAGGACCCAGCGATGTTGTCCCCCATTGCCCAGGCCTGCCAGTCCTGAGGTCCTGCTGACGACCCCAAGTAATAGCATTAGGGACGTGAGCCGTGGGTTTTTCAGCGAGGGGGCAACATCATGTAAGCGGATTATTCCAGCATTTGCGCTTCCAGAAATAGGTCAGAGAGATAATGTACAGGAGGAAAATCAACTAGGGTAAGAGATTGTTATCATGATCTGGGGAAGAGGAAATGAGTTCTGGACAGAGGGCAGCTGGGGGAATGGAGGGTGAGAGGAACCTCGGGGACCGAGTGGAGAAGGAATACTGGGATGGCCAGGGGTTGTGGGAGAGCCAGAAAAAGGGAAGGAGGGAAAATGCCAATATTCCAAATCTGGAGAGAGACACTATTCTCCTTCCCAGACTGGATTTTAAACTTTTTCTCATGATGAGGCTGTACACGTTTATTATAACTGGAAACAGAGGGACACGAAGAAGGAAAATTAATCACGTACATGCCCGATACTAACAAAGTGATTGCTATTAACATTTTATATTTTCTTTTGGTGTTTTCATAAGCATATGTTTATACTTTTTAAAAAATCAGAATTGTATGCAATATATAATTTTGAACTTTAGCTCTATGCTTACTAGTGTTTTTGTCTACACTTGCCATTGCATATTCCTAGAAAGCATCATTTTCTCACGGAGACCACAGTTTTGAGACCTAACAACCTTAAATCGCTTCACACGGCTAGCATTTTGGATCTAGCTGGTTAAGCATGGGCAAGCTACAAACTAAATTTAAAATATCACAGTATTTAAAACTATAAATATTATACATTGTAGAGTCTGGAAAAATCAAAGAGGCATAGTGAGGAAAATAATCACCTATAATTCCACTGCCCAGAAAGACTCCTGGTCCACATTTTGGCATATGCAAGAGTAGATTTTATATTTTTTATATACTGATGTTTTTCATTTAGCATTTATATCATGGCCAAGTTTAACTGTAGTGCATTCTACCATCCTTATTGTCAATAATCCTTTTTATGATGAGGGAACATTTAATAGCTAGGACAAATGCTTCAATGAGCATTTTGACAAGATAAAAATATCGCATTTTAACAAGCCTTGATATGAAGTTGTTCTGCAGTAGTCCACAGAACTTCTCAGACCTTCCCCTAAGCCTAAGCCAAACACAAAATTTCCTTGCTCTATTTCACCTAAATATATAATTTAAAAATTACCTAAAAACCCACCACCCCATATTTATTTTTAAAAGAGTGCAGACCAAAGAGAGAAAGTCAGAAGTGAAAGTCCCTGCTACTTGCTCTGCATTCTCTCCCCATATTTAGAGTTGGTGCATATTCTTCCAGACTTTTCTGACACCATAGATAAAGCTTGTGAGTTACACAAATAAGGCTATTAGCTATTTGCTTTTTTCCACCTCATTTACTCTGTTAATCCTTATAGATCTATCTGTTTTTTGGTAATAGCTTTAATATTACTCTGTACCATGTAGTACCTTGATTGATTGATTGATTGATTTTTAAAGATTTTATTTATTTGACGGAGAGAAACACAGCGAGAGAGGGAACACAAGCAGAGGGAATGGTAGCGGGAGAAGCAGGCTTCCTGCAGAGCAAGGAGCCTGATGCGGGGCTCGATCCCAGGACTCTGGGATCATGACCTGAGCCGAAGGCAGCCGCTTAAAGACTGAGCCACCCAGGCGCCCCAGTACCTTGATTTATTAAACCAGCCTTCTATTATTGGATATATAGAGTATCTCCAGTTTTTACTTTTGTAATAATGTTTCACTGACCCACTTGAAAACGGGCAAAACAATCCTGCATGCTTTGCTGCTGGGAATGTAAAATGGTGCAGCTCCTGTGGAAAACTGTGTGGCAGTTACTTAAAGAGGTGAACACGGTAGTCACCATATGACCCAGCAAATCCACTCCTAGGTATATATGCCCATAACCAAAAATACATGCTCACATGAAAACTTACACATGAATGTTTATGGCAGCATTCAAGACTGAAGTAGAAACAACTCAAGTCCATCAACAGATAAATGGATAAACAAAATGTTGTATATCCATATAGTAGAATGTTAATTGACCACAGAAAAGAATGAAATTCTGATCCATACTACAATATAGATGAACCTTGAACCCATTATGCTAAGCGAAGTAAGTCGGACCCAAAAGGCCACTAACTGTGACTCCATTTATATGAAATGTCTAGGATAGGCAAATCTGTATGAGCGGAAAGTCGATGACAGGTTTCCTGTAAGTAGGAGAAGGGGAGATTGGGGAGTGACTGCCTAGTAGGTATGGGGTTTCTTGTCTGGGGTAATGGAAATGCTGTAGAATTAGATAACGCACATCATTGTGCATATACTAAAACTACTAAAATGTATGCTTTAAAATGCTGAGCTTTGGGACACCTGGGTGGCTCAGTCAGTTAAGCATCTGACTCTTGATTTCATCTCAAGGTGGTAGGATCGAGCCCCACATTGGGCTCCATGCTCAATGGGGAGTCTGCTTGAGACTCTGTCCCTCTCCTTCTGACCCTCCCCACTGTGTGCTCCCCTCTCAATCCCTCTCTCTAAAATAAATAATCTTTAAAATAAATACAATGCTGAGTTTTAAGTTACGTGCTTTATCTCACTAGAAATTATTTTTTAAATATAAGAATTTGAACAGACACTTCACAAATGCAGACATTCATATGCTCAATAAACATATAATGCTCAATGTCATTAGTCATCAAAAAAATGCAAATGAAAACCACACTGCTATACCACTACTTACTCACTGGAATTCCTAAAATGTAAAAGACTGACAATGTGAAGTGTGGGCAAGGTGTGAGAACTGGACCCCTTTCCTTGTTGGTGGGAATATAAATTGGTACGACCACTTTGGAAAACTGGTTGATAGGACCTACTAAGGCTACACATATATATAACTTGTGAGCTGGCACTTTCTACTCCTGGATGTATACTCATCAGAAACAAATACTTATAGCCTTTAAAAAAAAAAAAAAAAAGCAAAGCAAAGAAAAAATAACTTCCTAGCAGCTTTATTCACAATAGCTCCAAATTGGAAAAACCCAAATGCTCATCAACAGACTAGATAGCTTGTGATGTGCGATAAAAAAGAATAAACTTTTGATACACATGGCAATGTGAATATATCTCACAGACTAAGACTATATAATGTTTGTATCAAAACCTCTTCCTATTCCTGGAGTACCTGGTGGCCTAGACGGTTGCTTGACCAACTCTTGATTTTGGCTTGGGACATGGTCTCAGGGTTCTGGGATCCAACCCCGTGAAGGGCTCCAGACTCAGCAGACGGGGATGTGGGGGGTGGGGGTCTGCTTGGGATTCTCTTTCTCTCTCTCCCTCTACGCCTTCTCCTCCTGCTTCTCCCCGTGGCTCATGTGCACACGTGTTCTCTCTCTCTAAAATGAATACATTTTTAAAAGATTTTTTTAAAGATTTGATTTACTTATTTGACAGAGAGGGAGCGACAAGCAGGGGGAGTGGCAGACAGAGTGAGAAGCAGTCTCCCCTCTAAGCAGGGAACCCGATGTGGGGCTTGATGCCAGGACTCTGGGATCATGACCTGAGCTGAAGGCAGATGCTTAACTGACAGAGTCACCCAGGCACCCCTTAAAAGATTTTATTTATTTGACAGAGAGAGAGAGATCACAAGTAAACAGAGTGGCTGGCAGAGGGAGAGGGAGAAGCAGGCTCCCCACTGAGCAGGGAGCCCAATTCGGGGCTCGATCCCAGGACCCTGAGATACCTGAGCCAAAGGCAGATGCTTAGCCGACTGAGCTGGGCAGGTGCCCTAAAATGAATAAATCATCTTTAAAAAAAAAAAAAAACCAAACAAACCAAAAACCCTCTTTCTCTTCAATAAGCTGCATTCTGAGGCTTATAGTTGACCTGGAAATTGTTACCTGGATCTATTTTTAAAGCTGATTATATGACTTTACAGATGCCTAATTTTTTCCCCCTGATGCCAACACTAAATATATTTTCAAAACAAAACACCTTCCTATTATTTCAAATGAAATGCATGTGGGTTGTAGAACAATTAGAACGTGCAGGCTAAGCACCGCCGCCTCCCTTCACCTGCGCTCCCTCCTCACGAACGCCCAGTCAGCACCCCGGGGTGCGCATGTAGAACACTTCCGTGAGCGTGCAGGAACACCTGAGTATGTAATATACGGTTAGCACATACATACCTTCCCCAGAGTCAACACTCGGAGCGCCCAGCTGAGAAGTCAGAGCTGCAGCTCCAAGGCGAAGGTGCAAAAGCGGAAGCAGCACCTTTAATCTCCTTATCTGGGCTTCGAGGCTCAGAGGCTTTGTCCCTTCCCACCGGCACTCATGCCCACGAGACCTTCTGCCCATCCACAGCAGATGGCCTCGGAACTTCTGCTGACCTGCTTCTTGAGCTCAGTTCTCCGTCCGCTGCAGGAGGCAGCGTTGGTCAACTGGAGCCCCATGAATCCATGCTCTGCTCCCCTGAGCAACACTGACATTCACCTCTGACTGTTATCAGCATCTTCTGCCTGCTCCGTCCTCATTTTGGAAGTTCTGCCCACCTTCAGCTTTGTGGGACGGATCAAGAGGTGGGAGGCGTGCCCCTCCCCCTCTCCCATGCATATGTCTCTCAGCCCCTGCAGGCCCCTTGTTGTGTTCCCAGACAAGATCTGCTCCTTCCCAGGGCTGACCAACCCCCACGCCCCCAGTCCTGCTGCTTCTAACAGGACCTTGCTCCTGCAGCTCTGTCCCATCTTGCCAGCATCAACGTGAGTGCGGGGAAGAGTAAGATGTGGACCTGATCTCCAGGAGCTCACAGGGTAGCAAAGGAGATGGGCACTGTCCCCGGCCGATCGCCCAGGGCGAGTGTTCAAAACAGGCATGAACCCTGACCTATGGAACCAAAAAAAGGAGGGTGATGGGGAGCAGAGAGAGGGCACAGAGAAGGCCACGGGTGCCGATCAGAAACCCAGCCAAATGTCTGCCAACGGCCCCTCATTCCCTCACCATCTGGGAGCCCATGGAGACACAGCCTGAGCCAGGGCTTAGGGCATATTAGCTTCCCCTCTAAAACATTTATATATATTTTATGAGATATTATGAATCCATAAAGATTCCAGCATTTCTAAGTATACAATCCTTAAAGAAAGGCACAAAACTTGTGCATTTAAGAAAAATGTAGTCTCCCAGCAATTAAAAGAACCTGACCTGGGGCGCCTGGGTGGCTCAGTCGCTCAACCGACCGACTCTCAATCTCAGCTCACTCAGGTCTTGATCTCAGGGTTGTGAGTTTGGGCTCCACGATGGGTGGGAGCCTACTTAAAAAAAAAAAAAAAGGAACCTGACCCAATTCATTTGGTAATTTATTTTATTGATTAAAATATTTAAAAGTTCTACTTTTCTTTTCTTCCTATACAATGTATCTAAATGAACTAAATCATTTATAATATGAAAAGACATCATTACACATCATGGTGCCGTTGCTTCATCATCATGTATTATTTCCACCCCTAAGATACATGTCCGTGTTAGAGAAACACAGCCGCTGCCTGGGAGTCTGTCAGAAGCGGAGGGCCGGTTGGGATCCTCGGAGTGGCGCCCAGGAGCACTGGGGCCACCGGCCATAGGCTAGCAGGGCTGGTCAAACGACATTGTGTGCTCTGAAAGGAAGGAAAGAGAAGTTTTGGGGGAAGCGGTCGGGGAGACAAGAGATAGTCCGTTTCCACAAAACTTGGGAAACACTGGTTTCTCCCAAGGAGGAACTGACATAATTCTTGAGTTATTTTTATGGGAAAATTTAAGAACATATTTGAAGGCTGAAAAAATAGAGAAAATCATTTAAGTTGCCTTTTAAGCTTAGTTTTTAAAAGCGTTATTGTGTGAATAATGAAAAAGTATGGCGAGTGTGTTGGCAGATAAAATTTAAAGAAATGTTCTTTCAGAAGAGATGATAAATTGGTATGGCAATTAATTTTACTAATAGATTCATTTTAGAATATATATATAATACTTTATATGATTCATTTTGGATTGGATATTCTCTTAAAAACTAGAGGAGTCTGAAATTATAAATATCTTTGCATGCAGGAGCATTTTTAGTAAAAAGTCAGTGAACCCCAACCTACCCACCTTGGGCAGGAGGCATGGGGTCAGAGGACTTTTGACAGGACCCTGTGGCCAAATGGAATTATTTCCTAGAGGACTCAACCCTGGAACCCACTTGTGGCTTCATACATGTACCTGGTCTTCACACAAACATTAGAAGACTTGGAAGACACCATTTTCTCAGATCCTACTCCCTCTGGGGGTGGGGAGCCCTATCACAAGACAAATCTAGAAAATACAGGCCTTCCAGGAATCCCAGTAAAAGCTGGTTGTGCTTCTGAAGGTAGGCGTGGCCTTCCCAACCCCAGCTAGCGTGTGTTAACTCTTAGAAAATGACAGTGGTGACACCATCACCGGGAGCAAGAGAAGATGTGGTCCATCTTGGAGAATTCTTATGTTCTTCCTTACATCACATTCCAAAGCATTGCCAGTTCCAATGAATAAACCACATCCCTCATATTTGATCTTCATTTAGCTTCTGAGGGAAAAGTGCACTTACTCTCTTTTCTCCGGTTATAACCTATTGAGAAAGCCTAGCTTAAAACTGCTGGGGATCTGGATCATTTCCAGAGCATGTGGAGAGGGGGTAAAAGGAAATGTAACTTGAAAGAGATATTTTGTATCCAACATCAGCTGTGATGAATCCTCCCGGTTATTTAGGAGAGCCTGAAATTGAAACCAGAGGAAAAATGAATAAAGAAACCAGTGCACTCTGCTTTATGATTATCTAGACGTCTAGAGTGAGGAAAACACAACTCCACTGTCACTGAAAAGCTCCTTTCAAAATCATGTGAGCAAATGCACAAAAGGGCCTTTTGAAACACAATCCCGTGGTGAAATGGTCTATGCAGGATTTCCAATCAGCTCTCATGAATATTTACTTACGTGCTCCGTTTCACCTCAGAAGTTAATTTCCCACAGGATGGACTGACTGTAAATGGATCTGTTTTCTGTTCTTATCCATTCTTGTGGCATAATTCTAAGCCCAAACATGAGGAGATCTGAAGTATTAAATCTTTCTAACAGTTATCCTTTTTTATAGTTCAGTAGTTGTGAACTTTTTTGTCTCAAGACTCCTTTATACTCTTTATTTTTATTTTATTTTATTTTTTTTTTTTTTTTAAAGATTTTATTTATTTGACAGCGAGAAACACAGCGAGAGAGGGAACACAAGCAGAGGGAATGGTAGGGGGAGAAGCAGGCTTCCTGCAGAGCAAGGAGCCCGACGCGGGGCTCGATCCCAGGACCCCGGGATCACGACCCGAGCCGAAGGCAGATGCTTAACGACTGAGCCACCCAGGCGCCCCTCCTTTATACTCTTTAAAGATTATTGAGGACCCCAAAGAGCTTTTGTGTATATATATTTGTGCAGAACTATTGATATTTACACCATATTAGTAATTAAAACAATAATTTAAAATACTAATTCATTAGAATACCAAGAACAAACCCAATGCATATAAACATTTGTTGAAAAATAACTATTTTTGAAAACAAAAAAATTAGTAGGAAGTTGTATTGTTTTGTAATTTTGTAATTCTTTTTAATGTCAGACTTAATATGACCAGTGAAATCTCTAATATCCACTTCTGCATTCAACCTATGGTGATAGGTCATTTTCGTTGAAGTAGAGGAAGAAAAGTCTGTTTCACACATGTTTATTTGGAAAAAGGAAGACTCTGCAGATCCCCTGAAAGGGTCTCAAGGACCTGCAGGAACCAAACTTTGAGAATTGATGCCTTATTTGATTGGGGAAGAAACTTTAGGGATTAAAATAAGAAAAATGAGTATATATACATTTTTCCATTCAGCCTCTGCTCCCTTGCATAATACTGATAAGAAGACTGATAATAAACAAGACATGCTGAAGGAACACAGCAGATGAATCACAGTTTTAGTGTTTTGATTTCCTTCCCACTGAGGCTAAAATGGGTTCTGGGGCACCTGGGTGACTCAATTGGTTAAGCGTCTGCCTTCAGCTCAAGTCATGATGCCAGGATCCTGGGATTGAGCCCCGTATCGGACTTTCTGATTAGTGGTGAGCCTGCTTCTCCCTCTCCCTTTGCTGCTCTTCCTGCTTGCACTCTCTCAAATAAAGAAATAAAATATTTTAAAATAAAATTTAAAAAATTTTAAGATTAAAAATAAGATAAAATAAAATGGGTATTTGACAGGGAAAATTCCTGCTGCTTTTGCAAAGTGCCTTTTGTTTGTATGTTTGGTAAATGTGCTTTAATCTTAGATTTCTACAACATTAATTCAATATTCAATCATTCACTCACTCATTCATTCATTCATTCATTCACTCAAAGTAGGCTTCACACCCAGTGTGGAGCCCAACGTGGGGCCTGAACTCACAACTCTGAGATCAAGACCTGAGCTGAGATCAAGAGTTGGACACTTAATTGACTGAGCCAGTTTTCAGTTTCTTTTACTGAAAATTAAAAGGTACATCCTCAAGGATCTTACCTGTACTTTGCGAACGAAAGATGGAGTCACTCTTTTCTCAAAGTCATCTATAGGTGTGTACGAATTAAGGATCTTTATGATCTGCAAACAGCACATAAGATGCTGTTAGACCATGAAAAACGACAAGTCTGTCCATGAAATAACGATTCTGATGGTTTGGGAACTACTGTGAACATATGTAGTTCTTTGATATCATAAAGTGCCTCTAAGAACCATGGGCTCTGGCCTCCTTCCTCACCCCTTCTGCTCCCCCATACATACACATCTGTGAGTTCAGAGGGCAGGGAATGTATCATAGGCACTTTTGTGTTTTTGAGTCCTAAGTGAGTATTAAATAAATGCTTATTAGATAAGAGGGTGGTCCTTGGAGATACGTGTGCACCCCAAAGAGCACACAGAGACTCAGACACACCCTATGCTGGCTAAGCCAGAAACGGTAACACCAGTTGCACGATCCTTTGGAGAGGATCAGGGACACACTCAGCAAGCCCAGCTACCTGCACAGCAGACAGGGAGGTACAGCGTTCATAGATCTCCTTGGCATCGCTGTCTGTGGTCTTCTTGACCTGAAGCAACCAGGCTGCCTGAGAGAGAGGTTCCAAAGTTTCCTTGGCCAAGCTGTTCTGCAAATTCTTATCTTTAAGCCATTCTTCTAAGTAGCTGATGTTGCACCTGGAGTAAAAGCCAGAGAAACAGTAAATAGTGGGTGATCCACTGAGAACACTTGAGGGGAGGGTGCCAAATCCCCCAGTGTGTCCTGAGAGGGTACCCGAGTTCACTGAGAGCTTTACGGCCATGGTCCAGCAGTTTCTTTATTTGTAACATGAGGGGGTTGGAACAAACGATCAGCTCTCATGATCCGTGGTTCTAAGGATCTTGATGGTCTGGGGTGAGAGCCATATCAGCCCTAAACTTTGGGGAATATATGAGCAAAAAGCGGTGATTGCAATAATTTATAAAGTGATCTATTAAAATAACCTTAATAATGGATTTGAAAATCTACTAAAGGAAAAAATCATAGTGATATTTGAAGACCTTACATTGGTATAAAAAACTGCTTTCTTTTCCTAAATTGGCAGAAAATTTTCAATTGGTAGAAGGCTTTCATTCGGTCCACTGGGGTTTTTATTCTTGTTTCTGTCACTAATTATCATAAGTTTATAAGGTAAGAGGCATAGGTTTTAGTCCCACCAATCTACTGTGTGAGCTTGGAAAGTTACTCAACCTCTATGTGTAAGTGAGAGTGTTGAGAACCCCCATGTATAGCTAGTGGGAATGTAAAATGATAGAACTGCTAAGGAAAACAGGTTGGCAGTTCCCCAAAGTGTTAAATGCAGAACTGCCATATGACCCAGCAATTCCACTCTTAGATATATACTCAAGAGGACTGAGAGTATGTCCACATAAAAAATTGTGCACAAATGTTCACTGCAGCAAAGCCAAATAATGAAAACAAATCAAAATGTCCACCAACTGATAGATCTACAATTGTGGTATGTCCATGCAGTGGGATATTATTCAGCAATAAAAAGGAATGAGGTACTGATACATGCTACCACATGGATGAATTTTGAAATTATGTTAAGTGAAAGAAGCCGGTCACAAAAGAACACATTTTATGATTCCATTTATAAAAATGTCCAGAACAAGCAAACCTATAGAGAATGAAAATATATTTGTGGTTGCCTAGCCTGAGGGAGAGGTGACTATGGAGGTGGGATATGGTAGCAGATAAGAATGCTGCTGCTAATGGTTATAAGAATTCTTTTTGGAGTGATGAACTACTAGGACTTCAGCAAGATTGAAAGCTTTTGCACAGCAAAGGAAAGAGTCAACAAAACCAAACAGGTTTTGACAACTGACAGAATGGGAGAAGATATTCGCAAATGACCTATCAGATAAAGGGCTAGTATCTAAAATCTATAAACTCAACACCCAAACTCAACACCCAAAGAACAAATAATCAAGAAATGGGCAGAAAACACGAACAGACATTTCTGCAAAGAGGACATCCAAATGACCAACAGACACATGAAAAAGTGCCCAACATCACTCGGCATCAGGGAAATACAAATCAAAACCACAGCGAAGATACCACCTCACA
>CM053609.1:41265804-41282313 GCA_028646535.1 Procyon lotor | reverse complement strand
GTTAAGCGTCTGCCTTCGGCTCAGGTCATGATCCCAGGGTCCTGGGATCGAGCCCCGCATCGGGCTCCTTGCTCGGCAGGGAGCCTGCTTCTCCCGCTACCATTCCCTCTGCTTGTGTTCCCTCTCTCGCTGTGTTTCTCTCTGTCAAATAAATAAAATCTTAAAAAAAAAAAATGCTACTGCAGAGACTGTGGGATAAAGCTCCATGTGAAATCTTATTTTTTATAACTCATGACTAGGAACAAAAAATAATTGGGGAAATCTTTACCTCTTCCCTGGGAACATCTGGCTCACCACACCCAATGAGACCAGATTGCTGAGGATGTTTGGCTTTTTGTCCTGTCAGCCAGGAAGCCCAGAAACAGTTTCCAAACTACTCTATCCAATTTTATTTTTCCTCTTTGGTCTTGATCTTCTACTTGTATTCAGGTTTTATTATTTGGTGACTTGTGTTTTCATTGTAAAGCCGCCTCAAATCCTCATGGGCCTTCCTCATGGCAGGAGCTTAATAAATATCTGAATGAATGAACCTCTGTGAAATGCGTGTGCTCCTCAGAGGACCACACCATCAGGGAACTACTTCTCAGATGGCTGCTGTCGATTGGTGAACAAAGAAAGCACTGAGCACCTATGGGGACATCTGAGCAGCTGTCACGGGATCTAGGGGCAGGCATCTTGCTCATGACTGTCCTCGCTCATGGAGAACCCGCAGAAGGAATGAGAACTGCTTAGCCAGGGCTCTAATGACACATTTAGGTTTATGGGTTTCCTCTAAGTAGGGCTGAATCCTACCTCAGAGGTGCACAGGGCTTCTGCCTGGAGCTTGTGAAATAAATAGAACCCTTTCCTTTCTGAAGGAAGAGAAGAAGATCCGCAAAGCCCTTCAGAATACTCCTTAACTGAAAACCACAACCTGGTCTCATGGGAATCTGCCAGCCTGGTTTGTGGGGCTGTCCAAGCCCAAGCTGCATTAATACTAACACAGTTTAGAGGATGCCTTGTTTACCATTTGGCTCAAGATGCTTCCTTTGCCACCTTCCCCGACATTCCTGTCATCAACGCGACCTCAGCTTCTCATGTCACACACAGGTATCAAATCCCTGTCCAAATCATAGAAATCCTAACTATCTACCCTATTTCTAGTCAAGCGACAGCACTAACTCTAACAAGAGCTCAGCTTTGTGTTTCCTCAACTAAGAGATCAGGAAAAGCTGACACACCTCAAATCTGTGGCTCACCATGTCCTCAGGATGTTGTTCCTGCTGCTCCCCAAACAAACCTCCTCTGAATCTAGACAGAGCTTCCTACTAGCGCCTGAGGGGGGGTGGTCTTCACAGCTCCCCCACCATGGCTTTGCCCACCTCATTTCCCTTGCCTGCAACGTTCTTCTCCCTGTTAGATCACTCAGTGCATGGCTCTCGGACCTCACTTGTCTGGCCATGACCATCTCTCTTCTCTGCAGCCCGTTTGTGACTTCACTGTAGTTACCTTGAACGGTTATTTGGCTATTTTGAGGCCCTAGAGGGCAAGGATCAAGCTGCTCTTTCCTTCGTTTCCTGTGTCCTCTGCCGAAAGTGCGAGTCACAGAGGTGGCGGTCAGTAAACACCGGGTGAGAGTCATCAGCACCCAGGGCCAGGGTTTAAAATATACAATTACTAGTTACTAGTGTTTAATCATCAAAGGCAGGCCCTGGGCCTGAGTGCCAAGCTAGCCTGGTGCAGAGTGATGGCTGAGGGGTGGGGCTACCAGCCGCGACCGCAGACCACCCCCCCCCCCAAGTTTCCAAGAGTCCTCTCGCACACCCCCCACCCCAGCAGTGCAGCTCGGGGGTGGAGGGGGCAGCAGGGTGTGGCCCCCAGGTGTTACGAGCATTCTTCCCAGCTGCCTCTGGGTGCGAGCGGAGGCTCGTGGGTTTTACCTGATCTGCATCCCTTTCCTGCAGGAGCACATGTCTTTGCGCAGGAAGAGGCTGTTCAGGGTGACGGCCCCGATCAGGAAGAAGAGTTGCTTCACCGCCTGCCTCACCAGCTCAGGGTCCAGGCCGTTCTGGCACATGGTGCTGTAGAAGTAGCTCAGCTGCTGCAGGACGGAGGTCATCGTGTAGGCGTCCGTGTCATCTATGCTGGATGACCGCTTCCGGAAGCCGGTGGGCTTCAGGCCCGAGAGGCCCTGCAGGCTCTCATACTCCAGCATGCCCGGCACTGGAGGGGAGAACACAAGCATTCCTTGCGCACACACAGCGGGGACAACCAGAGAAACATTTTTCACGGCCCTCCTGGGTCTGTTCCAGGGGGTGGGACGTTTTCTGCAGGAGTTAGCAGTGGATGCAGCTGTGACAGGGGAAGCGAGAGGAGCAAGGACTGGGGAGCCCCGCGGGGAGGAGGCAGACGGAGTGCGTGGCTGTTTACAACAGCCCGGAGGCGCTCTTCTGTCAGCTTCATAGGAGAAGGAGCAGGTTAACATGATAACTCATGGTCTGGAACCACTTAAAGCCTGAAATATTTACATCTCAGAAAACTGAAGAGCGTATATAAGAAGTAGAGTGGGACTTTAGGATTTCAAAACGCTTAGTGACGCCCTGGGATTAGCTACGTAAGTAGTAGCAGGTCTTCCCTGGTCTTGCCCTTCAGGGTGAATCACCGTTACAGGCAGGAAACTATGAACCACGTACTTTTATCCAGGTCATCATTTCAAGCAATTAAAAAGAAGTAAAAAGTAGACATTTACATAATTAAATTTTTCTGGGTTTAAAATTATATTCTTTTTAATCGCATTCCTTATACCGGATTTATTTTATCTTTTGTTTTTTAAAAAGATTTTATTTATTTATTACAGAGAGAGATAGAGAGGGAACACAAGTACCGGAGAGTTGGAGAGGAAGATATGGGGCTGGATCCCAGGATGCTGGGATCACGACCTGAGCCGAAGGCAGAGGCAGACGATTAACAACTGAGCCCCCCAGGCGCCCCTGGATTTATTTTTTTAAGGTCTCAAGACGACCATAAATATGTTTGGGCCATCAATTCTTTTCTTACCTATTATTGGTTGAATGTTGTTTTCCATTACAACAATGAACCGATGATATATTCGTATAGCCACATCACTAAGAATCTGTCTGTATTCTGAAAGGTCAAAATTGTTCAAGCAATTCTTATTCTGATGTGGACTGTTGAGCTTCATGAATTCCTGAAAGTAATGTGAGCATATAAATATTAGAATGATACAGACACGTAGGAAATTAAAACACAACCTTTATTAGGGATATTCCAATGAGTGTCTATACTTTAAAACCCAGTGTCTGATTGTATGAAATGAGCTCTACACCTCTGTGGTGCCACTTATTCTCTATAACTAACTGTCGCCACACTGCCTCCTCACCCTACAAATAGGGGGCCCCCTCCCCCCAATGCAGTGCAGAACAACTCCCATGGAAGCTCATCAAAAAAGCCAGTAAAGCTACAAAGGAAACACACAGCTGTAAGAGGCCAGGAGATGCAATACAAGAGATTCAGGACTTAATGATTACAGAGCATAGATCAATCTGAAATACTTAAAAATGTGTGTTACGGACTAAATGTTTATGATGGCAGAGCCCTCTCCTCCAGAGCGACTGTATTTGGAGACAGGGCCTGTGATCAGCTTATTCAGATCAAATGAAGTTCTAAGTATGAGGCCCTGATCTGAAAGGGTTAGCGTCCCTAGGAAGCTCAGTCTGTCTTCTTCCACAGCCTGGGTCCCAAGGAAAGGCCCAGCGAGAAGGTAGCCATCCGCCCGCCAGGAAGAGCGCTCTCAGCAGCAACCAGCCATGCTGGCGGGCTGGTTGGTGTCAGACTTTGGGCCCCGAGAACTGTGAGAAAGTACATTTCTGTGGTTTAAAAGACTTTTCTAGTCTGTGGTATTTTGTGGTAACAGCCCAATCAGACTAATACAATATACTCAACGTGTTCAAAGAGATAAGAGAAGAAGAAAGCATTAAGAAGAGGACATAACGATAAGAGGCAGAGATGAAATGAATCACTGAAATAGAAATGAAAATAGAGCAATTAGAAAAAACATGCAGACAGGGAAAAGAACTGTGGATACATGGCTGAGGGGGCAAAAAAAGGGTCGAAAAATAAATGGTGTCGAATAATATCCTCCTCCATTAATGTCTCGCGCATGCTAGTTCATCTTAAATGGCCTGGGCTGGGCCTCCTGCTCCTTTTCGTCAGAGGTTGGATCATCTTTACTTATTTTTCTTTTTGTTCTATCGTACTTGTAGAGTTACTTCTATATTTTATTTTTCCTTCATTGGGACAACTGGCTATCCACACGGAAGAAGATATGAGATCATTATCTCACACATCGTGGGACGAATAATCACACCAGTTTCTGGACAGATAAAAGCACAACTGTGAGCTCTAAATTTGAATTACCCAAGTTCAGAAGAAAGTAAAAGAAGAAGTTCATGGTCTCAGGGCAGGGAAGAATTTCCAGAAGACACTAAAACACACATCATAAAAGAACAGGATTCAGAAATAGGGTACAACAGAGTCCATAAAGAAAATTACAAGACAAGCCACGGTTTATCCACGATATGTAAAGATCTCCTACAAATCAGTAAGAAAAAAAATCGCCTCTAAAAAAAATGGAGACTGATGTCAGTAGGCAATTTGAACAGAAACCCAAATGACCAATGAACATGTGGAGTGATTCCTTTTTTAAAAAAAGATCTATTTTGGGGTGCCTGGCTGGCACAGTCCTTAGGCATCTGCCTTTGGCTCGGGTCATGGTCCCAGGATCCTGGGATTGAGCCCCAAGTTTATCTCCCACTCCCCCTGCTTGTGTTCCCTTTCTCACCGTGTCTCTCTCTGTCAAACAAATAAATAAAATCTTAAAAAAATGTATTTTACTTATTTTAGAGAGAGAGAGAGAACACGAGAGCAGGGGGAAGGGCAGAAGGAGAGAGAGAGAGAGAAAATCTCCACTACACTCCCTGCTGAGCTTGGAGCCCTATGCGGGCTTGATCTCTCTCTCTCTTTTTTTAAGATTTTATTTATTTATTTGACACAGAGAGAGAGATCACAAGTAGGCAGAGAGGCAGGCAGAGAGAGGGGGAAGCAGGCTCCCTGCTGAGCAGAGAGCCCGATGCAGGGCTCGATCCCAGGACCCTGAGATCATGACCTGAGCTGAAGGCAGAGGCTTTAACCCACTGAGCCACCCAGGCGCCCTACATGGGTTTGATCTCTTAACTTTGAGATCATGACCTGAGTGGAAACCAAGAGTCAGACACTCAACAGACTGAGCTACCCAGGTGTCCCTCCATGGAGTGAGTCCTCATCTCACTAGTGACCAAGTAATTGCAACTTAAGTCAACAAGGTATCGTTTTATACCAGTGAGATTGGTAAATAATTAAATGCCTGTCAATATCAAGTGTTGGTGAAGGGATGACACTGGAAACTTCATACACAGCTGATGGCACCACTAACGGTGCAAACATTTGGGAGATCAGTGAACACCCTGAAAATGACTTTTTATGACATTTTGCTCTGTGAGTACTTGAAGGTGGAGAATGCCTTTCTGATGTTAGCCCCTTGGGGGCAGAGCTGGAATGGCAAAGGATGTACACAGATTGTGGAGGAATGATCAGTATCCTGCAGACAAAAGAGCTCCGAAGAAATAGTCCTATTGGTCTAAAGGTTGGATTTTAGAGTCACGATATTAAAAACTTCAGAATGTCACAACCAGAAACAAACTTAAAAATCATATTATTATTATGTTTTTCTTCTTCTTTTTTTTTTTTTTTTTTTTTTAGGATTTTATTTATTATTTGACAGAGAGAGAGAGAGATCCCAAGTAGGCAGAGAGGCAGGCAGAGAGAGAGGGGGAAGCAGGCTCCCCACTGAGCAGAGAGACCAATGCGGGGCTTGATCCCAGGACCCTGAGATCATGACCTGAGCCGAAGGCAGAGGCCTAACCCTCTGAGCCACCCAGGTGTCCCTAATTATTATTATTTCTAAGATTTTATTTATTTGAGAGGAGGGAGGGGCAGAGGAGAGGGAGAAGCAGACTATGCTGAGCAGGGCTCATTCCAGGACCGAGGGATGACGACCCAAGCCCAATGTTTACCTGACTGAACCACCTAGGTGCCCTGAACTCACTGATTTAAAACTCAAGGAAAACTGAGGCCTAGCATCATGCCCAAGGTCCTGGCCTCTTTCTAAGTCTTCTGACTATGACTTCTGTCCAACCAGTGATGTGCAGTTGGCCTCCAGGCTGAGAAGGAGCCCGGGAAGCCATCTGGAGCAGAGGCTGCCCGTGGAAGCTGGGGATGTCCCCAGTCCCTGTGGAGAGCTCTGGCTCACGAGGAAGTTAGAGACCAGCGGTCTGCACACGATACAGAACAGGCAAGTGTCCCTACCTCTTCTCCACTGTACTGCTTCAGGCAGTTGAGGAAATGACACGTATTGGAAAGCCAAAAAGACAGCATCTCAAAGTCGTCTACATGTTCCTTAAAAACAAAACAAAACAAAATAACCAAAACAAACAAACCAAGAAAGACAAAGTTGGATTTGGTGACTCCTGGTGCGTTTGAGCCAAGAACAGACGTATCCTACCAGTTTGGTCAGTTCGTGGCTCTTGATCAGAATGAATTCTTCTTTTATTCACCAAAGACTTTATTCAATTTGTACTATAACGATAAGCTCTTATGTTTATTTAGCAGGTTTGCAAAGTATTTCTGATGATGAAACTTGAAGCAGGCACTGCAGGAATGCCTGGTAAAGCTAAGTCTGGGTCCTTGTTTTCCAGAGCTCACGTTCGGACCGGGAAGAATGTTGTTTGTAACATGACATACACAGGACACAATGGAATGGGTGGCCGAGCTCCTTCACTGTGGATGTAGCCTGGGCTTCAAATGCCCAGGGGATGGAAGGATGCTGGCGAAAGAGGGCAGCTGAGAAAGTTTCCTGAGATGGGGGAGAATGCTGTCCTTAAAGGAAAGGGCTGGAGGGACAAGAGCTCAGCATCGAGGACTCTGCTGGGGAGAACAGTTCCGCTTGTGGGGCAGCGGGAAGAGGTACAGAGAAGGTAGAGGGGACCGTGATCAGAGGTAAGTGGAAAACTAGGAAAGTCTTGGGATTTGAAGGACAAAGTAAGTAGGAGCGTCTCAGAGAGGAGAGCCTAATGCTTCCATCCACAAGAGGAGGATAAAAATGAAGGGAAAACCACTGGCTTTAGCAAGAGGAATTATTGGTGATCGTTCTGCAGAGTGACTGGAGAAGAAGCCAGATTGTAGGAACTGGGGAGCCTGCTAGTGTGAGCACCTCGGCAGTCAGGGTGGTGGATGGAAAGGCACAGGGACTACAGCGTATGTGGGCCAAGTGAGGGCTGCTTTAACATGCTGTGTTCTGGAAAGGGGAGGGGCATCCCCTAGGGGCACCCATAAAGGCAGAGGCCAGGGGGTCGCTGGGAAACCGAGATGGGAGACGCTGGTGGGAAAGGATTTATACTCTTCGTGCCTGCATCTTTTAGTTTCTAAATATTTAAATATTCCAGAGCAGCAAGACGAGGCAAATACTGTGTGCCTATGGCTTAGAAATGCACGTGTGTCCTAAGAAAACCCATCTTATGAAATTATGGACAGGGAAAACATCAGTTTCTGGGGGCCCCTTCCAAGAGCACTCTGGTGGCTCTCGTGAATAGAGCGACCAGAAAGCACTCAACACCAGAGAAGTGTTAATTCTTTACTCCTAACTCTTGATGAATAAAGAAATGCTCCCGGTTGGCCGGAGATCTCACCCCCTGAGTTGGTAGGAATCATGGGGGTGGTGGTTACCAGGTTGTAGCCTTGGAGGTAAGGCTTTGAGGTCTATCTGCTGATCTTCAGCCTTGGGGATCCCTGACCGAACTTGTCTTTTCCAAACAGCTTGGCTTCTTTCCCTGAGTGGGCCTCAGGCTAGTCTGAGGAATTCTGTGGCTCAGCAAAGACTAGAGGTGAAGGACAGGCCAAGGACGATCCTTAAGGTGTTCTTCAAGTAACCAAAATACCAAGGGCCAATGTCAAAGGCAGTTCCTACCTTAACCACCTGCTTGATGCCATTGATGGTGCTGTTCATGAGGGACTTGACCATGCCGGCATCGTTCAGAGAGTCGGCGAAGCGTACGCACATGAACAGGATGTGAGCTGGGAGCCCGGGGATCATGTTCACCACCACGCCTCGCGGTTTCAAGTCTGGAACAGGAAGAGCTGATGAGGACTACGGCTGATGGTCAGCTCTCCCTAAGGAGCCTCTTACTATAGGCCAGACCTTGTTTGCTTTTCTGTACTTGATACACTGCCCGAATGCACAGGGATGGCTTTTCTCTTTGAGGAATTCAGTCTGGCCAAAATATACAGGTACCTCCTGTTCCTCTTACTTCTCATTTGCAAAGTACTTTCTCTTTTTTAAAAGGCTGAAATTTAGACAGAATTTGTGATTCTCCCTGGCATGGAGACCCTGGATCTCGGACCTCCAATGTAAGGGAGGAGTCTCACGTCTGTGCACCCGACTCCAGCCTCTAATGATGAGGATGGGATATGATCTCAGTGATCACATGCCCCTGCCTTGCATCAGGAAAACACACACACACTAATCCTGCAGAGAAGGGCTTGCTGGCCTTGAGCAGAAGAGAATGGAAGTTTCGGGAAAGAAAGGGGAACAAAAAAAAAAAAAAAAAAAAAGAAAGGGGAGCAAAGGGAAGAAATGTTATAGAATGAACTAAGATAAGCAAACAAAAACCTCCCCATGGCTGCATTAGGACAGAAACAGGTGCACCTGGGTGGCTCAGTGGGTTAAAGCCTCTGCCTTTGGCTCAGGTCATGATCTCAGGGTCCTGGGATTGAGCCCCACATCGGGTTCTCTGCTCAGTGGGGAGCCTGCTTCTCCCTCTGTCTCTGCCTGCTTGTGATCTCTCTGTCAGATAAATAAAATCTTAAAAAAAAAGGGGGGGGGAACAAAGATGCCCCACAGCTGTGCACCCGTGAGGGTAGAAAGGAAAGGGTATAGGTGCTCATGTGCTCTGTGCAGGGATGGGGATGTCACTTAGAAGAACAGGAAATTAGGCTACACATCAATTTTCTACTTTAAGATCTGAGACCAGATGATAGAAAGGCAGCTTTTCTCCCTCCCACTGGAAAACCATGTGATTTTCATGGTGAAGACAGTCTAGTAAGATTGGTTCTAAGACCACCAACCCTTGAGTAGGTATGCTGGAATATTCCTGTAACAGAGGTGTGGCTGGGAAGCCCCCATCACATTGCCTAAAAATAAAATTCTCAGCAGAAATCTAAAGGAACAAGGAGCCACATTTACTTCCGTCATAGCTCCTGTACTAAGACACAAAAATGAGAGGCTGTGTCTTCTATCTGGGTCCTACGATTAGACTTTGGAAGGGGTAAGGGCAGCACTTCTTAACTGAGGGCAATTCTGGCTCCCTTGGGATGGCCGGCAATGTCTGGAGATGTTTTTGTTGTCACGACTGGGGGCTGTTCCTGGTTTCCACAGGTTAGAAGTCAAGGATGCTACTTAATATCCTACAGTGCACAGCCCTCCACAAGGACCAGTAATCTGGTCACCAGTGTGGGGGTTGAAAAACCCTGGGCTAGGAGAAGCAGCAGCAGAGGAAGAGAAGCGACAGCCCCCACCCGGGACGGCAGCAATGAGTGACACAGCAGGCGCTCAGAGTTCCAGGTCTCACTACCAAGAATGAGGTTTTGGATGAGCTTGTCCTCATCTTCTGTCTTGTACTCCAGCATTCCAAGATACTCCTTGGGTCCTGAGGACAAGTGCGCATCACTGCCTGCAGGCAGAGGCAAACAACCAGTTAAATTCACAGAAACAACTTCTCCCAGCTTTATAACGAGCCTACTCTGTCTCTCTCCACCCCATTCTGGCCGGCTGGCGCATGAACGTGTGTGGCTTTCAGATAAATGGAAACCTGATGAATCCCGAAGAACCCTTCTGGTAGTGAGTAATGTGTGCGAGTCTGTCAATGAGTATTGCTGCTGCTGGAAAGGTGGGGTTATCCTTGAAGGGACCCTCCTGAGAGCCAGCATGAATCCAGCACCATGAGGATAAGAAAGCCAACCAAGATATTGCTTCTGTCTTTAAGACGTTGATGCCACAGTCAAGAAAACAAGATTCGTGGAACAGGTGGTGAGCAAAGTACCAAACTGCATGATCCCAAGGGGATCTGTATTAGTTTCCTATGTGCTGTAACAATTTATCACAAAGTTAGTGGCTTAAAACACCACAGATTTTCCCAGAAGACTGAAATGGACCTCACATGTAGGACCGAAATTAAAGTGTCAGCAGAGCTGAGTTGTGGAAGCTCTGGGGGAGAATCCGTTTCTCACCTTAGTTTCTGGAGGCTGCCCACATCCCCCGGCTTGTGGCCACATCACTCTGACCTCTGCTTCTGTCACCACGCCCCTCTCTCTGCTTCCCTTGTCACATCACCTTCTTTCACTCTGGCATTCTTGCCACCCTCTTATAAGGTCTCCTGTGATGATACCGGGTCCACCTAGATAACCCAGGGTAATCTCCCCGTTGCAAGATCCTTTATTTAATCATGTTGGCAAAATACCCTTTGCCGTGTAAGTAACGTAGTCGCAGGTTCTGAGGATTGGGACGTGGACATCTTTGTGGGGGCCAGAGTCTGTCCTCTGGTCCATTCTGAGAGGAGATTCATGTCCATTCTGAGAGGAGATGTGATGACAGAAACCGAGGTTAGAGAGTCAGAAAGATTTTGAAGATGCTATGCTGTTGAATTCGAAGATGGAGGAAGGGACCCACAAGCCAAGAAATGTGGGTGGCCTCCAAAAGCTGGGAAGGCAAGGGAAAAGACTCTCCTAAAGCCCTGCCGACATATTGATTGTAACTCTGAAAACCATTTTGGACTTCTGACCTCCAAAACCTCAAGATGATAAATTTGTGTTGTGTTAAACCACAAATCTTCTACTGATTTGTTACAGCAGCCACGGGAAAGTAATACAGGGGCCATAAGAATTCACACGGAAGGGGACGGAAAAAATGAAGGAGGCAGCACAGCAGTTGAACCAACAAGGATGAGAAGGGTCTTGTGGGCGATAAAGAAGGTGGTGCAGGTAACAAGTTACCAGAACTTCCTTATTACTGTATGAGAATTTCTCCTGCTTATATACTAGCCCTGTTCCCTTGGAGACTAATCAAGGTAGAATGTCAACCGTCTTACTAAGCAATAGTGTTTATGGTAAGAACGGTGTCTGATCAGTACCCTGCATCCAGACCCGAAGAAAAAGAACGGAAGCAGAAATATCCGATATGCACATTATATTCTGGGTATTCTTGAGCGTGGTGACTTGTGTCTGGGCGTGCTCCTTGCAGGGACTCTGGGAGCAAATGGCACCTATGGAGCGTTCAGAAGGTATTGGCTTCCCACCAAGAGTCATGTGGCCAAAAAGCTAGAAGCAGATGCTGCAGCCCGTTAAGCCCTCAGGTGACTGGGTCCCTGCTGATGACTTGATGGTACTCAGAGCCAGAGCCCTAGAGCTAAGTTGCTCCTGCATTCCTGACGCTCAGAAAGAGCGTTGCTATGTCTGCGTTGCTACGTGTGTGTTGTTTAAAGTCGCTAAATTTGGGGATAATTTGTTATATGACAATAGAGAACTAATACAGGAGGGGAAGCTGATGTACTCCACTTTAGTCACATGGAGTTGGAGGAGGTAGTACAAAGGCATGGGGGGTCGTCCTCGAGGTGAAGAGGGGCCAGGACTCAGGAACAAAAGTGAGGAGTGGGAGGTGGATTTTGGAAATCCTCGTGTTGTGATGATAGTTCATTCATTCTTTCCAACAACAGGGACACAGTGGGGCTCGGGAAGTGCAGACATGGTCCCAGCCCTCATGGGGAAGACTGACATTTATCATTAATGACTGAAGGAGAAAGATCCTCATGTTGGTGGTGGGCATTCTGAGACTGAGGTGAGAGGGGGATAAAAAAATGAAGGAGCTCTTCTGAGAAATGAATAGAGAAAAAGGAACAGAGATACAGCCTTCACTATCCAGGTTGAGAGGAAGAGGAAGCAAGATGGAACAAAGATCCAGAGCATAGAAGAGAGGTCAGAAAAGTTCGGTGACTCAGAAGCAGACGAGGGAAAGAAAGGCTCAGGGTCCTTTTCATAGAAGGTCATGAGGGCATTCCAAGTGAGAAGTTCAGTCAATGTTAAGGATTCCTGTCTACCTTCTTAGTTCTCTACTTCTTTCTTCTAACAGAAATGGAGATGTTGATCCTATGAAACTGGGAGAGGAAGAGAATTTCAAAGCAGTTATATTAGAAACTTGTTCATGGTTTCATTCTAAGCTCACCTTAGCAGATGAGGTTAGAAGTGTTTATTATGGGGTGTCCCTTACAATCACATGAGTGCATCTGGAATTATCTGAGGGCTGATGAGCTATCCTCTGATCCAAAGGATCTTTCCATTAGCCCATCACTGAACCCCAACCAGCTCCCCCACAAATGTCCCAGTTGAGAATCATTCCTTTGACTTTCAAAGACTCTGTACCACATCAGGAAACAAACAATGCATGTTGACCCTAGCTGACGGTTCAAAAGGCAGGAAAGGGAAGGTTATTTTTCCTACCCTTTTCAATTGTCTTGGTTAGAGTCTTGACTTGATCTTGTAGCTTTTTAATCACTCTGTCCTTCATGTCTAACTCTTCTTCAAGATCCTACAGTAATCAAAAGAAACAAAGGCATTCATTTAGAAGCATCTTAATCTATGTTTTGGTAACAGCTTCATTACGCTGTAATTCATACACTATGCAATTCACTTTGAAGCACACATTCAGTGGTTTTCTAAAGTCAGCTAGACAACCATCACCATCATCTAATTCTGGAGCATTTCTGTCACATCAGAAAGAAACTTGTAACTTATTCCCCTAGTCCCTTCCAGTCCTTGGCAATCACTAATCTACTTTCTGACTGTATTATTTGCCTCTTCTGGATGCTTAACATAAGTGGAATCATGATAATAGGGGCCTTTTGTGTCTGGCTTCTTTCCCTTAGCTTAATGTGTTCAAGTTTCATCAGTTTCAAGCATGTATCAGCCCTTCATTCCTTTTTGTGGCTGAATAATATCCTAGTGTATAGATATGCCATATTTACCTCTTTTTTTTTTGCCATATTTATCTTGATCTATTTTTCCCCTTAATAAAGTAATGCCCATTATAGAGAATTAAAAAATACAAATGTGTGCAAATGAGTTCTCTGGATATCAGAAGCTGGAGGCAGAGAAACTTTAGGGATTTGGGTCCTGGCTTTGTGTTTTCTTCCTGATAAGGGGGGTGGTGGCATTGCCCGTATAGAATTTGCCTCAAGAACCAGCAGAGTCCTGGATGTCTACAGATATTTCTTAGAAAGGACAGAGTGTTTAGGTTCTTCCTGAATTCCAAGGGCTTGGGCTTAGAAAGGATTCAGGCTTCTGAGATCCAGCAGTGCCCGGCACGCAGTCACTTTAGCCAAGGGCCCTCCGGGGAGTCTCGGCACCAAGAGAAACCGCTGTTTCTGCAATGTGACCACCTCTCCCCTGCTATGGTTCTGAGCCTCCAGCTAAACATTTTAGGAACTTTGGCCTTACAAGTGGGGGTGTGCATACAGTTTCCTCCCTCCTGTCTCAGTCCATCCTGAGATACATCTAATAATAACAGTCACTAGTCGATGAGAACCGGGGGGAAGCCACTCTTCATATTTTGATTTATTTTATTCCTTTCTTTTTTTTCTAATATGGTACATACACATTTTATGAAATCCGGGTCATACTGCATATAAAGTTTTAAATTCTGTATTTTTCTCTCATTATATTGAAGACACTTTCCCATGTCTTTGGTCATATATCCCAACTGTCATGTTAATACCTAAGTCATAGGATACACAACAATTTATTTGATCCACTATTGGTGGACATGCATCTTTTGCTACAATTAATAACACTATCATGAACACTGAACAAAAACCTTTGTTCACATATCTAATTACTTAGGATAGTAAGATATTAGAAGTTGCATGACTGAGTCAAAAAGAATGTGATTGGGGCGCCTGGATGGCTCAGTGGGTTAAAGCCTCTGCCTTCGGCTCAGGTCATGATCTCAGGGTCCTGGGATCGAGCTCGCATCGGGCTCTCTGCTCAGTGGGGAGCCTGTCCCCCCCACCCCGACCTGCCTCTCTCTGCCTACTTGCGATCTCTCTTTCTGTCAAATAAAAAAATAAAATCTTTTTTAAAAAAAGTTAAATCCTCCTGCAAAATATGACTTTACCCTATTGTGGTTTTCCTCTGAGATAAGAAATGGAGGGAGAGGGTGCTGACAACAGGGTGTGGGGACCTGTGGGCCTGTGCAGGCTGCCGACCCCTACCTGGTGAGCCCTTCCCCAGTCACAGCCTTGGAGGCTGCCAGGCCAGCAAGGGGCCTGAGCAGGTCTGGCTCCCAGGAAAGTGCCCCGTCTGCCACTAGGGTGCTTCCCAGTCCTGTGGGTTTCACACACCAATCACATCTCCAAAGAATTGCTGAGGACTGACTGAGAGTTGCCTAATTTCATTTTGACCAGGGCACTTACATATATTTATGTATATGTAAGAAGACTTGATGAAGACTGGAACAATGTACAATGTTTGCCATCTACCATCGTGGTCATTTCACAGAGGAAGATCCTAACTTGAAAAATTGTAAGAAAGGCAGACTCCCAAAGCAAGTGTGGCCCTTTAATGGGGAAAAGCTTGCTGTAGACCAGAACATTGTCATCTCAGATGGGTGCCATCCCTGGGACAGCGCTCCTCTCTCCTGTCATCCCTTTCCTCTATCAGACACTTCCCTGGTGTGGCCTGTGAACGTCCCCAAGGCTCCCCGGCAGAAGCCTGCAACTCAGAGACCACCTGCGTGCTGAGATAAGGACACAGATTGCTGACAGAAGCAGTTCTTGGTCTGTAGCTGTTCACTGTGTGCTTTAGGTGGCATGTCCCTCCTCTCGGTGACATTTGCACATGGTCACTTATCAACAAGTTGGAAAACTTCTCACCCTGTTTTCCATAGTTAGACGAGATGCTTCCTGCCGGAAAGTACTCCTGACTTCGCTCTCAGATTCAAACTGTTTCTTCAAGTGCTCGCTGGCCTCCTGCATTTCTTGAATCTTACTGATCAGCTTCTCTTTCTCTTTGGTGTGTATTTCATTTTGGGCCTCTAGGGTCCTGAGAAAAAGATAAAGGAAATTTTGGCATCAGTTTGACCGACATGGAGAAGTCACTTGTTGTGATCGCAAACACTGATTATTTCCAAAGACAGAAAAATACGTGGGCCGATTTATGTGTAGAGTGAATAGTACCTGAATAGGACTATCTTTGAAGTGGGCGTGGGGTGGGGGTGAAGGTCAGGGCTGGCTGGGGATAAAACTGCCCACAATTGCCCCAGTCTCCTTAACTTGGTAAGAGATTCCTGCCTCCACTCTGCCAAAGGACGCCGACGGCTCCCCCAGGACATCCACCCTCACTCATACCCTTATGACCAAAGCGCAATGATTATGTCTTTTGTGAATGGCCTGGAGACCAGACCCTCAAAAAGCCAGGGAGGAGAAGCAGTAGCCCATTGAAAGAGATCCAAGACTATGCCATCCAGCTTTCCTACCATCTGGGACCCTCAGTTCACCTCCCCCTACCAATAAAGGCACGTGACTAAAATGCTCTGTAGGACACAGGGCATCCGTGTAGGGCTCTGAAAGTTAGTCTGTCAGCCAGCTGGGTGGCAAAACATTTACCCTGCGAGACTCCCCCTCAGCACCAGGCCCTCTGCTGGTCAAGATGCAAATCTGGGGGGAGTATCAGCAGAGACTGTCACATGGATTTCAAGCCTTAACCCTAAATGGTCTGCTCTGAGAAAATCTGTTCCCTCTGACAGAATCTTTTTTTTTTTTTTTTTTAAAGATTTTATTTATTTGACAGAGAGGAGACAGATCACAAGCAGGCAGAGAGGCAGGCAGAGAGAGAAGGGGAAGCAGGCTCCCTGCTGAGCAGAGAGCCCGATGTGGGGCTCGATCCCAGGACCCTGAGACCATGACCTGAGCCAAAGGCAGAGGCTTTAACCCACTGAGCCACCCAGGTGCCCCTCTCTCACACAATCTCATTTCAGCAGTTTTTTGAACAGATAATCCATGTTCTAAGGGTATAAAAGTGAAAAATATGTCCCCTTCCCCATGCACCAGCCATCCAGTTATGCTCCCTGGAATAAGCAATGTTTTGATTCTTATATGTTCTCCCAGGTGTGTTTGTGTGTGTGTGTCTGTGTGTGTGCGCGTGCTGTGTACATACATGTTTCTTTCCTTCACATCTGAATGGTAATATATCATCTATCTTAATTAGCACCTTGCTTTTTTGGCTTAATAACATACCTTGGTATCTCTCACAATTTCAAAAAGAAAAGCTTTGCACGAGCATGAACCTGAGGAACACACACGTTAACACTTACTT